>JACBWV010000524.1:4200052-4278977 GCA_013435795.1 Chlamydomonas sp. ICE-L
CAACACCGACACCTACACCGACAGTGCATCCAACACCGACACCAACACCGACAGTGCACCCAACACAGACACCAACACTTAAAGTGCACTCATCTCAACAACTGACAGCGCACCCGACACTGACTCCCGACACCAACACTTACAGTGCACTCACCTCAAACACTGACAGTGCACTCACCTCAAACACCGACAGTTCACCCATCACAGACACAAACACTTACAGTGCACTCATCTCAACAACTGACAGAGTACCTGACACAGACACAGACACAGACACCCGACACCAACACCAACACCAACAGTGCACTCACCTCAAACACCGACATTGCACTCACCACAACAACTGACAGCGTACCTGACACCGACACTGACACCCGACACCAACACCAACAGTGCACTCACCTTAAACACCGACATTGCACTCACCGCAACAACTGACAGCGCACCCGACACTGACACAGACACCCGACACCAACACCAACAGTGCACTCACCTCAAACACTGACAGTGCGCCTGACACCGACTCTGACACCCGACACCAACACCGACAGTGCACTCACCTCAAACACCGACAGTGCCAGGTCCGCCTCCTTTGCATCCCAGGCCGCGATGGATTTGAAGCCTACCATGTTGACCCTCACAACTGCCAGGTTCCCTATCGGTGCACTGAGCACCCCGGGCCTGAGGATCTCCTTCACCCTGAGGGGAGGCATGGCCACCACCCCTGCCATGAACCTTAAGCTGAAGGCCTGGAACATCTTCACTGGGGGCATCCCCTCTTTTAAGGTGAATTGCCCCAAGGACCATATGATCGGCGGTTGTTTGAGCTGGGAGGGCTGATCTAATTTATGCAGTTGATCCAAGGCGGCTTGGCTTAAGGTCACCATGCCACCTGCACCTGCGTCCCCAACGACCTTGGCCATGGCAAGAGGAGCGCCTGAATAGGCTAGTCTGTTGGTGACTGGGTTGATAGCCACCTCGGTGGCCTGAGTAGGTAGGATAGGCAGGGTAGAGTAGGCAAGGGTAGAGTAGGTAGGGTAGAGTAGGCAAGGGTAGTGTAGGTAGGGTATAATAGGTAGGGTAGAGTAGGTAAGGTAGGGTAGGTAGGGTAGGGTAGAGTAGGTAGGGTAGAGTAGGTAAGGTAGAGTAGGTAGGGTAGAGTAGGTAAGGTAGGGTAGGTAGGGTAGGTAGGTAGGGTAGAGTAGGTAGGGTAGGGGGAAGCTGGTCAGCACTTGGGTTCATACGGTTTAGGGTTTGGGTTCATATGGTTTAGGGTTTGGGTGGTTTATGTTTAGGTGGTTTAGGTGGTTCAGGAAAATAAGTACTGACTAGCTTCTCCCTACCTGAGTCACCCCACAGTGAAAGCCCATCCTCACGCGCAGTCCTCGGTACAAGACCAGGGGTTGGGGGCCAAGGTCAGTGGACACTTCACTGGGGTGGGATTGTGTTATGCTCTTACGCAAGTCTAATGCATATATACGCGACAGCACGCTCTGCAGGGTGGTGGTCTTGGGGGCAAGCGTGTCGGTATTTTGAAGCCTGAGCACAGGGCTCTGCTCTTTACTGTGAGCAGTATTCCCCGATGCAATACTCCCGCCTGATCCACCTGGGATGCCAGCTAGGATGTCAGACCGGCTGGAGTGGCGGGCCAGCTGCTCATCAACCTCACTACTCTGCTTGGATGCCAGCGGGACGGAACTTTTAAGGACTTGGGGGGTGTTCTTGGTGTGCGGGGAGTGAGCCTGAACCTTAGGTCCTGGAGAGGGACTGTGCTCCCTCCGTTTCAGGGATTCAAACGGATATGATGCAGCACTACGCAGTGCCAACTGGCTCTGCATTTTTGTGAGGTGAAATCCATCAAACCTGGTCCGCCCAAGCCCTGATGAGATGAGCCCCGCTGCAGCACTGGCTCCCAGCATCTCAGTCTGAACTGTCTTCGATCGCATGGACCGGCCTTGGGAGTCCAGAGTGCTGGCCACGACCTGCAGTGTGAGTATGAGGGTGTGTGTGTGTGGGGGGGGGGGGGAAGGGGGGGGGAGGGGGTATGTTTGTGTGTGAGGGGGGGGGGGGGGGGGGGGGGGGGGGGGTTGTTGGTGTGTTTGAGAGGGGGGAGGGGGAGGGTGTGTTTGTGTTTGTGTTTGTGTTTGTGGGTGTGCCTAATCCCAGACAAGATGGGCCCTGTGGCATTGGCTACCAGCCCATTCCCATCAGGAGTTACTAATGAGCCACTGTCCTCAGGCGGAACTGACTGCATGGGGCGGGCTTGGGAGTCAAGAGTGCTGGTCACGACCTACGGTTTGAATGTGTGTGTGTGTGTGTGTGTTGTACTCAGATGGACCTGACTTATATCTAGGGACTGGCATATCATATGATGTTGACCAAAGGCGAGTATGATGTCAAATGATATATATCATGCAAACTGCCTCGTATGATGTTATATATAAATGGTAACTTTAGCCTTGTCAGACTGCCAACAGGATATGATATCATATTGCTGTCCCCTACTTATATCGCATGGGGCGGGCTAGGGAGTCAACAGTGCAGGTCACCACCTGCGGGCTAGGGAGTCAACAGTGCAGGTCACCACCTGCGGCTCAACAGTGCAGGTCACCACCTGCGGGCTAGGGAGTCAACAGTGCAGGTCACCACCTGCGGGCTAGGGAGTCAACAGTGCAGGTCACCACCTGCGGGCTAGGGAGTCAACAGTGCAGGTCACCACCTGCGGGCTAGGGAGTCAACAGTGCAGGTCACCACCTGCGGGCTAGGGAGTCAACAGTGCAGGTCACCACCTGCGGGCTAGGGAGTCAACAGTGCAGGTCACCACCTGCGGGCTAGGGAGTCAACAGTGCAGGTCACCACCTGCGGGCAGGGATCACAGTGCCAGTCCCTTTAGGGCTAGTGAGTCAACAGTGCAGGTCACCACCTGCGGCTAGGGAGTCACAGTGCAGGTCACCACCTGCGGGCTAGGAGTCAACAGTGCAGGTCACCACCTGCGGGCTAGGGAGTCAACAGTGCAGGTCACCACCTGAGGGCTAGGGAGTCAACAGTGCAGGTCACCACCTGCGGGCTAGGGAGTCAACAGTGCAGGTCACCACCTGCGGGCTAGGGAGTCAACAGTGCAGGTCACCACCTGCGGTTTGGGAAAAGGTGGGTGTGTGCGTATCGCATGGCCGACAGGGGGTGTGAGTCAGATATTAGATCACACGGCCGACAAGGGGCGGGATTACAGGGGGGCGGAGTCAGATCTTAGATCGCATGGCCGACAGGGGGTGTGAGTCAGATATTAGATCACACGGCCGACAAGGGGCGGGATTACAGGGGGGCGGAGTCAGATCTTAGATCGCATGGCCAACAGGGTGTGTGAGTCAGATATTAGATCACACGGCCGACAAGGGGCGGGATTACAGGGGGGCGGAGTCAGATCTTAGATCGCATGGCCAACAGGGGGTGTGATTCAGATATTAGATCACACGGCCGACAAGGGGCGGGATTACAGGGGGGTGGAGTCAGATCTTAGATCGCATGGCCAACAGGGGGTGTGAGTCAGATATTAGATCACACGGCCGACAAGGGGCGGGATTACAGGGGGGCGGAGTCAGATCTTAGATCGCATGGCCGACAGGGGGTGTGAGTCAGATATTTGGTCACATAGCGGACAAGGGGCGGGATAACAGGGGGGCGGAGTCAGCTCTTAGATCGCATGGCCGACAGGGGGGTGTGAGTCAGATATTTGGTCGCATGGCTGACAAGGGGCGGAATAACAGAGGAGCGGAGTCAGCTCTGGCATTAGATCGCAATGGCCGACAGGCGCGGGGTGGTGAGTCAGGGGGAATATTTGGTCAGCATAGCGGAAACAGGGGCGGTGGATAAGAAGGGGAAGGCACCCAGGGTTGGATGATTGATGTCCAGGTGTCAGACGATTTTAGATCGCATGGCCAACAGGGAGCATGAGTCAGATCTTAGATCGCATGACCGACAGGGGGCAGGCTTGGGAGTCAGGAGTGCAAGCCAGGACCTGTGGTGTGGGGTCGTGTGTGTGTGTGTGAGAGTCAGAACATCTCACTTCCCAGGGATTCATTTGTCTTTCCTCACCTCTCACACTCGTACACACACAATACACACAGGACAAGGACGCGTAGCCACACAACTCACACTTACGACCTGCACATACAGGACAAACAGCGTATAAAACACCTACAACTACACTACAAATCGCGAAGCACACAAGGCTGCACACACTACAAGACGGTACAACAAACAACACGAGCCAACAGGTCACCACGGTACGACAACCCAGCGCCACAACACACTACATATACCGCACCAAACGGCGTTAGAGCATCACACGAGGACGTACGACACATTTACAAGACGACACACACTTCAACAACCATAGTAGACCAGACCGAAACCCTACACAACAAAGATGCAACCGGGCACACACAACCACACATGCAACTGTATGAAGCTGCACAGGGCGTCCAAACAATGGAGGCATGACCACGAGCGCACCAACCGACAAGCAACCCAGATTAGCGACCCACTAGTCCGCCCTCCAACCCAGCCACCTTCACCCCCGGACACCGACGCCCCCCCGGCCACCCGCACACACAAACTGGCCACATCAACACCCCGTGTGCCCCGACCGGAACCCACACTCCCGCGCGCCGGCGAGCCAGGGCGGCAAGAGACCACAACCGCTACCCGAGGTACAACGCCAGGGCGCACAGACTCCACTCTACCCCTCTCACCTACACAATCACACAAGAGCCAGCAGGAGTTTCGTCCCTGATGAAATAAGTGCCCGACCGGCCCCAACTTGGGCGAGCAAATGAGCGCACATCACGCGCAGGGCAGCAAAGTGAGCGGCCAGCGAGCTGATGAGGTGACGTGAGATGCACACAAAGGGACGGTGCACACAGATCGATACATGGGGAACTTGCATGAAGGAAGAATCCTGTGGCAATATGACACGATAGAAAGCTTGTCTCCCTCCGTAAGCGCCCAGACCGTGACTGCCATAGCCTCTCGAAGATCAAAATAAATGCTGGGCCAGAAGAGAGTACAACGGCGTGGATGCCACATGTGGAGTGAAGAACCCGGGCGATACATGACCCGTAATCTGGAGAGCTTCCACAAGGTAGACTGTTTGGACTTGATCCTGCAATGCCTACCGCTTGACCTAGATTGTGCGTCGAGGGGGTCGACGATCGCCGGTTAGTCGAGGTAGCTTTATTCTCGTTTTTCATATGCCCCTCGTGCCGGAGACCAGGAACCAACCATAGGTAGACAGCCTACATTGCTCAGATTCTTCCCAGCCGACACTGGCAGACGATGGCACAATCGCACGACGGTAAAATGTTACAGTAACAAGAGATATAAGCGTAAAACCCGGGATGCACAAGACGATTGGTCTCTACAGGTTAAAGAGGCTGCATCAAGGAATGGACCAGGAGGACACCTTTCGGAAGGAGGGGGAGAGGCATGGTAAGACGATCGTCACGACAAATACGCGATCTACAAAATGCTTTGCTGACCAACTGCGACCCCGAGTACAAGAAGCGCCTGGGCGGACTGTATATATGCTGACTGTATGGCCTTAATCAGCATTAGAAATGGTTCAGAGTGTTACGGATCTCCACAACAGGATATGACCATGATTGGTATGCTTCCCGCGGAGGCCTATAGAGGAGCAAGGTGGGCACATGGAGTTGCGGCAAGGGAGTAAGCCACGCTGTTTTCATGCTCCAAAGAGCGGAGCATCGTTTGCAAGAATTCAGATGTTTCCACAGGCCAATTGATATAAGCGAAGCTTGGGAATGAAAACGACTGCAGAGCTTGATCACTGGGAAATAGGAATGTGGATGTGCTTAGGAAACTGGCAGTGTGTGTTGTACATGAGGTGATTGATGTGCCTCAGAAAAGGAATAGTACTCATTGTGTGTGTGATGTGGGGAGCATAGTGACTGTGTGTGCATGTGTGAGCGTGCATAGTAACTGTGTGTGTGCATGTGTGTGTGCATGTGTGTGTGTGCATAGTGATTGTGTGTGAGCTTAGTAACTGTGTGTGTGCATGTGTGTGTGCATGTGTGTGTGTGCATAGTGATTGTGTGTGAGCATAGTAACTGTGTGTGCATAGTGACTGTGTGTGCATGTGTGACTGTGTGTGTGTGCATGTGTGTGTGTGAGCATAGTGAGAGTGTGTGTGAGTGTGTGTGTGAGTGTGTGTGTGTGAATAGTGACTGTGTGTGTGCATGTGTGAATGTGTGTGTGTGCATAGTGACTGTGTGTGCATGTGAGTGTGTGTGTGAGTGTGTGTGTGTACATAGTGATTGTGTGTGTGCATAGTGAGTGTGTGTGTGCATGTGTGTGTGTGTGTGCATAGAGACTGTGTGTGTGTGCATGTGTGTGTGCATAGTGAGTGTGTGTGAGTGTGTGTGTGTACATAGTGATTGTGTATGTGAATAGTGACTGTGTGTGCATGTGTGTGTGTGCATAGTAACTGTGTGTGCATGTGTGTGTGTGCATAGAGACTGTGTGTGTGTGCATGTGCGTGTGTGTAGGCAAGATGGTAGTGGTGTGATAGTGAGTGTGCTTTAGGTGCCTGTGAGTGTGTGTGTGTACATGGTGATTGTTGTGTGTGACCCTATAGTGAGTGGTGTGTGAATGTGGTGAGCTAGTAAATGGTGAGTGTGATAGGTGGATCGTGGCTTGTGCGTGTGCATAAGTCGATTGTGTGTGTGAGTGTGTATGTGTACATAGTGATCGTGTGTGTGCATAGTGAGTGTGTGTGGCAGAAGTACGTGAATGTGTATGTTGCTAACAGTGAAAGTTCGGTTTTATTTTTTTTTTTTATTTGTGTGTGCATAGTGAGTGTGTGTGTGCATGTGTGTGTGTGCATAGTGACTGTGTGTGCATGTGTGTGTATGTGCCAGCATAGTGACTGCAGAGTGATTGTGTGCGCATAGTGACTGTGTGTGTGCCAGCATAGTGACTGCAGAGTGATTGTGTGCGCATAGTGACTGTGTGTGTGCCAGCTTAGTGACTGCAGAGTGCTTTTTACATAACAACTGCAGAGCTTGGTCACTGAATAGGGCGAGGGTGTGAAATGCGCTGTGGGTGTAAAATTAGATGTAGTGTATGTGTGGGTGTTGTGTGTGTGTGTGAAGTGTCTGGTGTTTGTTTGTGTGCGCATACGATCGTGAGTGTGTGCATGCTTGTGTGTGCCCCCCAAACATAGGTGAATGCAGAGTGCATTTTTCTACCATAACAAATTGCACAGTTTGGTCACTGGAATAGGGTACGGTGAGCACTTGGCAGGGGGTAGGGGGAAGCTGGTCAGCACTTAGCAGGGGGTAGGGGGAAGCTGGTCAGCACTTAGCAGGGGGTAGGGGGAAGCTGGTCAGCACTTACCAAGGGGGTATTACGTGGTAAGGGGGAAAGCTGTCAGAACTTAGCAGGGCGGTAGGGGCGACCTGCCGGTCACAAGAGAAACTTTAAAAACAAACAAGACAACTAAGACACACACCTACACTGACACACCAACAAACACATACTTACACACACGAAAATACACACGCAGAGACAAACAATCAAACGCCTGGAATGCGGCATTCGAAAAGAACCGTTGGTGGTTCAGGCGTAGGTGGTTTAGCATTTAGGTTTAGGTGGTTTAGCATTAAGGTTTAGGTGGTTTAGAATTAAAGTTTAGGGGGTTTAGTGTGCACGGTAGGTGTGTGGGTGGGAGTGTGTATGAAGGGAGGTGTGTAGGTGGGAGTGTGTATGAAGGGAGGTGTGTAGGTGGGAGTGTGTATGAAGGGAGGTGTGTAGGTGTGTGTGTATGCAGGGTAGGTGTGTAGGTGGGAGTATGTATAAAGGGAGGTGTGTAGGTGTGTGTGTGTATGCAGGGTAGGTGTGTAAGTTGGAGTGTGTATGAAGGGAGGTGTGTAGGTGTGTGTGTATGCAGGGTAGGTGTGTAGGTGTGTGTATGCAGGGTAGGTGTGTAAGTGTGTGTATGCATGGTAGGTGGGTAGGCTGGTGTGTATGCAAGGTAGGTGTGAAGGGGGGTATGCGAAGGGGAGGTGTGCAAGGGTGGGTATGAGGGTAGGGTGTGTAAGTGTGTGTATGCATGGTAGGTGTGTAGGTGTGTGTGTATGCAGGGTAGGTGTGTAAGTGTGTGTATGCAGGGTAGGTGTGTAGGTGTGTGTGTGTATGCAGGGTAGGTGTGTAGGTGTGTGTGAAGTGCTGACCAGCTCCCCCCTACCTGAAATGAGGCGTTCGAAAAGGACCATTGTCAACACCGGGATTTCGAATTGCCTCCAGTGAGACCTGTGGCTCCACCATAAAAGCGCTGATGGAGAAGACAGCGTAGGCGCCGATCGGATCGTCCCCTTCAGGATTTGTTTTGAGGCCAAAAGCAGTGCCACCCGGGCCCGGGAAGGGGGCTTGGTTGAACAGCTCAGTTGAAGCATTTCCGGCACTTCCATTCTGTCCAGGCCTCTCCTGATTGTTGATCTGCAGAGTGCAAGAAACATGACACTAAATGCGCCTACTCTTAAAGGATTTGTTTTGGGACCAAAAGCAGTGCCACCTGGGCCTGGGAAGGGGGCTTGGTTGAACAGCTGGCTTGAAGCATTGCCAGCACTCCCATTCTGTCCAGGTCTCATCTGATGGTTGATTGGGGAAGGGGGCTTGGTTGAAAAGCTGAGTTGAAGCAATTTTGGCACTCCCATTCTGTCCAGGCCTCTGCAGATGGTTGATTGGGGAAGGGAGCTTGGTTGAACAGCTGAGTTGAAGCATTTCCGGCACTCCCATTATGTCCAGGCCTCGTCTGATGGTTGATTGGGAAAGGAGGCTTGGTTGATTGGGGAAGGGGGCTTGGTTGAACAGCTGGGTTAAATTTCCGGCACTCCCATTCTGTCCAGGCCTAGCCTGGTGGGTGATTGGGAAAGGGGGATTGGTTGATTGGGGAATGAGGCTTGGTTTAACAGCTGGGTTGAAGCTTTTCCGGCACTCCCATTCTGTCCAGGCCTCATCTGCTGGTTGGTCGGGAAAGGGGGCTTGGTTGGTTGGGGAAGGGGGATTGATTGTTTTGAGGAAGGGGGATTGGTTGATCAGCTGGGTTGAAGTGACGCCGGCACACCCATTCTGTCCAGGCCTTGTCTGACGGTTGGTCAGGACAGGGGGCTTGGTTGATTGGGGAAGGGGGCTTGGTTGAACAGTTGGGTTGAAGCATTTCCGGCACTCCCAATCTGTCCAGGCCTCATCTGATGGTTGCCCCTGCCCCTCACCATCATCACCAACTCACCATCACTGTGCTTCCAAGTGAACACTGCTCCGGTGTGCATGCAATCAACCGGTCTGCCCCTGCCCCTGCCCATCACCACCACCTACTGCCCCTGCCCCTGCCCGACACCACCAACTCACCATCACTGTGCTTCCAAGTGAACACTGCTCCGGTGTGCATGCAATCAACCGTTCTACCCACAGGCCCATCACCACCAAGCTCACCATCGACTGCGGCTTCCACAGTAGAAACCCACCACTGCTCAGGTGTTTTGATGCATGCAATCAACCGGTGTAAGTGCCCCTTGCCCATCACCACCACCCTACGCCCCTGCCCTGCCCACAATCATCACCAAAACCTCACCATCACTGTGATTTTCCAAAAGTTTGAACACTGCTCCGTTGTGCATGCAACCAACCGGTCTGCCCTTGCCCCCGCCCATCACCACCACTACTGCCCCTGCCCAGCCAAAACACCATCCACCACCCAAAGATACCCATACTGTGGCCTTCCAAGTGAACACTGCTCCGGTGTGCATGCAATCAACCGGTCTGCCCCTGCCCCTGCCCATCACCACCACCTACTGCCCCTGCCCCTGCCCAACACCACCAACTCACCATCACTGTGCTTCCAAGTGAACACTGCTCCGGTGTGCATGCAATCAAAGGTCTCGACCCATGCCCTGACCATCACAACAACCTAGCCCTGCCCATACCATCATCACCAAACACCACACTGTGCTTCAAGTGAACACTGCTCGGTGGATGCATCAAACCAGCATGTCTGCCCCTGCCCATCCACCACCACCTACTTGCCCCCTCGCCCCTGCCCATCATCCCCAAGTCACCATTCACTGTGTTCACAAGTGAACACTGCCTCAGGTTGTTGCATCGCCATAAACCGGTTGCCCGGCCTGCCATCACAAACCACTACTTGCCACCTGCCACTGCCCGACACCACCAACTCACCCTCACAGTGTTCCAAAGTGAACACATTGCTCCGGGTGCAATGCAATCAACCGGTCTTGCCCCGCCCCTGCCCAATCACCACCATAATAATGCCCTGCCCCCCCTGCCCGACCACCACCAAAACTCACCATCACTTGTGCTGCTTCAACGTGCAAACACCGCTCCGGGATCGATTGTGCATGAATCCAACCAGGTATGACCCTGCCCCTGCCATCACCACCACTAAGCCCTGCCCTGCACCCTCATGTCACCATGTACTGCACCAGTAGTCACTGTCGCTTCCAAAGGTGAAACATTGCGTCGGATGGGGTGCATGCAATCAACCAGTCTGCCCCTGCCCCTGCCCATCACCACCACACTACTGCCCGTTGGACGATCAACATCTCACCAAATCACCATTCATCACTGTGCTTTCCAAGTGAAAACATGCCTTCCCCGTGTGCATGCACAATAAAGCAGGTCTGCCCCTGCCCCTGCCCATCTCCACCACTAACTGCCCCTGCCCCTGCCCAACACCATCACCACCAACTCACCATCACTGTGCTTCCAAGTGAACACTGCTCCGGTGTGCATGCAATCAACCGGTCTGCCCCTGCCCCTGCCCATCACCACCAATCTATCACCATCATGTGCTTCAAGTCACAAACACTGCTCTGGTGTGGCATGCAATCACACCGGTATGCCCATGCCACTATGCCATCACCACACCACTGCCCCTGCCCGGCTACAAAAACCATCACCACCAACTCACCATAACTGTGCTTCCAAAGTGACAACTGCTCCGGGGTGTGCATTGCAATCAACTGGTCTGACCCTGCCCAGATCACCACCAACTACCATCACTGTGCCTCACATTGCCCGTGAACACTGTCCGCTTGGGTAGCACGTGACCATGCATCACACACAGGTCATGCCCCCATGGCCCTGCCCATCCACCACCACCTACTGCCCGTCGCCCGCCACACCATCACCAACTCACAATAACTGCTGCTGCCAACGTGAACGACTGTTCCGGTCACGCGCATGCAATAAAGTCGGTACCTCTTGCCACCCCGGCCCCTGCCCACACCCACTTTCACCAACCACCCTTAGCCCCTTGCCCCCTGTGCCCCTGGCCCAACACCTTAACCACCAACATACACCCCCCAGTATATTGTGCCTTCAACCAGCCCCTCCGTGAACACTTCGCACACCCGCGTGTGCAGCAATAACACCGGTCTGCCCCTGCCCCGGCCCCACCACCCTCCCAACTCACCATCACTGTGCCCTGTTCCAATGTGACAAAACCTGCTCGGTCGCTGCCATGCATTCAAAACCGGTCTGACCTGACCCCTGCCCAATCACCACCACCACTGTGCCCCCTGACCCTCGCCCAACACCATCCCCACCAACCACCATCACTGTGCCTTCCAAGTGATACACTGCTCCGGATGGCATGCAAGTCCAATTTCCGGTCTCCCCTTGCCCATCACCACCAATCACATACACTGTGCGTCCAGTGACCCACTGCCTCCCGGGTTGCCATATGCACATCCAACGAATAGCCGTCTCTATGCCACACTCCCTGTGCCCTCTATCCCCCCCACCTACTGCCCCTGCATGCCAGATCACACACCCAACTCACCAATCACTGTGCATTCACACCAACTGCAACACGCTCTGGTGTGCATGCAGAATCAAACCCAGCGTATACGCCCCCTGCCCCCATCCACCGACCAACCCTCACCCCATCAATGTGATTCCAACCCCACGTGAACACCAGCTACCGCGGCGTGCTGCCAAATCAACTGATGATGTCTGCCTTGCGGTCCAAGACTGTGGTTGATCCAGGGAGCTGCAGGCAAGGTGATTGCAACAAGTTTAAATCAGTGGTCATATCAAGTTTAAAGCGATTGCAACAAGTTCAAATCTGTGGCCATAATAACTTTCAAGCGATTGCAACAAGTTTAAATCTGTGGCCATAACAAGTTTAAAGCGATTGCAACAAGTTCAAATCCGTTGTCATAACTAGTTTACAGCAATTGCAACAAGTTTAAATCCGTGGTCATAACAAGTTTAAAGCGATTGCAACAAGTTTAAATCCGTTATTCAAACTCAAATTGAGGCTAGCCGTTAGCTAACGAAGCTGGCCACTGTAAGACACATTCTGGAGCTGTATGTGTGAACATGTGTACGTGCGTGTATTTGTGTATGTGCGTGTATTTGTGAAGGTGTGTGTATGTCTTTGTGCGTGTACTTGTGTTTGTGCGTGCTTTTTTGTGTATGTGCGTGTATTTGTATTTGTGTATATATTCGTGTATGTGCGTGTATTTGTGCATGTATTTGTATACAATAGGTGCATATGTGTATATGTGTATATGTGCATATATGTTGTCTGTGCCTGTGTGCTTTTTATACACTAGATCTGAGGTTGGCGTACTGCCATCATAAAACCACCACCAACCCACCAAGGACACGAGAAAAGATGGAGAGCGAGCCTAATCTCATAATCTAACATTGACTTTGTCTGGGGTTGACATACCATTGTCACACCACCACCACCACCACCACCACCACCACCACCGAGGAGACGATACACAGTAATGGGCAAGACTAATCTCATACTCAGACGTTGAATATGTCTGAGATTGACGTACCATAGTCACACCAACACCACCAATGACACGAGACATGTTGGTGGGCAAGACTAATCTTATACTCAGACGTTGACTTTGTCTGAGATTCACGTACCATAGTCACACCAACACCACCAATGACACGAGATATGTTGGTGGGCGAGACTAATCTTATACTCAGACGTTGACTTTGTCTGAGATTGACGTACCATAGTCACACCAACACCACCAATGACACGAGACATGTTGGTGGGCGAGACTAATCTTATACTCAGACGTTGACTTTGTCTGAGATTCACGTACCATAGTCACACCAACACCGCCAATGACACGCGAAAAGTTGGATGGCGGGCCTAATATAATATGATTCTGTCTGGTTTGACTGACGTCCACTTCGTCTCCACCATAGCTGTTGACCTGTGAGAGAGCAGTAAATACATTCTCAGCATTGCTTTTTGTTGTGGAGGTGGTAATGGTGGTGGTGGTGGTGGCATTGGTGGTGGTAATGGTGGTGATAGTGGTGGTGATGGTGGTGGTGATGGCCTCGAAGGTGTGATGTCTATTTTGTATTCAGCATAGCTGTTGACCTGTGAGAGAGCAGGAGAGACATTTCCAGCATTGTTTTTTGTTGCGGTAGTGGTGGTGATAGTGGTGATGATGGTAATGGTGGTGGTGGTGGTGGTGGTGGTGGTAATGGTGCGGTAGGGTGCCGTGATGGTGGTGCAGGTGATGGGCCTCGAAGGGTGATGTCTATTTTGTATCCCCATACCGGTTGACAATTGTAAGAGAGCAGGAAACGGAGAGACATTCAGCATCTGTTTTCGTTGTGGTAGTGCTGGGTCTAGAGGGGGGGGGGGGGGGGGGCATTTTTCGGGGGGGGTAGTTGAGGGGAAAGGAGGGGCGGCTGGGGAGGGGGGGTTATGCGGGGGTCTTAGGGGAGGGGCGACGGGAGCGGGGAGGGGCGGGTCCTCGATCCGGTAGGGGTGGGGGAGTTGAGGGGGGGGGAGGAGGTTCGACTAGGGGGGTCGGTGGTGGTAGGGCGGTGCGGGAGGGAGGGGGTAGGGGTTTGGTGTATGGTGGTATGGGGTGGTAGTTAGTGGTGGTGATTGGAGATGGTGATAGTGGTTTAGTGGCATGGTAGTGGTTGTGATGGTGATGGTAGTAGTGGAGTTTATTGGTGGTGGTATTGGTGGGATGATGGTAGTGGTGGTGGTATTGGGTTATTGCGTGGTGATGGTGGTGATGATCGGTAGGGTGTGGTAGGGTTGGCGATGGTGGTGATGATGTAGTGGTTGTGTGAGTCCGGGGGTGAATGGAGGCGGAGGACGGGGTGGGGAGTGACGCGGGGATGCGTTACCCCTGGCTTGGTGGGGGTAGGGGTGGACGCGATGCTGGAGGGGGAAGGACGGGGGAGTAGGGGATGGGGGGGGGGGAGGGCGGCGGGGAGGGACTCCTCAGGGACAGTGAGGAGGGGCAGGGGGGGTCGTCGGGGACGTGGTGGGGATGGTGGTGATCGAGTAGTGTGGGCTTATGGGTGGCTGTGGTAAGTCGGTGCTGGTGTGGGATGGTGCAGGGTAGTGGTGATGATGATGGTGGTGGTGATGACCTTGCAGTTGTGACGTCTACTTTGTCTCCTCAATAGCTGTTGACCAGGGAGAGAGCAGAGATTGCGGAAGTTTTCAGCGATGCCACATTTTCCAGTTCTAGCTGTGTGTGGCCAGTTTTTCCCCTGGCGTTCGGGGGGGCACGCCGCAATAGGGTCACACTGAGTCACTCAATTTGTAATGCGTTGCACACAAAAACTGAAGTGCGGCAGCTCTTTCACAGCAGAAAACAATGGTGTGCAGCAGCTTAACTAGCGCCAGGGATAATTGAAAACTGCTTTCAACATACACATACACACACCAACCCACACATACACACACACGCAACCACATGCACACAAGCAGACTCAGACATGCACGCACAAATGCACACCCACACAAACCCAGACACACACATGCACATACACATGCACGTACACACACGTAAACACGACAAATATACATGTCACATACACATGCACAGGCACACACACATGCACACCTACACATGCACACACATACACATTGCACACACACATGCTCGCACACGCATACAGGCACACATGCACAAATACACATGTGACATCCACATGCACAGGCACACACACTCACAGACGGACACATATACATGCACATACCCATGCACACATACACAGGCACACATATGCACACACTCATGCACATGCACGATCACATAAACATGTCGAATACACATACACAGGAACGCACATGCACGCACTCATGCACGTGCACACACACATAAACATGCTGAATACACATACACAGGAACGCACTCGCAAAGATGCATACATACGCAGGCACACTCGTGCACATGCACACACACGCACGCACATGCACGCACAGACACACAAGCACATACATATGCACACACATGCACACACATATGTCAATGCCGCTCAGGTGGTGATGCATGAACGTGTGTTTGTGCGTGCTTGCATTGGTCATGGTTGTAGTTATGGTCATTGTAATGGTATCCGCTTCCACTCTCTAGTATGGCCTATGGTCACAGCACAACCGCCAGCGCAAACGCCTTGAGAGTGTGATGTGCAACCAAACTCTTTACTGGTTGTCGTGGTGGGGATGGTGGTTGTGGTGGTCACACTGCCAAACTGGTGGTGATGTGTGTGTGCGTTTGTGTGCATTTGTGTGTGTATGTGAGTCTGTGTGTGTATGTCTGTGTGTGTATGTGAGTCTGTGTGTGTGCATCTGTGTGTGTCTGGGTGTGAGTCTGTGTCTGGGTGTGTCTGTGTGTGTGTGTCTGTGTGTGTGTGCGTGTGTGTATGTGTGAGTCTGTGTGTGTATGTGCATGTATGTGTGTGCTTCAACTTTGTATGATAATGGTTATAACAATGAGATCACCTTCCACTGCCTTGTTGGACCGATGGTCATGGCACATCTGGCCCGCGCAAAAGCCTTAGAGTGTGTAGTGCATCCAAACTCATCACTTGGTGGAGCTGAGTAGCGCCTCAGGGTGTGCAGGACCCGCACAGCTGCATGCATGGCCGCACTTGTCAACATCTGCTGTCGAGTCGCCGGATTAATGTACAGGCCTTGCCTGCTTCCTTTGGTTTGGACCTGGGGAGTTTGAAAGATGTATGGTTGACAAACAAACAAACAAACAAACAAGCAAGCAAACAAACAAACAAACAAGCAAGCAAGCAAACAAGCGAGCAAACAAACAAACAAACAAACAAATAAAAACATAAAAAATAGATGCCACTCATTGCCACACTAGTCAACATCTGCTGTCGAGTCCCCGGGTTTAAGTACAGGCCTTGCTTGGTTCCCTTGCTTTGAACCTGGGGGGGTTGAGAGTGGATGGTTGACTGACAAACAAACAAGCAAACAAACAAATAAAACA
This sequence comes from Chlamydomonas sp. ICE-L, assembly GCA_013435795.1. NCBI lineage: Eukaryota > Viridiplantae > Chlorophyta > Chlorophyceae > Chlamydomonadales > Chlamydomonadaceae > Chlamydomonas > Chlamydomonas sp. ICE-L. The sequence goes on from JACBWV010000524.1 coordinate 4,216,387, forward strand.
TATATGTCATGCATGGCCACACTTGTCAACATCTGTTGTCGAGTCGCCGGGTTAATGTACATGCCTTGCCTGCTTCCTTTGGTTTTGACCTGGTATTTGTAGGGTTCAGGGTTCAGGGTATTGGGATTAAGGGATATTGGAGGTTTGATGGATGTACAGGCCTCCAATGCCACTTAATTCAATCAAAACCACTAAATGATAACCAATAACACTGAATTGGGTTCCATTTGTGACACTTTTGTTTTTGACGACGTGTCGCCACTGCATCGTCATTTCGTCGGTGCATGTCGGTGCATGGGTTTGGCGCAACCCCACGAATCCCCAGGCTCCGCGCTTCGCAGTCTGCCATGCGATGACGGTGCTACAATCCTGAAATCAGGCTTGGGTAGCCCAAGTAGCTACTCAACCTGGCCTACAGAAATCTGAAATTACAAACACAGGTAAATGCTAGCCCATAGTAATGAGAACACCTGGCGGGGCGTGGTATTATGGGAACCCATCGTAGGTATTTGGTGTATTTCAAGGTTGGCTTCCTGGTAGTGATCAGGTATTTGGCGTCTTTCAAGGTTGGGCTCCTGGTAGCGATCAGGGATTTGGTGTTTTTCAAGGTTGGGCTCCTGGTAGCGATCAGGGATTTGGTGTTTTTCAAGGTTGGGCTCCTGGTAGCGATCAGGTATTGGGCGAGAAAATCTGAGACGGTTGGGACAGGTTCAAAGGCTCCAGTATGAGCCAGGGTACTTCAAATGGCCAAATTGGCCAGCGCTTTAGCGCACTTGAAAACAAAAAAACTGCGCTTTGTAGTGCAAAAAGCGCAAAAATTGCTTGCAGCGCCCACTAGGGGTTGCAAAAAACTGCGCTTAAAGCGCAGAGGGGGTCAAAAAGTCAGCGCTCAAAAGCGCAAAAGCGCGCGCTCTGAATTACCCTGGTATGAGCATAGGGCACACAACAATGTGATTGCAAAAAGAGACTTTAAACAGGTCCAAGGCAGCGTCACAAGCGACGCAGAAAAATTGGCAGTTAGTTACGAGGCAGGTAATAACGAAACAGTTTGCTGAAATGTCAGGCTTCGTGTCGGTCGCACGGTCGCACAGACAAACGGACAAGGGGGTGAACTTGGGGGCTCCCACCCCCCGGGAGGGAGGGCTCCACCAAAAAACTGCATGATACCAAGTTCAAGTTCAAGTTCAAGCAAAGTTCAAGTTCAAGTTCAAGTGTTGATGCTCAAGTTCAAGTTCAAGAGAAGTTCAAGTTCAAGTGTTGTTGCTCAACTTCAAGTTCAAGCTAAGTTCAAGTTCAAGTGCTGTTGTTCAAGTTAAAGATAAAGTTCAGGCAAAGGGCACGCACCATTTGTGTAAAAGCTGCCACGAGGTCAAATCCTGTGAGTGCACAATCGGAGCCCCCATCATTGAAGCAGAAGCCATACTGGGGCTCTCCATAAGAGTTGTCCGTTCCGTTAAGCAGTCTGGCAGCAGTCATCAGCTGGTGGTGGTGGTGTGGGTGTGGGTGTGGTGGTGTGGGTGGTGGTGGTGGTGTGGGTGGTGGTGGTGTGGGTGGTGGTGGTGGTGTGGGTGGTGTGAGTGGTGGAGGGCAGCAAGGCACCATCATTGAAGCAGAAGCCATACTGGGGCTCTCCATATGAGTTGTCCGTTCCGTTAAGCAGTCTGGCAGCAGTCATCAGCTGCAGTAAGTGGTGATCAAGGAGGTACATAAGTCGTGAAATGCAACACTCCACCCATCCATCCGTCCACCCATCCATCTATCTACCCACCCACCCATCCATCCATCCACCCGCCGACCCACCCATCTATTTATCCACCCACCTGTTTGTCTATCTATCTCCTGAAATCTCTTCATTTACCAGAATCTGCCTGTCTGTCTGCCTAACTATCTAACTACCAACCATCCTACCAATCTACAAACTGTCCATCTATCTACCTATCCACCTTTCTACCAATCTATCTCTACATATCTACAAATCAATCTATCTCCCTATCCACCTATCTGTATGTATGTATGTTTAAGTCCAGGGTTAGGCCAAATAGGCTAGAGAGACTTGCCCAACCGTGTAGGAACGGTTTAACAAGAAAAAGCACTGATGAACTGACGGGGGCCCTGAGTTCGTGCTACAGTGATCATTCAATCATATCTGACCAACAGTCCATCCAACGCAACTCGTCCAGCGTTGATGCCTGCCTGCCTGCCTGTCTGCCTACCTAGTTGCCTATCTACCTACAGACCTATTTATCTACAAACTGCTCACCTATATACCAATCTCCCTATGTCCATCTACAAATCAATCAAACTACATATCCGCCTATCTGCCCAACAGTCCATCCAACGCACCTCTTCCAGCGTTGATGGCGCACTGATGTTGGACCGCTCCAGTGAGTCCTTATTGTAGTACAACAGCAACTGCAGAAAAGAAGACATGCAGAACAAATTGTTATCATTGCATGTAGAGAGGCATGAGTGCGATCACTGTTTCATGTGTGGGCTACTCATGGCAGCTTCCCACCAGCTCCATTAGCCAGCCACTGGGTCACTGTTTCATGTTTGGGCTATTTATGGCAGCTTCTTGCCAGCTCCATTAGCCAGCCACTGGGTCACTGTTTCATGTTTGGGCTACTCATGGCAGCTTCCCACCAGCTCCATTAGCCAGCCACTGGGTAACTGTTTCATCTTGGGGCTACGCATGGCAGCTTCTTGCCAGCTCCATTAGCCAGCCACTGGGTCACTGTTTCATGTTTGGGCTATTTATGGCAGCTTCTTGCCAGCTCCATTAGCCAGCCACCGGGGCACACCCGAAGCTTTCAGCTACATTTGAATGCCTGTCATATCAGCTTTCAGCTACATTTGAATGCCTGTCATATCAGCTTTCAGCTACATTTGAATGCCTGTCACATAAGCTTTCAGCTACATTTGAATGCCTGTCACATCAGCTTTCAGCTACATTTGAATGCCTGTCATATCAGCTTTCAGCTACATTTGAATGCCTGTCATATCAGCTTTCAGCTACATTTGAATGCCTGTCATATCAGCTTTCAGCTACATTTGAATGCCTGTCATATCAGCTTTCAGAAGCATTAGCTAGATTCAGGTATGGCTCTAGGACAGAGAAAGGGAGCTGCCTAGAAGCTGTTACTCGTAGCTAAAAAAATAAACTGTGATGTGTTTGTAATACACAAAAATGAGCGTATGATACTACCGTACATGCACACATGACAAAAGGAGCGTACGATACTGCCATACATGCACACATGACAAAAGGAGCGCACGGTACTGCCATACATGCACACATGGCTAATGGAGTACAATACTGCCGCACATGCACACATGGCTAATGGAGTACAATACTGCCGTACATGCACACATGGCTAATGGAGTACAATACTGCCGTACTTGAGCACATGACAAATGGAGTACAATACTGCCGTACATGCGCACATGACAAATGGAGTACAATACTGCCGTACTTGAGCACATGACAAATGGAGTACAAAACTGCTGTACATGCGCACATGACAAATTGAGTACAATACTGCCGTACTTGCGCACATGTCAAATGGAGTGCAATACTGCCGTACATGCGCACATGACAAATGGAGTACAATACTGCCGCACATGCACACATGACAAATGGAGTACAATACTGCCGCACATGCACACATGGCTAATGGAGTACAATACTGCTGTACTTGCGCACATGACAAATGGAGTACAATACTGCTGTACTTGCGCACATGACTAATGGAGTACAATACTGCCGCACATGCACACAAGACAAATGGAGTACAATACTGCCGTACATGCGCACATGACAACTGGAGTACAATACTGCCGTACATGCGCACATGACAAATGGAGTACAATACTGCCGCACATGCACACATGACAAATGGAGTACAATATTGCCGTACATGCAGACATGACAAATGGAGTACAATACTGCTGTACTTGCGCACATGACAAATGGAGTACAATACTGCCGTACATGCGCACATGACAAATGGAGTACAATACTGCCGCACATGCACACAAGACAAATGGAGTACAATACTGCCGTACATGCGCACATGACAAATGGAGTACAATACTGCTGTACTTGCGCACATGACAAATGGAGTACAATACTGCCGTACATGCGCACATGACAAATGGAGTACAATACTGCTGTACATGCACACATGAGAAATGGAGCGCACAATACTGCCGTGCGTGCGCACATGACTAATGGAGAGCACAATACTGCAGTTCATGTAACACTCACCATACTTCCATCAACGGGCAGAGACATGATCTTGCCATTGTACACACTTGACCTCTGCATGGGCAAACCCAATTGTAGTGAGAGCATAGGCAGGTAGGTGGAAGGTGTGTGTGTGTGTGTGTGTGTGGGGGGGGGGGGGGGGGGGGGGGGGGGGGGGGGGGGCATATCAGAAGCATAGGCCATTGTAAACGATCTCTGCGTGGTCAAGCCCAATGGTAGGGGCACATTCATGCTGTTGTGTTGTACATGTACCAGTTGTTGTTTTGTATATGTATAGGGACCAGCATAGCATATGATGTCGACCAAAGGTGAGTATGATATCATATGATATTTTATATAAATGGCAACTTTAGCCTAGTCAGACTGCTGGCATCATATGAAGCCACGATATCATATGATATCATGCCTATATGATGTATGCCTTTTAGATCATATCATATGATATCATAAGATAGCATGCCTATATGATGTATGCCTTTTGATAATGAATCATATATAGGGAACAGCAACTAATATCAGTGTTTAACAAACTAATATTAACTAATTTTATAATAGTGTCACGATAATATTAGTGTTTCAAATAAATTCGAAATTCTGGTGAGATGGCTTGTCCGACTAATATTATATAATATGATTTAATATTATCTATTCACTAGTATGAAATAACTTAGCCGACCCCTAATCATATATCATATAATATATGATGAATCATATGATATCATATGATATCATGCCTATATGATACATGTCTTTTTATATCTGTAATCATTGTTGTATTGTATATGTTAGTATATAACAGTTTACTGTATGTTTTTAAGTATGTTAAAGTACAGGATAGCCTACCAGGCTGAAGGCACTTGCCCAAACTCGAAAAATAGGCTGAAGCTAGGCTGAAACTAAGCTGGTACTAGCCTGAACTTGAATATCAAGAACATTTCTAGATTCACAGGGCTTGTATGCATTTTACAGTCCAGGGGACGCCAAATAGGCTAACAGGACTTGCCCAAATTTCCAAACAGGACAGGAAGTAAAAATAAAAAAGCACAGGTGGGGGGAAAAACTTGTAGTACGGGTGGTAGCTAGAATAGTCACAACACACCTTGTAGTAGGGGTGGTAGCTAGAGTTTAACCCCTAAACCCTAAACCCTCACAACACACCTTGTAGTACGGGTGGTAGCTAAAGTTTAAACCCTATACCCTAAACCCTCACAACACACCTTGTAGTACGGGTGGTAGCTAGAGTTTAAACCCTGAACCCTGAACCATCACAACACACCTTTTCAACCCTAAACCCTAAACCCTCACAGCACAGTTTGTAGTACGGGTGGTTGCTAGAGTTTAAACCCTAAACCCTCACAACATACCTTGTAGTACGGGTGGTAGCTATTGAAATTGACGAGCGTATCCGTTTCAGCAATTGTAGAAATGTCCCACAAGCGCGCTCCATATGACTTCTCTTGAAGATCACCGACGAGGCTTGGAGCTGCGCAGTGTTTGATTATGGTTATCAGTAAAAACTGTGCAACACAGGTGCTAACAGCAGCCCAACTAAGCCCCAGAATCTCCCTTCCACCATGCTTACATGCAAGCACCTTTGAGCTCCAACCACCACCACACACAAACACACCTACACATGCAAACACACCTACACACACAAACACACTTACACATGCACACAAAGACAGACACACATGCAAACACACAGACCTGCAGACACGCATATACACACATACACACACAAACACATGCACACAAAGACAGACAAGCATACAAACATGCATTCACACACATAAACATATACACTCCCAACTCAACATACCCATATTGCAGAATTAAATGATCACTGTAGCACGAACTCAGGGCCCCCGTCGGTAAAACAATTGTTTGGGTTTCAGTACACCAATGCCTTTTGTTTTTAAGTCCTTCCTATCACGGTTGGGCAAGTCCCTTTAGCCTGTTTAGGCTACCCTTGGACTGTAACATACATACATACATACATACATACATACATACATACATACATACATACATACATACATACATACATACATACATACATACACATAAACATATACACTACCAACTCAACATACCTATGACATTCAAGTTAGATCCCGTAGGGCTGCCACCCCTCCCAACTCGGCCCTGCTGCCCCTCCAAACTCGGACCTGCCGCCCCTCCAAACCCCACCCTTCCGCCCCTCCAAACTCCGCCCAGCCGCCCCTCCAAACTCCACCCTGCCGCCCCTCCCAACTCCGTCCTACCGCCCCTCCCAACTCTGCCCTGCTGCCCTCCCAACTCAACATACCTATAATTTTCAAGTTTGATCCCGTAGGACTGCGCGCATCAGCCAAAGTATCTTGCTCCCACGAAGTAAGGTTTACTGTATTTACGGCAAGGCCCATTCCAATAGCAGCAACAAAAGGGTAAGTGATTCCCTCTAGTCGCTTAGTATAGCCGGTTGTGTCGGGGCCAAAGACTGTTTGAAACTGCAGAGGAGATAAATTGTGTGTCGGGTAGTGGGTGGTGGTAGTGGTGGTGGTGGTGGTGGTACTGTTGGTGGTGTGTGTGGGGGTGGGTGGGGTGGGGGTGGGGGGGTGGGGGGGTAGTGGTGTCTCTAGTTGCTTAGTATAGGCGACTGTGTCAGGGCCAAAAGATGTTTGAAACTGCAGAGAAGTTAAATTGTGTGGGTGGGAGCGGGTGGTGGTGGTGGTGGTACTGTTGGTGGTGTGTGGGTGTGGGTGGTAGCTGGGGTGAGGGTGAGGGTGATACACACACACGCACACACACACACACATACAAATACACCAATACACATACACTAACACACATTCAAACACACATACACACCACCTGGTTGTATCCACTTCCACACACACACACACACACACACACACTCTTACCCTTGGGGGTGGGATACCACTGCAGTTCCACATTGACAGCAACAGCAGCCCTTTGATTCGAGGTCCAACGGGCGAGGTAGCATTCGAAGCGAGACATCTGCAGGGTGTTGACAGGCCGGGGGCAAAAGGATGGGGAGGTTAGAGCCATGTGCGTGTACATGTGAGTGTGTGTGTGTGTGTGTGTGAGTATGAGTATGAGTATGAGTATGAGTATGAGTATGCGTATGCGTATGAGTGTGAGTGTGAGTATGAGTGTGAGTGTGAGTGTGAGTGTGAGTGTGAGTGTGAGTGTGAGTGTGAATGTGAGTGTGAGTGTGAGTGTGAGTGTGAGTGTGAGTGTGAGTGTGAGTGTGAGTGTGAGTGTGAGTGTGAGTGTGAGTGTGAGTGTGAGTGTGAGTGTGAGTGTGAGTGTGAGTGTGAGTGTGAGTGAGAGTGAGAGTGAGAGTGAGAGTGAGAGTGAGAGTGAGAGTGAGAGTGAGAGTGAGAGTGAGAGTGAGAGTGAGAGTGAGAGTGAGAGTGAGAGTGAGAGTGAGAGTGAGAGTGAGAGTGAGAGTGAGAGTGAGAGTGAGAGTGAGAGTGAGAGGAGAGTGAGAGTGAGAGTGAGTGAGAGTGAGAGTGAGAGTGAGTGAGTGAGTGAGTGAGTGAGTGAGTGAGTGAGTGAGTGAGTGAGTGAGTAAGTGAGTGAGTGAGAAAGTGAGTGAGTGAGTGAGTGAGTGAGTGAGTGAGTGAGTGAGTGAGTGAGAGTGAGTGAGAGTGAGTGAGTGAGTGGTCAACATCATATGGTCCCTATTTATCAGCCAAATAAAAGGGTACTGAAGACCCCCCACATCCACAGTGGTGTTTGTGGTTCACAGTTCTCCCTGAAGGATGAACAGCTTCACTTATGCCTAGGGATCGGCATATCATATGATACTCACCAAAGGCCAGTATGATATCATATGATATCATGCAAATTGCATCAAACGATATTGATTGTGAATGGTAACTCTAGCCTAGTCAGACTGCCGGCATCATATGATATTGTATGATATCATATGATGACATGATATCATATTCTATCATATTGCCGTTCCCTACTTATGCTGCATTAAGTGATGCACCACACCAGATCAACCTACCCCACACTGCACAACACCACACCACCTTACCCCACACTGCACCACATCACACCTCACCACCCCGTACTACCCCACAACACAACCTGATACCCCACAACACTCCACACCACACTACATCACACCACACTAGCCCACACCGCATTACCCCACCCCATACCCCACTACATCACACCACACCACACTAGCCCACACCACATTACCCCACCCCAAACCACACTGCACCACACCACCCCACACCTCCCCACACCACACCACAAAACCCCACAATACACAACACAAACCCATACCACACTATCCCACACTAGCACACACCACATTACCCCACACCACACCACACTGCACCACACCACCCGACACCACACCACATCACCCCACCCCACACCACACTACCCCTCGCCACACCACACTTCGGCGCACCACACTATCCCACACCACCCCACACTATCCCATAACACACCACCCCACACTACCATCACAACTGAGGCAATCAGGGTGGACAGCTTCACTGATGCTGCATGAAGGGGACACCACACTAGCCCACACCACATTACCCCTCACCACACTTCCCCACACCACACCAGACTACCCCATAGCATACCACCCTGCACTACCATCACAAGTGAGGCAAGCAGGGTGGGCAGCTTCACTGATGCTGCATGAAGGGGGTCCACCACACCAAACCAAACCCCACTACCCCACACCAAACCAAACCAAAACACAGTACACCACACCAAACCAAACCAAACCACAATGCCCCACAACACACCACCCCGCACTACCATCACAACTGAGGCAAGCAGGGTGGACAGCTTCACTGATGCTGCATGAAAAAGTCACTAACACCAAACGACACTACACCACACCACACCACACCACACCAAAACAAACCAATCCACAATACACCACACCACACCACACCAAACAAATCAAACCACACTACCCCACACACCAAAACAAAACAAAACACAATACCCCACACTACAAAAAAAACTACCCCACACCACACCAAACCAAACCACACTACCCCACACCACCATCACCACTGAGGCAAGCAGCTCCACAAGCCAGCCACTAGGTAAACCCCAATGCTTTAACACCTGCCCGGCCTCCCACCCCTGCCTGGTCTCCCACACCCGAGCCTGGCCTCCTACACATTTGCCTGGCCTCCCACACCTGCTTGGCCTCCCACACACCTGCCTGACCTCCCACATCAGGCCACAAATTTGCCAGAGCTCCACATCAGGCCTCCCACACACCTGCCTGACCTCCCACATCTGCCTGGCCTTCCACACACCTGCCTGGCCTTTCAAACACCTGCCTGGCCTCCCACACACCTGCCTGACCTCCCACATCAGGCCTCCCACACCTGCCTGGCCTCCCACACACCTGCCTGACCTTCCACACCCCTGCCTGGCCTTCCACACCCCTGCCTGGCCTTCCACACCCCTGCCTGGCCTCCCACCGGGGCCTCCCACCCCTGCCTGGCCTCCCACACACCTGCCTGACCTCCCACAGCAGGCCTCCTACAGCAGGCATCACACACCGCACCAGGCCTCACAAACGAATGAACCGACAATTACAGGAGGTGGTTTAGTCTCGTCTACGCATCTGCTTACATAGAATTGATATCATTGACCAATTTATCATTGCAGTTGTCAACCTCGGTAGGCGCTATCTGAGAGACAGACGCATTCTGGCCAAGTGACGGAGCTGAGCAGAGCAGGCCGATTAGTAGCACCACGATTGCTTTGTTGAACTGACTCCATCTGCGCAGTCGCAGAAAGCTCGGCGCGCGAGCCATTTCGAGCGGGCTCAGCGCATTAGCTCCGGCTGTGGAGGACGAGGCACTGCGTATTTCCCCCTGCTCGGCTGCAACTTTCGATTATATGTGAGGCCTCTGCGGCAGTCGCTGGCCACACTGTCAAGCTAAGGAAGCATTAAGATTATAATCTAGAACATGTGTGTCGCTACAGTTCATCCAAGTTGGGATACGTATCCAGGTTGGTCGGTGTTCGCGGGAGGGAATCTGCGAGAAGGAATCTGCGAGAAGGAATCTGCAAGTCGGCGCACGGGCATGCACGACGAGCAGGGTGGTTCAACGCGCACGTGGCTGCTTGTGAACACGCATTCTGCTGACTCTTAGAATTGCTGTGGTGTATGAGGAAAACGTGTTGTCCGATTTGGGAATCTCATGGTTACATCCGTATGATACACCACAACTCACCCCCCTTTCGAAGGTCCGACGCCCACCACCTGTCTGAGATGTGCACGTCCGGCCGAGCCAGCCCCCTCCTAGCGAAGGTTTCCATCATGCGCCAGCCCGGGATCGAACCCGCGTGGTACTGGTGAAGGCCCCAACTTCCGTCCAGTTCCACTCTACCAAGCTCGAAACCGAATGTGGTGTATGAGGAAAACGTGTTGTCCGATTGGGGAATCTTATGGTTATATCCGTATGATACACCACAATTGCTTTCTCTCTCTTTACTATTGTGACACTACTGTGACACTACTGTGTCAAAGAAACCAGCAACATAATAGGGACTGAAGAGTAATATCCTGCAGTCTTGTTGGGACTAAAAGTGTGATGTCGCAGGGAATATTTTTTCGGAGGGTGTCGCCACCCCACACCTGAAAACCTAACGGCTCGCTACTTTTTTTTCGGAGGGTGTCGCCACCCCACACCTGAAAACCTAACGGCTCGCTACTTTTTATAGAAAGTCTATCACCTGGAAAACCTAACCGTTCATCGTTCACCTCCCCGAAATCCCCCACCCCCCCAGGCCGTACGGCTAGATGAGGCTCAATGCCAGCGCGACAGAGTGCGCGCTGCGGAATATTGTCCTAGTCCTCGCTCCTCGTTCGAATATGAACATTCATGCGCGGATTTTGAAATCTGCAGCTATGGAACCAATCATGGTGCCGCGAACCTGCTCACTGACGCAGCCTAGGGCTCCAGGCAAACCTACCTGGACTTGCTCAGGTTGACGAGCGAGTGCTGCAGCGGAGTCAGAATGCTTGGCTCTGTTAACATCGTGAATCGAGGAAATTGCATGCCATTTATTACCGCCCCTCCATGGGTAGCGACTTCGGTACATCAGGCGTACTGCCGGGTGCGCCAAACGGATGCGCCAAACGGGTGCGCCAAACGGGTGCGCCAAACGGAGGCGCCAAATGGATGCGCTAAGAAACCTAAGGGTACACCCTACAAATTGCATTTGGACCGCACCAACTGACGTTTGCAAACGGCAGGCAGCTCAATAAACTCGCGAAAACAGTCACCTCTTCTCCGACTTCAAGCAAATTTCAGACAAGTTGTATTTTCAGTCACGTCACTACTAATGTGATCATGGCGGGTGCCGGGTCTTTTCCGATAACTTCATTTTACCCCCCAAAACCAGTAGGGGTCTTTCCGATAGTCCCTCCGCACGAATTATATCTCGGGGGATGTCCGATAGATTTCCCCGTGCAATACCGTGGTAGTACCTGTATCACTTGGTGGGCCTACGCGAAGCAGGAGGTACCGTGATTTGCCCCAACAATTCGCCTAAGATTCGGGAGCTGACGCGATTCGCCTTATAGATTCGAGAGCTGACGTGTGTCCCACGAATAGATAAGAAACAATACGACAAAATACGATTAGCCAGACTTCGTTACACTTTGTTACACGTTTCTACTCTCTGCGCAGGAGGCGACTGATAGATGCTTTGCATCCATTAGCCTAAGGCTAATCTACCGGTTACCGTTCCGCCCCCGCTACTCGCAGGAGGAGGAGTGGTTGCCCCACGGTATCGTGGTTGCCCCTGCAGTACTGCAGTACTGCTTCGCGTAGGCCCTTTGTGCATCCTGCTCCGTCCAGGAGCAGGAGGTACCGTGGTTGCCCCTGCATTAGTCGTGGTTGCCCCTGCAGTGGTCGTTGGAATTGTCTATGGGAGCTGACGCGTGTCCCGTGAAAAGGAGAAAGAATGATTAGCCTTAGGCTAATGGATGCGAAGCATCTATCGAAAGAATGACGAAAGAATGACGAATGAATGACTTCCGCGCGACTCAAAAATAAAGATTCGGGGGCATGCCAACTACGACCCACAAAGGTCAGCGAGGCCGACTCATCAGTTGTGGCATACTTGATTACACTTCGTTACACATTTCTACTCTCCCCGACAGGAACCAACTGCAACCGTCTGCCGATTCAGCCGTGAGACGAAGCCGAGGAAGTCAAGAGGAAGTCAGGAGCCGCGGCAGGACCCGACTGTCTCCAGGTTCCCGTTCAGCCCGCGACTCATCACTGCGTGACGGGAGCTGCTGCTACTCACTACTTGATGACTTTTGCTAGCCCTTGAGCTATACGACCTACCCCACTAGCTTTGGATAGTATTTTTCAACTTCTGGACTGAACTGCTGTAACGCGCTTCCTACGCCCCTTATTCCGTCCGCTACCCCTCCCTGTCCCAACAAGTCAGCAATGGAGGCTGCCGCATTGGACACTGGTCCCGCAAATTGTCCCACCTTCCGAGCTACACCTCCACCGAAATCAGCTACCTTCCTAACCACATTCCCGAAAGTACCTACAGCCTTACCAACGCCAGATTTGAGAGTATTAAAGAATCCCATTAATATACTCTTTGATATTATTTGATGGAAAGTAAAAGCAATTTCTGGTCTATGGATTTCAAAATTGATAAAATAGAATTCATAGGATCAGTATCACTCTCATAATCTATTCTGAGAGTGATGCTCCAGTCGTAGGGAAAAGGTCCTATAGAGTCTTTATGTTCATCTTTAATGCTCAAACTCAGTTCTGACACATGTGAGGCGCTTGTATAGAAAGAAAAGTCGTCTGCTGTGTTCTGATAAATGATATTGGCAAAACTCTCGACATTCACGGGTAGTCTTATTAATACATCTGATTCTTGCATGTTGTTCTGTCTGAAATTATTCACAGCCGAGTTGGTTATCTTTGGGAGCGAATGATGAATTGTTAGGAAAGATTCAAGATTTAAACGCAATGGAAAGGAGCTAACAATGGGAGCACCACCAGGTGTTTCGTGAGGCAGAAACCTAAACAAATAACTACTTTTATCTTTGAATTCGAATGAATACCCTGGCCCAGGAGGGTTGAATATACAAAGCCCGTTTGTTTCGTTATGGTTTACTGTCCATCCCGTCAGCAACACACCCAATTCTGTCAGCCAAGAATCAAGGGTATAGTTCCCAATTGGAATTCTGATTGATGTCTTGGTACCATTGTTGTTAACAATAAAGTCATTGTTACTTGCTCTAATCGAATAAAAACACCTGTTGATGATGACATCTGCAACTGTGACTTTCGTCCTCCCTCCATAGGGATTTTGCAGGTCTCCTGCAGGCAATGATGTTGTGAAATTGACAGGCGTTCCACTTGTTCGAAACGTGCTTGATATGTACAACAATTGTGTTTTCAAGACAGGTGGAGACATTTTATAAGATGGGATATATTATACTGTAACATTTTGTATTGTAACCAAGCCATCTAAAACCTCAGTACCAGAAACAGGTTTAATTTTATTCAGCAAGTCTTTCCTGATAGCTTTCTTGTCCCTATACAACAATGGTTTATTGATATGTACAGAAATAGCTACATCTACCAAGTATTCAGGTAGACCAGGAGACATGTCTAAAATTGCAGCTCTGAAGTTTTTGTATTCATTTGTTTGCTTGTATTCTTGTGTCAAAGAGGCCATTCTTTAACAATCAGTTAGAAAAAATAAAATGTTGTATTGCAGGTTCAGAACAATATCAAAGTTTTTCTTGAACCTATTTAGTTTGTCTACTGTGAAATCTATAACAAGAGAGTCATGCTCATCCTGTGTTGCATGTATATACAGCCTCTCAAACTTCTTCAAGGTGAGAGTAGAACTGACTTCATCAAAAAGATCTAACAATATTTTGGTTGATGCAAACTTGAATAACACGAACAATGAAGTATTAGTTCTGATGCTCTTGGGTATAGATTTCAAACTCTGTGAGGCAATCAAGATGTTTATATTCAAATGTCTATTCTTCAAAACCAAGTTTGTCAATGCTGATTTACCCACACTTTTGAATGCACTACTACCCACCAGATCATCCAATACAAAATAATGTATTGCACCGTTTGGGTATCTACAAGTAGGCTTTTGGTATGCAGTTCTATCAAGAAAATCTATCTCATCAAATGTCAATGCATCTATTTTTCCATTGAAAAACTTTGACCAAACTTGCAAATCTTTCTTGAACTGTTCAGTGTTTTCTTTTTCTTTTTTGATGTCTTCAATTACTTCTAAAAGCTTTGAGTCACTGTAATTACTTATAATATCATCAGGATGGATCTTCAAACAATTGAATACCGGATTTGCATCATGGGTAGGTGAAAATACAAGAATTCTCATAGCCTGTTTGCCATCAAAACCCGCAAGCTCATATTGTTTCAATAATTGGCAAACAGAATATGTTTTACCAGTCCCTCGGCTCCCAATGAAAAGGGCTACAAAATATTTGCGTGGCAAAGACGTGTTTAGACACTGTGGGTAAGTGTTTGGCTTATAAACGAGTTTTTTATGAATAAAATTACTGACTGCGTTTTCTGTGATATTCATCTATTTTTACAGGACATCATATTTTACTAAAAAGGGCATTGTGACCCAGGGAAGAGTGATTGATAAGCCAGTCGTTTCCCATCATTCATTCTTTTCTGTCTAAACAGTTCAACAGTTTCCTCCTGGCTTATTTTTTGAACTTTTGTAACGTTCAAGCGTTTTTTAATTTGTCTTGACATCTGTTTCGCTTCAACTTCTTCTGATTCTGGCTGGGAATCATCTGTTATCACCTGTTCGTCTTCTTCAGAGTCATCATCACTAACAACAATATTTGTCTTCAGTTTCTTATTGACTGCCTTCTTACGAATTTTCATCTCAGTAGCCTTTTCTTGTTGCTTTACTTGTTTCTCCTGCTTCTGGAGCTGTTTCTCTTGTCTACTGATTTCTCCTAATTCTTTTCTCTTGGCCCAAGCTTTTTCCCGTGCTCTTGCTAGTACCTCTTTCTGCTTCTCAGATATGACCCTCTTTGCTTTGGGTTGAATCACTTCCACATCCTCCAAATTGTTACTGAGTTGTTCAATATCCTCCATATATAATTTCAAGTTAGAAAATAATAGAAACAATTACTGGAATTTACAAATGATCACTGGAATTTGGGAACCACAGGAGATGTCCTCAGGATATGTATGGCTTTGGGCTTGTTGGGTAATGGACGACCCCACAGCAACTCAGTCTCATGTAACGGTTGTCGGATCATTCTCCTACCTAGATAGTTTGTAGCTGGTTGAGCATATTGAATGGCTCTATTAGGCCATGTTTCTAGACAGAGAGGTAGCAAATATTTATCCATTTTATACATTACCTTGTAAAAAAGTATTTCGAGCCGTTTTCACCAGTATCTATCTCCAAAAGAGAGTTGTACTTGACGAATAAAAGTGAATAGTTCTTCGTGTTGATATTACCAGTACTGTGAAATGTGATGTTATAGGGTATGTCTTCATCCATTACATCTATTGGTAGACCCAGGGCCCACTGACGAGTTGCTAGAGTACTTGCACTTCGTATTAATAGGGTACCATCCTTTGTCAATGTAGTCATGTGTTCCATTGATCTGTTGTCATTGTCAAAAATCATGTCCAAGTATTCATTTGCCCTAAAATAGTTTATTGGGTGGTCTGAAACAGGTATATTGTTGACACTAATACCAACATAAACTGGATTATCATTTGTTAGAATACTTGGAATGCCTTGTGAAAAATAGTAGCTTGTCCCGTTACAGTCTTGGGTTGAAGTCTTGGAGTGAAAATCTTCTGTCATGAACGTTGCAATAGCATACTCAATATACCTGGAAGCAATGTATATATTAGTTTGTTGGTTTTCGTTTTCATTGAGTTGAAACATGGATGAGAAGTTGTCAAATTCAACACGTTCTGTGACATTGTCTTGAATTTCACTTCGAACAATAAGGTGTATATCGGAAATCTCATAGCTTGTTGAATCATTGTCTCTCAACAATACTGCAGCATCTGCCCAAACAATACAGATTCGAACCCTGCCTTTGACTACACAGTCCTTGGTACCTAAGATACCATGGAAACGGTCTATAACATATGGCTCATCATCTGACATGGAAATTAAATCCACAGCCTGAGCATTACCTAACATATTGGAGGAATTCGCAGGGGAGTTATGAACAGCCATTAGTCTTGTGAGATGATGATAACTGTTGATGGACTGGACCTGAACGTCATCAAACGAAACTGATAATGAACTGATTAAGCAATCTATTCCCCTGGGTGCAACACCATCCGAATTAAAAGTGAGCAAAAGCTTGACACTGGATAAATCCCAAATGCCATCAGTTATTTCAAACACAGTCTGTGTTTGGGGGAAACCTGCTTTTGTTCCTATTGGCTCAATTCTATGGATTTTAGTAATGTTTTGAGGAAGTGGATTCATTTATATTATTGTTACATTTATAATTATTTATATTTATAGAACTAATTCGAGCTGCCGGCCCGCTCCCACTCGGATCATGCTACTACACTCAATAAACACCATTGCGGTCAAGTTGGCTGAGCCTGCTGCTCCACTAACGGCTTGAGACTCGAATGCTGCAATCGAACTGTTCCCTCTTGTGTCAATGCCCGACATGAAATCATCATCATTGTGGCAGAACTTGCTTGAGAGTACAAAGAATTTATCACGCCAGCTTGCAAATGAATCACAAAGGGGACTTGACCCTCCTAGGGTGTCCTGTAATTGGTTGTAAGAACTTTGTGTTAACGAAAAACACTGTCCAACATTGGCCCTAAAATCTGGATAATAAGTCCCATTGATAGTGAACTGAGCACTTTCCATTCCAGTCGCTTTCCTGACGAACGTGTTACAGTTTTTGGTCACTGCATCCAATGCTCCAGTAGGTGATTGGTCTACAAACATTCCCCAAGCTCGATTAACCGACTGGGACGACACACTAAATTTGGTGGACTGGCTATAACTTGATGCAGCTGATGAAAATGAAAAATAGTTCTTGAAAATGATTTCATACACACCTCCATTTTGCAGAAAGGCATTGTGTGCGGCATCAAAGAGCCCATCATCTATTGAGATAGTATCAACACTGAATGAAATGTCTGATAGAATAAATTGTCCTCCCCCAATTAGACAATTGGATCCATCTAGCTGTATCCTAAGGCGAACCTGCCCTAGGAGTTTTGTATCCAATATGCTGGGCTGAAAGCTATTGAGAGTCAGCCGATTACAAATGCAATAATCTTTTGGAATACCAATGGGAATAGCTGAACCATCGCCTCCTGATTGGACAATCTTACGTCTGTTATGGCAATCTGCACCAAAGGATGTATCAGCAATAATATTAAAAAGCTGATTATAATTGTAGAACCCTCCTATCACTTGCCCATTCACTTCCAAGTCGCACCTTTGTATGATTGATTCAATGTTCCTTGGCATGCCCCCAGTATCTGTGATTGCTTTGAAACTCATTATCAGGCTATCAGTATCTATCAAAGTGTTGGAAGGCATGTCGACTGTAATCACACCATTGTTGGTTGCAGAAGTACTATTAAGGGTGGACAGCCGTTTAGTTGCTCGACTATAGTTAGAGATCCGTTTTGTAATGTATTGGAGGTTTTTTGGGTATGCAGACATGTAGCTTATATACTCTATATTTTGATAATAATCAAAGTTTATCTTTCAGATAATTATAGATATCTATATAATGATTTTTGGTTCTCCGTTTGTCAAGTAGTCTTTGTAATCCAGGCTCATTAGAACGTTCTTGGTATTCGGTTGCAATTGCAAGCACCTCCCTCTTAGATTGGCCACTTGAATCTGGTGATGCGTGCCTGAAGTCAAATCTATCTAGTGACCGCCTCAAATCATACCGTTTTTTGGGTGCTGCATAATTGGCATTAGACGGAGATGGTCGAGAGGAAGGTGGTCTAGGTAAGTGGTCTATATACGTCCTAGTTCCTTGAAAAACATTTTGTGGTGCAGTGTTTTGTTGAGTCATGGCAGCCCTCGCAGATCTAGCAAGCTGTTCTACAGCAGATACCCCATTTACAGCCTGAGCTATCATATTTTGATGGGGTTGTTTTGGGATCTCTATAACATATGCATAAGGGTTGAATCCCATCATTCGAGGGAGTGTCCTATCAGCAGGCAATTTAACATTAATTGTTGTTGCTCTTTGGTTTGTAGTATTCCCTCTTTGTTTGATTGTATTTGTTTTTGTTTTTGTTTTTGTTTTCCCCACATTTTTTCTGGACCTCATGGTTTAAATTATGTTATAAATTAATGTACAACATACACCTCTCAGTATATATTTGCTCAGCCCAGAGACACCAAAAAGATCACCAACAGTTTTTCAGGAGACTATAACGCACTTATAAACAAGCCCCCCTTATTTTCAGGTTCTTACAATGATCTTACAGACCAATTGAATGTACAAAACGCTTTTGTTGCTATTGGTCCCGGAGTGAAGGTGAGTCGTCTTGAACTACCAACGCAGACTGGAGCCAATGGGCCTGGTTTGAGTCACTTTGCCA
The DNA here is from genome assembly GCA_013435795.1 of Chlamydomonas sp. ICE-L. Lineage (NCBI taxonomy): Eukaryota > Viridiplantae > Chlorophyta > Chlorophyceae > Chlamydomonadales > Chlamydomonadaceae > Chlamydomonas > Chlamydomonas sp. ICE-L. The sequence continues at coordinate 4,235,296 of JACBWV010000524.1, forward strand.
GACACAGGGTCGGAGATTAATGGAGCATATCTTTCTTGAGCGATGGGTGTAGTGAATCAATCAATTTCCTCTTCGAATTCATGACCAAAGCTAGATTGACCAGACGGGATCATACATTAACCTTTCTGACAAGTCTATAAAAATCATATTGAATACCTCAAACCTGAGGAGTCATTGAAGGCGATCAATCTTTGCAGCCGGCAAAATACACGTTCAAGGGGAGATGCTAAAATGCAGTGAAATTGGGCTGTATGCCCAAGAAGTGATAGGGCGTTTGTCCAAAGCTGTGAGATTCCTAGACTTCAGAGAAAGAGAGATTGGGTCTCAATTACAACTCCCTTGTACCACATCTAATTGGTGCAATAAGGGCTTTATCAGTCGAGGTTGATGACCTGTCGGAATAACACCGGATGGTGGATAGACGGATGGGGCTATGGATTCTCAAGGCAATATTTAAAGCGTGGGCTGGACTTAAGTCCAGCCTCCGGTCCACCTAGGAGTTGAGGTTACGGGTTTAGGATTGCAGCTAAGTCCACTACACATGTCCGTGGACACGCCACTGTCTGTGAGACTGACCTACCATCATCTAACTCTGACACTCCACCTGGTCAGGTGAACAGTAGCAGAAACGAACCGGAACCGAAACAAAAATTAAAGCAAGAGCTGAAATCTCCACCTGTTGAGGTAAAGGGGAATATAAAAGAGAAACAATGTAGACTCCACCTCAAAATTAAGGAAGAATACACAATGTAACCAAAGCTATGCTTTATGAAAAGAACCAGAAAAAATATCATGGTTATGGGTATCGCACCGCAAGATATATCGTAACACCATCCCAAATAGTCCAGAAAAAAATCACAGAATGCCCAGATGGGCCTAAGCAGATGGGCAAGGGCAAAACCCAAGTGGTCCAGCATGGTTAAGGATGGCTGCTCACACTCCCAGTAGGGGAAAACTCACCTACTCCATTGTACACCTAGAAGCCAAAAAGGGATAGCGAACAGCCAGTAGTCAAGATCTGCCCTCCGGAAGAACGGCACCTCCCACGGTGGGACTAGTTGCAGACCTAAAAGAGTTCAAAACCAAAAGCTACCTCGGGGGGCGCTTGTACGTGGGGGGTATCGCCCCACGCTTGCAGTCCACCATGCCCAGCAAACCATTCAAAAACCAGAACTGCTCAGCCTCCAAAGCCTTGGTGAAGGCGTCAGCCAACTGCAGGGTGGTATCAACCTTCGCAATCCCAATCCGCCCAGACATGCCCAAATCACGCACATAGTGATGCATGATATCGATGTGCTTGGCACGAGGTACCAAAGCCACCTCAGCACACCAGGAATTTGCCACCGTGGAGTCACACTGAATGGTGACTAGTGAGCAAGGGAGGCCCAGGTCTACCCTCAAGTGTTTAAACCACTGGACATCACGGGCTGTCGCTGCAAGAGCCTGGTACTCAGCTTCCCCAGTGCTAACGGCAGGGGTAATCTGCCGCTTAGAGGCCCAGTGAACCACCCCACCAGATGCCAAAATAGCCATACCAGTTTGCGACCTCCTACCCTCAGGGTCATCACCAAACGAGGCATCTGAGTATGCATGGACAGCAAAATCAGAGCTATGGCTATACCTAATGCCAAGGTTGGGATACTTCCGTAGGTAGACCAGAACACGCTGAGCAGCACGCCAGTGTGCCTGAGTAGGTTTGGAGGTGAAACGTGAGAGAGCAGACACAGAATATGCAATGTTCGGTCTCGTGCATGTGGAGAGATAGATCAATGATCCAATCAGTGAGGCATACATGAGGTTGTTAGGCAAAGCAGGGCTACCGGCCGCATGCTTGGTAACAGCCCCACTGATCATGGGAACGTGAGGGGACTGCTTGGTGTCATCCCCAAGAGCGATGGGATATTTCTCTAGCATACCAAAGATCTGGTTGTGCTGGCTGATGACAAGAGAAACACACCGCCCAGCACTGTCAAGGGTGAGGTCACAGTCAATAGACAGGAAAACCTTAGGAACCCCCATCTCAGTGACTGTCCACTTCGCCTTCCGCATGATCGCAACGATCTTGGCGTACAAAATGAGACAGTGCAGCGCAAGCCAGAAGTCATCAACATAGGTAAGAACCCACGAGACAGTTCCATCAGGTTCAAGGCGGATGAACAAAGCAGGGTCAGCCTGCGCAGCAGTGAAACCTGCAATCCGAAGAACTCTACGCACCTCCTCGCACCACTTGCGAGGAGATTGCTTCAGCCCATACAGACTCTTGATCAGCTTACAGACCCAACCACCAGGAACAACAAATCCCTGTGGTTGCTCCATATAAAGCTCTTCCTCCAAAACCCCATTCAGAAACGCAGTCTTGATATCAAGCTGCCTAGCAAACATCTTGTTGTGGACCATGTCTGCAAGCAAGGTCCTCAAGGTAGACTTTGAAGTCACAGGGGCAAAGGTCAGATCATAATCGAGCCCAGCCCGCTGCAAGAACCCCTTAGCAACTACCCGAGCTTTCTGCCTCACTACTACCCCATTATCACCGTGCTTGAAGGAAAAACACTACCGATTCTTGATCGGAACCACTCCAAGTGGAAGCTTGACGAGCTGCCAAGTCCCGTGCGCATGCAGACTCTCCATCTCATCTCTCATGGCAAGGAGCCAGCCATCCCTGTGGGGATTGGACTGATCCATGGCCTGTGTGTAAGAAATATCGGAGGAGGTAGAAATGTATGCAGGCAAGGTGAGTCCTGGAGCTTCTGACACAGGTTCAGGGGTATCTCCACCTGAAACCGAGCCAGAAGCTGAGGTTGCATCAAGAAATAGGGGGTTGTCGACAAGGTCGGAAGTAGGGGACGAGGATAACACTGCAGGATCAGGAGAGGGTGGGTATCGCACCAGCTCTCCGACAGGTGAAACTGGCAGTACAGGCAAATCAGGGACATTACTCGTGCGTGACCGGGGGGGTGTAACCAGCCCAGTCATCTCAGGAGCCTGGCCTGCTTGCCTGCGACTGCGAGTAACCCTAGATACAGGGGGGTCAAAGAATCTTTGCTGAGATGAAACAGGCTTGATAGGTGCAGCCAAGGCTACCCTATTCCAAACCGGGGAGTCTGGGACAACAGGGCCTAGGCCTCCTGATTGTCCAGTCCCTAAGGGAGTCACACATACTCCTACACCAGTTACCCCACCCCAACCGGGGGCAACCGTGCTCGTGGCTGACAAAACTCAGTCGCTGCGGCCGTGTCCTCGGCTACCCCCCCTTGCTCCGAAGCGCGACTATCGTGAGCACGTGGGGTAGTCATGTAAGTGTGGTGGATAACGATCCTCCCACTGAGTTGCCACGCGGTGGTGACGACTTTCCGACAGATGACGAACGACTTCTGTAGGCAGTTGAAACCGAGCGAATTGACCTACTGATCAGTGTCTGATCAGCTACTCGGGAATACCTAAAACGAGGGTTCCATTAGGGTCTAGACGCGCTGGAAGCGGGAAGGGAGTCTTAAGCCGTGCTTCTGACTCTTAGGGCCGTCTAAACTCCCGAGATCATTTCTTAGGCTTCCAGTTACAAGACACTCCGTGTTACTAGGTATTCATATACCACAATTGGTTTCTTGAGCCTGGTCGCGCTTTCAAACCGCGCCACTCGCTTTACTCCCCACCCCCGACGTCCCCTCGAGCCCACCATCACCGAGTATGGCCTCTTCTTCAGCCCAAGCTGCTGCGGCTCCACCTTCTGAGGTCCCGGATGTTGACGACATGGACCACGAGGAGCTCGTCCAGCAAGTCAAGGCTTGGGAGCTGCACGAGCTCTCCAAGGAGAAAAGAAAAGGCGCTGGAGGGCCGGCACCTTCGCCTCCCGACCTTTCAGCTACCGAGAAGGAGCTGAAGGAAGCGCGGATGGCTGTCAAAGTCAATGGCAAGAAGGTCGCCACAAGGCCTGACTCCACGCCGCTTGGCAAGGCTGCCGCGCACGTTGCCCTCGTGGAGAAGGACAGGGTTATCGCTAGCCTCGAACTTCTTCACCATCACGAGGCCGAGGCCACCGCATCCAAGCACCTTGAGGAGATGGCTCGGCTCCAAATGCGAATGAGGGATGCCGAACAGGAGACACTTCGAGTTTCCGCTCTCCTGAAGGCCCAGCAAACGCCCCCCGCTGGACCACCTGAGGGCCCCGCTGCTGGATCGCCTGCAACGCCCCCCGCCCCCGCTGGACCACCGGATGGCCCCGCTGCTGGATCGCCTGCAACGCCCCCCGCCCCCGCTGGACAACCCGCGGCCCCCACAGCTGGACTGCCTGCGGGCCCCCCTGCTGATGGATCGCCTGCTGCTGGCCAGCCCGCTGCTGAAGCGCCCGCTGCAGGACCGCCCGCTGTTGGCCCTCCCGCTGGACCTCATTCGGACGCTTTAATGGCTCTACGTGCCCAGATTGAGCTGCTGGAGGCCAAGGCCAAAGTGGCTGAGCTACAAGCTGCGGCAGCTAAGGTAGAGTCACATGTTTTGCCCTTGGTCCCGAGGCCCTTAGTTGGCAAGTATGAACGTCCATCCCTTTGGACTGGGGTAGAAGATAAGAAGCTCCCGAGGGGTAGGATTTGGTGGAAGTTGCTAGAGTCATATTGCACGTTGCACCATATGTTAGTACCATCCAACATACCAAACTTCTTTGGTGGGGTAGCTGCCGAGTGGATTTACGTAATGCGTACCACAACATACGGTTACATGATTCAGACGTCCCGAAAACTGCGTTCATAACCCCGATGGGACTCTATGAATTCAAGGTTCTCCCTTTTGGGCTAGCAAATGCACCCTCGGCCTTTACAAAAGTCATGAACACCGTGTTCAGAGATTTAATTGGCAAATTCGTCGTCATTTACTAGGATGATATTCTCATCTACAGTAGTAATGATGAAGAACACGAAAAACACATTCGAATTGTGTTACACCGTCTTGCAAATAACCACCTCTTTCTTAAACGAGAAAAGTGTTTCTTCTATAGACCGGAAGTCAAATACCTAGGGCATGTGCTCTCCGGTGAAGGCGTCCGAGTCAACGAAACGAAGGTGAAAGCAGTTGCAGATTGGCCCACACCTACCTCCTCGAAGGAAGTTCAGCAGTTCCTGGGACTCTCTAACTTTTTCAGAAAGTTTATCCAAGGTTACTCGACGCTCGCAGCCCCTCTAATCCAGATTTCGAATCTAACAGACAGGCCAGCACCGATTTCACCAAAATTGAAACCGCCAGGACTGACAAAATCACCGACGGTGACACCAAGTCCGAAACCACTCGGAAAACGACAGGCAGGGCTCAAGGGACCTGCATTTCAAAATGTCTGGACCCAAGCCTGCCAGGAGGCATTCCTCGGCATCAAAGAAAGTCTTACGAAGGCTCCTTTGCTTGCACACCCTGACCCAGCGAAGGACTATCGGGCGGTAACCGATGCTTCTGTCGTTGGTACAGGGGGCGTTCTCATGCAAGATGGGCGACCCATCGCGTACCACTCTCACAAATTCTCAAGCGCTGAACGAAACTACTCCACGGGCGAGCAAGAATTGCTCGCAGTGTACTTGGCCTTGAAAGAATGGCGATGCTACCTCGAAGGTTGCACTGGCAAGTTCGAACTTGACACCGACCACGAACCCCTCGTCTACCTTGCAAATCAGCCCATGCTGAGCAGAAAGCAGGCACGATATCTTGAGTTTTTCTCGCGCTTCACGAACATGAAGTGGGCTCATATCGCGGGCCGTACTAACGTAGCTGACCCTCTGAGTAGGAATCCAGCCTTCTCAGAGGCTACGGCTTTGATCAATCAGAGGCTGTCCGCAAATGACCCACTCCACATGCGCGAAATAGCCCCAGATATTCTGCATGGTTACACGGAAGACTTGTGGTTCGATAATCCGCACAATACCAAGTACCTCTCCAAACGGGCAGATGGTTTCTGGGTTGGCACCGGCAAATCCATACGAGCAGCATCTGAGTCGCAGATCGTTGTACCAAATGGTAATTCGCTCAAAGCTCGGATTTTGTTTGCTTTCCACGATACCCAACGAAGTGGACATGGAGGCATCGACCGAACTTTTCGATCTGTTGCACGCTACTATTGGTGGCCTGCCATGCGACTCGATGTCGTTGATTACGTACGCCACTGTGATTCTTGCCAACGGGTAAAAATTTCACATCAGAACCCGCAGGGTAACCTTCAACCCCTTTCGATTCCGACCGCCCCCTTCGATTCACTGTCCATGGACTTCATCGTTGGGCCACCGAAATCGAATGGTTTTGATCAGATCTACGTGATCGTTGATCGCCTTACGAAGATGGTCAAACTTATCCCATGCAAAACGACAGACGATGCTGAAAAGATTGCTACCCTGTTCCACGAGCGCGTGCTCAGCGAACAAGGCCATCCGCTTTCCATCATCTCTGATCGCGATGTTAAGTTCACGAGTAAATTTTGGCAAACACTCTTAACTCTGTGCGCTATCCGACCTGGAATGTCGACTGCATTTCACCCACAAACAGATGGTCAAACAGAACGTATGAACAGTGTTCTCGAAGACACTCTTCGCCATTTTTCCTCTGCGAATCAGAAAAATTGGGCCAGTCTTTTGCCGAATGCACAATTCGCCATCAACAACTCGTACAACAGAAGCATTCGAGATTTTCCGTTTCGGTTGCTGTACGGTAGATACCCTCGAGTGGCACTACAACCATTAGATGATGTCATCGCTACGGCACATCAACCAGCCCTGTCCTGGGTCGAGCATATGAATAACGCATATGACACGGCCAAGGCAGCGCTTAAATCCGCGAAGGATCGTCAAAAAACGTATGCAGACTTGCACCGTCGACCGGTGAAGTATACTCACGGTCAGGAAGTTTTGTTGAACTCGAAGAACATCAAATACTGGCCTGGTATGACTCGGAAGCTCATGCCCAGATTCGTTGGTCCCTACGAAATCTCTCACACTATCCAAAAGAGGGGGGAGACCATTGCAGTGACTCTATCCCTCCCCGAAGGATGGAAGATTCATCCAACGTTTCACGTATCTCTTGTCAAAGAATACCTATCCGACGGGACTGGGTTTATTAGACCAAATCCGAATTGTTACGCACATGCGGTGAACCTATCTACGAGATTAGCAACGTTGTTGATCACAAGATACAGTCTGGTACGGTGTATTACTATGTAAAATGGTTACACTCAGACCATGTTCACTCTTGGGAACTCGAAGAAGAGTTGTTACCTATGTGCTCTGAACAAATCGATTTGTATTGGAGACAACACCCTTCTCGGGTACGACCCGTGATAGGTGCCAACGACCCGAAACCTAAAACGGTTAAAAAACCTACTCACAGGGATTATGCGACTGTAACCCCTGATGATTTTCTCATTCGAAAGAGTACTAGACTTCAGGAGAAGGCTAGGGCTAGAGAAGGGGGAATTGTGGTGGATAACGATCCTCCCACTGAGTTGCCACGCGGTGGTGACGACTTTCCGACAGATGACGAACGACTTCTGTAGGCAGTTGAAACCGAGCGAATTGACCTACTGATCAGTGTCTGATCAGCTACTCGGGAATACCTAAAACGAGGGTTCCATTAGGGTCTAGACGCGCTGGAAGCGGGAAGGGAGTCTTAAGCCGTGCTTCTGACTCTTAGGGCCGTCTAAACTCCTGAGATCATTTCTTAGGCTTCCAGTTACAAGACACTCCGTGTTACAAGGTATTCATATACCACAGTAAGGAGGCACATCGTGCGGGTCCGCGGTAGGCTCAGGATGCCATCTGGATTGTACTTGCGGACCCCGACTCGGATAGTTCCCAATACCACCACCATCTCCTAAAGGACGCGAACTAGGGGAAAGGACCGGGTGTCCACAGGAGGTCCATAAAGGAGGAGAAACAACCAAATCAGACCCCCCCCCCACGACTCACTACTGTGGGGAACACGGCAGGCGCCTGGTTTCGACTGCGAAGTTGCATATGGAAACCAGGACCAGACTCAGAGTCCGAATTGCGAAACCCTGAGTCAGACCCTGCCGCAGTCCCCACAGGCGAGTCAGATGGAGTTGGTGACGTCACCACCTCGGGCCCCAAACCGTTGACAGCGGTGTCGGGACCGTCAAGTGAGAAATCACCGTCGAAGGGGTCCTGCCCAGGAACGGGGGCCGGGCCAGCCCCCTCATACCAGTCAACGTCACGTGACTCTATGATCCTTTGCGAATCTGGCAGCCACAACTGCCAAGCCTTACTCACAGGCGCATACCCGATAATTTTCCCTCTAAGAGCGCGACCGTTTAGCTTCCCCTTGCGCGAGTCTTTGTCGAGTAGCTTAACATACCCAGTTGCACCAAAGATCCGAAGGAGAGAGACATCAGGGACTACACCAAAAAACCGCTCATAAGGAGTCCTACCGTCGAGGGTCGGAGTGCGATTGCGAACGTATGAAGCACAGCGAAAGGCATAGGGCCAGAAGCCATGAGTCATTTTACTGTCTAGGAGCATTGTGCGGGCCGTAGCAGCCACCACCCCATTCATCCGCTCCGCGTTGCCGTTCTGCTGTGGGCAATACGCACTACTAAGCTCGTGTCGAGCTTTGACCGACTTAAGGAAGTCTTCTACCTCGGCCGTGCAAAACTCTTTTGCCTGATCAGATCGCAGACACCCTAGAACTACCCCGACTAGCAAAGCCATCCAGGCTTTGAGAGTGTTGACTATCCAAAACGCGCTGTCGCCCTTAGTAACCATCGCAACGACGGCCTGCCAATTACTGTAATCATCGACCATGACCAAGAGGTAGTACTCACCTCTAAGGCCTTGGCTGAATGGTCCCATGAGATCCACATGGACAATCTCAAGGGGTGAGTGAGTCTTCCTCCTGGGCTCATGGTATGGCACACGTTTGGCCTTACCACGAGCACAGGCGTCACAAGGACTTTCCTTGAATTTGCGAAGTTGCTGATTTGAGATGATCGGCATACCAGTAACCAATGTTCCTTGAATGAGTTGTGACATAGCGGGAAAGCCTGGGTGGCCGAACCGTTTATGCCACAATTCAATGGGGGACATGGGTGGTATGCTGACATCTAGGTCAACACAAAGCAAGGAAGGAATCTCACCCACAACAGCATCAAACTGATAAACCCCGAGAGGGGAAACAGGGATCTGCCAAAGGGTCCTAGGCCCAATGGTAGCATGGCAGGTGTCAGAAGTGAAAGAGATTACGCAGGCAAGGTCTCTAGCAGTGGCACTAACGCTCAAAAGATTCACAGGACAATCAGGCACATAGAGGCACTGTGTTAAGGTGATAGGGGCATCTAGCCACCTAATACTTAATACAATGGTCCCTATGCCTGTTGCCTGCTGAACCACCCCATCCCCAAACTTGACAGATGGTCCATTCGACACAAACTGGAAGGTTGAAAATAGGGCTTGAGAGCCAGTGATACAGCGACCCGCCCCAGAATCAATGTGCACAATAACACGATCAGGGCTAAGAACAGCAAGAACATCAAACACTGTATCGGGAGCAGCAGACCAAGTGGTAAGCGCGTCAATCTGATCAGGAACATCTCACATCAACGAGTAGCCTGCCAGCTGGTTGACACACGAACAATGAAGTATTAGTTCTGATGCTCTTGGGTATAGATTTCAAACTCTGTGAGGCAATCAAGATGTTTATATTCAAATGTCTATTCTTCAAAACCAAGTTTGTCAATGCTGATTTACCCACACTTTTGAATGCACTACTACCCACCAGATCATCCAATACAAAATAATGTATTGCACCGTTTGGGTATCTACAAGTAGGCTTTTGGTATGCAGTTCTATCAAGAAAATCTATCTCATCAAATGTCAATGCATCTATTTTTCCATTGAAAAACTTTGACCAAACTTGCAAATCTTTCTTGAACTGTTCAGTGTTTTCTTTTTCTTTTTTGATGTCTTCAATTACTTCTAAAAGCTTTGAGTCACTGTAATTACTTATAATATCATCAGGATGGATCTTCAGACAATTGAATACCGGATTTGCATCATGGGTAGGTGAAAATACAAGAATTCTCATAGCCTGTTTGCCATCAAAACCCGCAAGCTCATATTGTTTCAATAATTGGCAAACAGAATATGTTTTACCAGTCCCTCGGCTCCCAATGAAAAGGGCTACAAAATAGTTGCGTGGCGAAGACGTGTTTAGACACTGTGGGTAAGTGTTTGGCTTATAAACGAGTTTTTTATGAATAAAATTACTGACTGCGTTTTCTGTGATATTCATCTATTTTTACAGGACATCATATTTTACTAAAAAGGGCATTGTGACCCAGGGAAGAGTGATTGATAAGCCAGTCGTTTCCCATCATTCATTCTTTTCTGTCTAAACAGTTCAACAGTTTCCTCCTGGCTTATTTTTTGAACTTTTGTAACGTTCAAGCGTTTTTTAATTTGTCTTGACATCTGTTTCGCTTCAACTTCTTCTGATTCTGGCTGGGAATCATCTGTTATCACCTGTTCGTCTTCTTCAGAGTCATCATCACTAACAACAATATTTGTCTTCAGTTTCTTATTGACTGCCTTCTTACGAATTTTCATCTCAGTAGCCTTTTCTTGTTGCTTTACTTGTTTCTCCTGCTTCTGGAGCTGTTTCTCTTGTCTACTGATTTCTCCTAATTCTTTTCTCTTGGCCCAAGCTTTTTCCCGTGCTCTTGCTAGTACCTCTTTCTGCTTCTCAGATATGACCCTCTTTGCTTTGGGTTGAATCACTTCCACATCCTCCAAATTGTTACTGAGTTGTTCAATATCCTCCATATATAATTTCAAGTTAGAAAATAATAGAAACAATTACTGGAATTTACAAATGATCACTGGAATTTGGGAACCACAGGAGATGTCCTCAGGATATGTATGGCTTTGGGCTTGTTGGGTAATGGACGACCCCACAGCAACTCAGTCTCATGTAACGGTTGTCGGATCATTCTCCTACCTAGATAGTTTGTAGCTGGTTGAGCATATTGAATGGCTCTATTAGGCCATGTTTCTAGACAGAGAGGTAGCAAATATTTATCCATTTTATACATTACCTTGTAAAAAAGTATTTCGAGCCGTTTTCACCAGTATCTATCTCCAAAAGAGAGTTGTACTTGACGAATAAAAGTGAATAGTTCTTCGTGTTGATATTACCAGTACTGTGAAATGTGATGTTATAGGGTATGTCTTCATCCATTACATCTATTGGTAGACCCAGGGCCCACTGACGAGTTGCTAGAGTACTTGCACTTCGTATTAATAGGGTACCATCCTTTGTCAATGTAGTCATGTGTTCCATTGATCTGTTGTCATTGTCAAAAATCATGTCCAAGTATTCATTTGCCCTAAAATAGTTTATTGGGTGGTCTGAAACAGGTATATTGTTGACACTAATACCAACATAAACTGGATTATCATTTGTTAGAATACTTGGAATGCCTTGTGAAAAATAGTAGCTTGTCCCGTTACAGTCTTGGGTTGAAGTCTTGGAGTGAAAATCTTCTGTCATGAACGTTGCAATAGCATACTCAATATACCTGGAAGCAATGTATATATTAGTTTGTTGGTTTTCGTTTTCATTGAGTTGAAACATGGATGAGAAGTTGTCAAATTCAACACGTTCTGTGACATTGTCTTGAATTTCACTTCGAACAATAAGGTGTAGATCGGAAATCTCATAGCTTGTTGAATCATTGTCTCTCAACAATACTGCAGCATCTGCCCAAACAATACAGATTCGAACCCTGCCTTTGACTACACAGTCCTTGGTACCTAAGATACCATGGAAACGGTCTATAACATATGGCTCATCATCTGACATGGAAATTAAATCCACAGCCTGAGCATTACCTAACATATTGGAGGAATTCGCAGGGGAGTTATGAACAGCCATTAGTCTTGTGAGATGATGATAACTGTTGATGGACTGGACCTGAACGTCATCAAACGAAACTGATAATGAACTGATTAAGCAATCTATTCCCCTGGGTGCAACACCATCCGAATTAAAAGTGAACAAAAGCTTGACACTGGATAAATCCCAAATGCCATCAGTTATTTCAAACACAGTCTGTGTTTGGGGGAAACCTGCTTTTGTTCCTATTGGCTCAATTCTATGGATTTTAGTAATGTTTTGAGGAAGTGGATTCATTTATATTATTGTTACATTTATAATTATTTATATTTATAGAACTAATTCGAGCTGCCGGCCCGCTCCCACTCGGATCATGCTACTACACTCAATAAACACCATTGCGGTCAAGTTGGCTGAGCCTGCTGCTCCACTAACGGCTTGAGACTCGAATGCTCCAATCGAACTGTTCCCTCTTGTGTCAATGCCCGACATGAACTCATCATCATTGTGGCAGAACTTGCTTGAGAGTACAAAGAATTTATCACGCCAGCTTGCAAATGAATCACAAAGGGGACTTGACCCTCCTAGGGTGTCCTGTAATTGGTTGTAAGAACTTTGTGTTAACGAAAAACACTGTCCAACATTGGCCCTAAAATCTGGATAATAAGTCCCATTGATAGTGAACTGAGCACTTTCCATTCCAGTCGCTTTCCTGACGAACGTGTTACAGTTTTTGGTCACTGCATCCAATGCTCCAGTAGGTGATTGGTCTACAAACATTCCCCAAGCTCGATTAACCGACTGGGACGACACACTAAATTTGGTGGACTGGCTATAACTTGATGCAGCTGATGAAAATGAAAAATAGTTCTTGAAAATGATTTCATACACACCTCCATTTTGCAGAAAGGCATTGTGTGCGGCATCAAAGAGCCCATCATCTATTGAGATAGTATCAACACTGAATGAAATGTCTGATAGAATAAATTGTCCTCCCCCAATTAGACAATTGGATCCATCTAGCTGTATCCTAAGGCGAACCTGCCCTAGGAGTTTTGTATCCAATATGCTGGGCTGAAAGCTATTGAGAGTCAGCCGATTACAAATGCAATAATCTTTTGGAATACCAATGGGAATAGCTGAACCATCGCCTCCTGATTGGACAATCTTACGTCTGTTATGGCAATCTGCACCAAAGGATGTATCAGCAATAATATTAAAAAGCTGATTATAATTGTAGAACCCTCCTATCACTTGCCCATTCACTTCCAAGTCGCACCTTTGTATGATTGATTCAATGTTCCTTGGCATGCCCCCAGTATCTGTGATTGCTTTGAAACTCATTATCAGGCTATCAGTATCTATCAAAGTGTTGGAAGGCATGTCGACTGTAATCACACCATTGTTGGTTGCAGAAGTACTATTAAGGGTGGACATCCGTTTAGTTGCTCGACTATAGTTAGAGATCCGTTTTGTAATGTATTGGAGGTTTTTTGGGTATGCAGACATGTAGCTTATATACTCTATATTTTGATAATAATCAAAGTTTATCTTTCAGATAATTATAGATATCTATATAATGATTTTTGGTTCTCCGTTTGTCAAGTAGTCTTTGTAATCCAGGCTCATTAGAACGTTCTTGGTATTCGGTTGCAATTGCAAGCACCTCCCTCTTAGATTGGCCACTTGAATCTGGTGATGCGTGCCTGAAGTCAAATCTATCTAGTGACCGCCTCAAATCATACCGTTTTTTGGGTGCTGCATAATTGGCATTAGACGGAGATGGTCGAGAGGAAGGTGGTCTAGGTAAGTGGTCTATATACGTCCTAGTTCCTTGAAAAACATTTTGTGGTGCAGTGTTTTGTTGAGTCATGGCAGCCCTCGCAGATCTAGCAAGCTGTTCTACAGCAGATACCCCATTTACAGCCTGAGCTATCATATTTTGATGGGGTTGTTTTGGGATCTCTATAACATATGCATAAGGGTTGAATCCCATCATTCGAGGGAGTGTCCTATCAGCAGGCAATTTAACATTAATTGTTGTTGCTCTTTGGTTTGTAGTATTCCCTCTTTGTTTGATTGTATTTGTTTTTGTTTTTGTTTTTGTTTTTGTTTTTCCCACATTTTTTCTGGACCTCATGGTTTAAATTATGTTATAAATTAATGTACAACATACACCTCTCAGTATATATTTGCTCAGCCCAGAGACACCAAAAAGATCACCAACAGTTTTTCAGGAGACTATAACGCACTTATAAACAAGCCCCCCTTATTTTCAGGTTCTTACAATGATCTTACAGACCAATTGAATGTACAAAACGCTTTTGTTGCTATTGGTCCCGGAGTGAAGGTGAGTCGTCTTGAACTACCAACGCAGACTGGAGCCAATGGGCCTGGTTTGATTCACTTTGCAGACACAGGGTCGGAGATTAATGGGAGCATATCTTTCTTGAGCGATGGGGGTAGTGAATCAATCAATTTCCTCTTCGAATTCATGACCAAAGCTAGGATTGACCAGACGGGATCATACATTAACCTTTCTGACAAGTCATATAAAAATCATATTGAATACCTCAAACCTGAGGAGTCATTGAAGGCGATCAAATCTTTGCAGCCGGCAAAATACACGTTCAAGGGAGATGCTAAAAATGCAGTGGAAATTGGGCTGTATGCCCAAGAAGTGATAAGCGTTTGTCCAGAAGCTGTGAGATTCCTAGACTCAGAGAAAGAGAGATTGGGTCTCAATTACAACTCCCTTGTACCACATCTAATTGGTGCAATAAGGGCTTTATCAGTCGAGGTTGATGACTGTCGGAATAACACCGGATGGTGGATAGACGGATGGGGCTATGGATTCTCAAGGCAATATTTAAAGCGTGGGCTGGACTTAAGTCCAGCCTCCGGTCACCTAGGAGTTGAGGTTACGGGTTTAGGATTGCAGCTAAGTCCACGTACACATGTCCGTGGACACGCCACTGTCTGTGAGACTGACCTACCAGTCATCTAACTCTGACACTCCACCTGGTCAGGTGAACAGTAGCAGAAACGAACCGGAACCGAAACAAAAATTAAAGCAAGAGCTGAAATCTCCACCTGTTGAGGTAAAGGGGAATATAAAAGAGAAAGAATGTAGACTCCACCTCAAAAATTAAGGAAAGAATACACAATGTAACCAAAGCTATGCTTTATTAAAGAACCAGAAAAAATATCATGTGATGGGTATCGCACCGCAGGATATATCGTAACACCAATCCCAAATAGTCCAGAAAAAATCACAGAATGCCCAGATGGGCCTAAGCAGATGGGCAAGGCAAAACCCAAGTTGTCCAGCATGGTTTAGGATGGCTGGCTCCAGTAGGGGAAAACTCCACCTACTCAAATGTACACCTAGAAGCCCCAAAAGGGATAGGCGTATCAAATCGTTGACCACCTTAAAGCATGTGGCAAAAAGGACCCACCAAACCAGAAAAGGAGCAGAATGTAACAAACCAAAAAGCACTGAATGCCATGGTAGAGCCAAGAAACCGCACGAAAGCAAACACAGCCAGTAGTCAAGATCTGCCACGAACGGCACCTCCCACGGTGGGACTAGCTGCAGACCTAAAAGAGCTCAAAACCAAAAGCTACCTCGGGGGGCGCGTGTACGTGGGGGGTATCGCCCCACGCTTGCAGTCCACCATGCCCAGCAAACCATTCAAAAACCAGAACTGCTCAGCCTCCAAAGCCTTGGTGAAGGCGTCAGCCAACTGCATGGTGGTATCAACCTTCGCAATCCCAATCCGCCCAGACATGCCCAAATCACGCACATAGTGATGCATGATATCGATGTGCTTGGCACGGGGTACCAAAGCCACCTCAGCACACCAGGAATTTGCCACCGTGGAGTCACACTGAATGGTGACTAGTGAGCAAGGGAGGCCCAGGTCCACCCTCAAGTGCTTAAACCACTGGACATCACGGGCTGTCGCTGCAAGAGCCTGGCACTCAGCTTCCCCAGTGCTAACGGCAGGGGTAATCTGCCGCTTAGAGGCCCAGTGAACCACCCCACCAGATGCCAAAATAGCCATACCAGTTTGCGACCTCCTACCCTCAGGGTCATCACCAAACGAGGCATCTGAGTATGCATGGACAGCAAAATCAGAGCTATGGCTATACCTAATGCCAAGGTTGGGATACTTCCGTAGGTAGAACACGCTGAGCACGCCAGTGTGCCTGAGTAGGTTTGGAGGTGAAACGTGAGAGAGCAGACACAGAATATGCAATGTCCGGTCTCGTGCATGTGGATAGATAGATCAATGATCCAATCAATGAGGCATACATGAGGTTGTTAGGCAAAGCAGGGCTACCGGCCGCATGCTTGGTAACAGCCCCACTAATCATGGGAACGTGAGGGGACTGCTTGGTCTCATCCCCAAGAGCGATGGGATATCTCTCTAGCATACCAAAGATCTGGTTGTGCTGACTGATGACAAGAGAAACACACCGCCCAGCACTGTCAAGGGTGAGGTCACAGTCAATAGACAGGAAAACCTTAGGAACCCCCATCTCAGTGACTGTCCACTTCGCCTTCCGCATGATCGCAACGATCTTGGCGTACAGAATGAGACAGTGCAGCGCAAGCCAGAAGTCATCAACATAGGTAAGAACCCACGAGACAGTTCCATCAGGTTCAAGGCGGATGAACAAAGCAGGGTCAGCTTGCACAGGAGTGAAACCTGCAATCCGAAGAACTCTACGCACCTCCTCGCACCACTTGCGAGGAGATTGCTTCAGCCCATACAGACTCTTGATCAGCTTACAGACCCAACCCCCAGGAACAACAAATCCCTGTGGTTGCTCCATATAAAGCTCTTCCTCCAAAACCCCATTCAGAAACGCAGTCTTGATATCAAGCTGCCTAGCAAACATCTTGTTGTGGACCATGCCAGCAAGCAAGGTCCTCAAGGTAGACTTTGAAGTCACAGGGGCAAAGGTCAGATCATAATCGAGCCCAGCCCGCTGCAAGAACCCCTTAGCAACTACCCGAGCTTTCTGCCTCACTACTACCCCATTATCACCGTGCTTGAAGGAAAAACACCACCGATTCTTGATCGGAACCACTCCAAGTGGAAGCTTGACGAGCTGCCAAGTCCCGTGCGCATGCAGACTCTCCATCTCATCTCTCATGGCAAGGAGCCAGCCATCCCTGTGGGGATTGGACTGATCCATGGCCTGTGTGTAAGAAATATCGGAGGAGGTAGAAATGTATGCTGGGGTATCTCCACCTGAAACCGAGCCAGAAGCTGAGGTTGCATCAAGAAATAGGGGGTTGTCGACAAGGTCGGATGTAGGGGACGAGGATAACACTGCAGGATCAGGAGAGGGTGGGTATCGCACCAGCTCTCCGACAGGTGAATAAGGCAGTACAGGCAAATCAGGGACATTACTCAGTCATCTCAGGAGCCTGGCCTGCTTGCCTGCGACTGCGAGTAACCCCAGATACAGGGGGGTCAAAAAATCTTTGCTGAGATGAAACAGGCTTGATAGGTGCAGCCAAGGCCACCCTATTCCAAACCGGGGAGTCTGGGACAACAGGGCCTAGGCCTCCTGATTGTCCAGTCCCTAAGGGAGTCACACATACTCCTACACCAGTTACCCCACCCCAACCGGGGGCAACCGTGCTCGTGGGTGACAAAATCTCAGTCGCTGCGGCCGTGTCCTCGGCTACCCCCCCTTGCTCCGAAGCGCGACTATCGTGAGCACGTGGGGTAGAGTATGAAGGCATTAGTATCATCATAGTCCCAAAACCCTTAACCTGGGCATAGTCTCTCTCTCATAGTCGAATCCCAAAACCCTTAACCTGGGCATAGTCTCTCTCTCATAGTCGCGTTACAGTTTACGTCTGAAAAACGGCACCTAACAACTGGACCCGAATTTATTATGAATCCGCGTCAAATCAGAAACGACATCGGAAAATCAGGGGTTTCCCAAATATCAAAAGCATCATCCAGAAAATGTCTAGAAAACGCACCAAACAATTCAGGACACTGAAAAGCCAATTAAGTCGAAAAATCAGGGATTTTTTAGATGTCAAAAGCATCATCCTGGAAAATTCCAGAAATTATCACGCTGAAATCAGAGATTTCTCAAATATCAAACGCATTGTCCTGAAAAATTCCAGAAAGCGCAGTAAAATCTTAGAAAGCTGAAAAACAAATAAAATCGAGTAATCAGGGATTTCCAGGTCTCAAAAGCATCATCCTGAAAAATTCCAGAAATGGCAATGAATTTTTTCAGGACACTGCAAGCAAGACATATGGGAAGTCCAAGTTATGAAGAAATTTCTATCAAACAACGAGTATTTATAGGACATCATCATGATGATGGTCAGATTCCTCAATTTTTCCAGATGTTGGAAAATCATCCTCGAAAATGTCAGAAAATCAGGAATCCACTTAAATGAACCCGACAAAATCCGGAGATCCAAAAAAGCAATTTGCGATCTAAACCTAATCAGAAAGGAAAGGTGTCCCATCCAAATAAATGCAGTAGAGAATCCTTCAGGCGGTCCATTAGAATCGCTGATCTTAAACACGTGCTGGCCTTGCTATTTTCAAGAACTGGGACTGCATCCATGGTCATCGTAAACTGCTGACCACGCCCTAGCCATCCTAAAACCAGGGAATGCTGAATCATTATAAACCAGCCATCTAACTTGACAGTGATCCTTCAATTGTAGATGTCCTGCTAGAACGTTTGTCAAGCGACTGCCTCATGTATTCCACCTGCATAGCAATAAAGGAAGTTCTTCAGAAATAGATTGCGCATTCAGGGAAAAAGAGGTTCAAAATGGATCCTATGAGGTGGTTTATGACTAACAGAGTTTTTCTCTTCTAGACAGCTCCCCTGTCTGTCTATTCAGGTTGAACTTGAGTTTAGCTCTGACCAGCAGTTTGGCTGCTCGCCGTCTTTGACAACCTGGAAAATGACTAGCTATTCAGCCAAACCTAACGCAACGTAGGGCAAGTTAAAGTTAACAACCAATTGTATAATTATTTCGAGGAAAGAAAAGAAGACAGGCGAGGGTATAGTACATACTGCCTAAATTTCTGGGTGTAGCAGTCCTAAAGTCCTAGTCCTAAAGGCTTAGTCCTCAAAGACAAGTCCTAAACAGCGTTGCAAGTGACGCGGAAAATTGGCTGAGTGTGTTGGCAAAAGAACAACAGGTGGCAGCAAAAATGGAGCTGACCGAAGCCAGTTAGTTGTGAGGCAGTTGGCTGACGTGTCAGGCTTCAATGTTTCGGTCGGTTGGTCAGTCAAACAGGCGACGGGTTGAATCTGGTGGGGGGGCTCTGCTAAAAATCCCTATCGGTAAGATATACCAGATATGGCTGCACTTAACAAGGCTTTTGCAAGTCCTGTTCTTGGAAGGCTCCCTTAGAATTAAAGCGTACAGAGAAAGACAGATACACGTTTGAGAACATTGCAGGAACTTACCAATATGGTCAAAGAAGTGCAGCTTTCCCTCCATGCATGATATCGTGACCTGAACAATGGATGCGAAACTGTTGATACCGGCTGGGAAATGACTGAGTACACAAGAAGCAGGGACAAGAAGTAGCATGCACTTTGGCTTTCAAGCACTTGTTCTCAAGCAAGTTCGTTAAGGTTCATGCGACGGAAAGGAGTCTTCTATGGGTACGCCCCACCAAGGAGGAAGCTTTATACCGATAGTGGTTTGCTTCTTTCAAATGTTAGCTATCTAGCTAGCTGTGCGAACAAGGATTGCTCACCTCGCGTGTGCCTTGCACCCGTGTTCAGTTCGTCTAGGCTCATGCGACGGAAAGGAGTCTTCTTTGGACGCGCGCCATCAACCAGGAAGCTCCGTACCGGTGCATTCATCCGAATTGTCCATCATAACGTCGGAAGCACCTTATCATAATTGTCTAGAAGCATGGAATGAGGACGCATTGTGGGAAGAAGGAAGGAGGACGTATTGTCGTAAAAAGAGGAAGATAATCTGTTATGCTGCGGTGCGATCTCGACACTTTTATCGGCCTAGGGACAGCGTCAGCTCCAAGTCAGACAGTGGTACAGGCAGTACGGATGCTAGGCTAAGGTGCGGTGGGCTAAGGTGCGGTGGCTTAGGGCGTGTTTCCAGTGGACCAACAGTTCAACTGTGTATAGTAGACCACTCAACCCTACAGTTCAAGTTCGAGTGCTGAGCTGGGCCCTAAAACCTCAAGAAGTGCCTTGTCATCACGGCTGCCCCTCGAGCGCGTTCTGGTCCCCTGCCCCCCTCGCTGCAAGTGCATGCAGCTTGCTCGAAGTTTCCTCAAATCACCGCATCCACCGCTTACCACCGCCAGTGTATTATTTCGTTGCGCTCTTCACTTCCATCTGTTCTCTTGCTCCTCCTGCCGCTGCCGCTTCTGCATCTGCTCCGTCCGGTCGAACGGATCGGGTGGTCAGATTGAGATTTCGGTCGAATCTGTGGCTCTCGCTATCATCATTCGAACTGGTTAATTCCCGCCTTTCTTTCATGTCTTCGCCCATCCAACTTGAAATTGGCTCCCAATTACTCCCAATTCGGGGCGTGTTGACAGATCTCGGGGAGAATCTGCGAAGATGCTCGCTGCTGTATCACTTTTGTGATTTGTCCAACGCCCTCCCTCGAAATTGTCCACCGCCCTCCCCCCAAAATAGTTGAACTGTTGAGCAATCCCGAACAGGGGGGGGGGGGGGGGGGGGGGGGGGGGGGGGGGGGGGGTCGGGATTGCTCAACAGTTGAACTGTTGAAGGGGGAGGGCGACGGACAAACCCTGACGTGGCTGCCCACCTGGCGTGCCACATCGGCGAAAAGTTGAACTGTTGAAGTTGAACTGTTCCCACTGGAAACACTCGTGCCACGCTGGCGCCCACAGTTGAACTATTTGGTCCACTGGAAACACGCCCTTACGCGCGCAAGAGAAGGTGGGCATTAGTTAGTCATGTAAGGAGGCACATCGTGCGGGTCCGCGGTAGGCTCAGGATGCCATCTGGATTGTACCTGCGGACCCCGACTCGGATAGTCCCCAATACCACCACCATCTCCTAAAGGACGCGAACTAGGGGAAAGGACCGGATGTCCACAGGAGGTCCATAAAGGAGGAGAAACTACCAAATCAGACCCCCCCCCACGACTCACTACTGTGGGGAACACGGCAGGTGCCTGGTTTTGGCTGCGAAGTTGCATATGGAAACCAGGACCAGACGCAGAGTCCGAATTGCGAAACCCTGAGTCAGACCCTGCCGCAGACCCCACAGGCGAGTCAGATGGAGTTGGTGACGTCACCACCTCAGGCCCCAAATCGTTGACAGCGGTGTCGGGACCGTCAAGTGAGAAATCACCGTCGAAGGGGTCCTGCCCAGGAACGGGGGCCGGGCCAGCCCCCTCATACCAGTCAACGTCACGTGACTCTATGATCCTATGCGAATCTGGCAGCCACAACTGCCAAGCCTTACTCACAGGCGCATACCCGATCATTTTCCCTCTAAGAGCGCGACCGTTCAGCTTCCCCTTGCGCGAGTCTTTGTCGAGTAGCTTAACATACCCAGTTGCACCAAAGATCCGAAGGAGAGAGACATCAGGGACTACACAAAAAAACCGCTCATAAGGAGTCCTACCGTCGAGGGTCGGAGTGCGATTGCGAACGTATGAAGCACAGCGAAAGGCATAGGGCCAGAAGCCATGAGTCATTTTACTGTCTAGGAGCATTGTGCGGGCCGTAGCAGCCACCACCCCATTCATCCGCTCCGCGTTGCCGTTCTGCTGTGGGCAATACACACTACTAAGCTCGTGTCGAGCTTTGACTGACTTAAGGAAGTCTTCTACCTCGGCTGTGCAAAACTCTTTTGCCTGATCAGATCGCAGACACCCTAGAACTACCCCGACTAGCAAAGCCATCCAGGCTTTGAGAGTGTTGACTATCCAAAACGCGCTGTCGCCCTTAGTAACCATCGCAACGACGGCCTGCCAATTACTGTAATCATCGACCATGACCAAGAGGTAGTACTCACCTCTAAGGCCTTGGCTGAATAATGGTCCCATGAGATCCACATGGACAATCTCAAGGGGTGAGTGAGTCTTCCTCCTGGGCTCATGGTATGGCACACGTTTGGCCTTACCACGAGCACAGGCGTCACAAGGACTTTCCTTGAATTTGCGAAGTTGCTGATTTGAGATGATCGGCATACCAGTAACCAATGTTCCCTGAACGAGTTGTGACATAGCGGGAAAGCCTGGGTGGCCGAACCGTTTATGCCACAATTCAATAGGGGACATGGGTGGTATGCTGACATCTAGGTCAACACAAAGCAAGGAAGGAATCTCACCCACAACAGCGTCAAACTGATAAACCCCGAGAGGGGAAACAGGGATCTGCCAAAGGGTCCTATGCCCAATGGTAGCATGGCAGGTGTCAGAAGTGAAAGAGATTACGCAGGCAAGGTCTCTAGCAGTGGCACTAACGCTCAAAAGATTCACAGGACAATCAGGCACATAGAGGCACTGTGTTAAGGTGATAGGGGCATCTAGCCACCTACTACTTAATACAATGGTCCCTATGCCTGTTGCCTGCTGAACCACCCCATCCCCAAACTTGACAGATGGTCCATTCGACACAAACTGGAAGGTTGAAAATAGGGCTTGAGAGCCAGTGATACAGCGACCCGCCCCAAAATCAATGTGCACAATAACACGATCAGGGCTAAGAACAGCAAGAACATCAAACACTGTATCGGGAGCAGCAGACCAAGCGGTAAGCGCGTCAATCTGATCAGTAACATCTCACATCAACGAGTAGCCTGCCAGCTGGCTGACCAGGGCGTCAAACTCCACCCTAGACACAGGGGCTCCGCCTCCAGCAGGAGCTCCACGGCCTCCACCTCCACCTCGCCCTGCGTTGGCCGGGTGGGAGCGAGCGGGACGCAGATGCGGATACTTGGTCCAACAGGTGTCAACGAGGTGAGTGGTACTCTTGCAGTGGGTGCAGAGGAGAGCTCCAACTCGTCCACGACCCTGACCTCCGCCTCTACCGCGACCGGGATTGTGACGTCCTGCACCCCGGCCACCAGCATGGGCATCAGCGACGTAACCTGGAACCACAGGAGGGGGAGGAGAGAGGGTCAGTGGTCGGTATTTTACGTATGTTGGGAAGAATGGTGAGGTAGGTTGCAAGCGCAAGTTGAGTCTCTCAGCACTCTCGTACATCTGCAAGACACTTGCATAAGACATCGATCCATTGGCTGCCATAACGGTCTGCTGGAGGGCTTGGAACCGAGCATGCCTAGCCCCCAGAATGGCAAGTTCTACTCCATCCTGTTCGGTGACTGGCTGTCCCCCCTCAATCAACTTAGCCGCCAGCCTACGTAGCCTGTCAAACCATTGGGTAACAGTTTCAGTATCCGCCATGTACAAGGCGCGAAACTCAATAGCAAGCAAGTGGATGTGCTGTTTATTGTCAGCTGCGAGCCACCCCATCGCCTTGTCATAGATGGATTGGGCAGATGGGTGGTTTTCAAAGTGGAATTGCAGGGATTGATCAACCGTCAATAGGACATAGGCTGTAACAGCTCAGGATGCACTTAGCAGCCTGGGGGGTTAGTCTAGTGGAACAGTCTACGTGATGTATGATTATGTGTAAGTCTATATGCGTAAGCTAGCAGAACAGTAGGGTGTTACCTAAGGAGGGGATGTAGAGTTGATCGGGTACAACGTCTTCGTGAAGGAATATAAGGGTTCGTCCCGAGTAGCTCGTGTCTATGTACGCAACGTGTGCGTTGTGAGAGATGAGGCAGTACATGGGTATGGTACTGTATCATGTGCGTTCGTCACGTGGCTCACGGGTAAGGTGTACCCGTATGCCTTGCTGGAAGGCCAGAGTACCCGTGAAGGGTTCTGTACCGTTACACTCCCCCCCCTCCAGAAGAGATGCGGACCCCGCATCTGATCGTAAGAAAGTGGGAAGTGAGTACCAGTCGTAGGCGTATGTGCCGTGCTCAAAATATACTTGATGAATCAAGTTGGTTTCGGAGAGAATCATTTAACATCCCTTTTGAGTACTCCGGGAAAGATAACTTTATAAATAAAGCAATCTAACCGCCGTGTCGTATGCGTCGAGTGCGATGGGGTGGTGATGGGCCCGTTTCTTCGACGTACGTCGGGACATAACGGGCGTAACACGTGATTTCCATGCATCGACGACGTGAGGCGCACTTTTCTTGACCGCCTTGGCGAGTTCCCAAGTGTCTTGCTCAATACCGAAGTCTTGCCATCGGACCAAGTATTCGAGACGTAGTTTGCTGGAAGTGCCTATGACACGCGATTTCTCGCGCATGATGCATTGGATATTCCAAATCGGAGCGCCGTCGGAGTCAAACTCCAGCGGTTGTCCAACATGGACAACGCCATCGGAGCGCCAATGCTTTATCAAACCCACGTGAAACACGGGGTGGATACGCATCATCTTGGGCAAAGCCAAGCGGCACGCCGTGACTTGCCGGACGACTCCGGTGACCTCGTCGCGTGGACCAATGCATTCCGTAATCGTATAGGGGCCAACAAAACGAGGCGTACATTTTGGTTTACCCGTTGCTTTGAACTTCATATTGCGGGTGGACAAGAGAACCTTATCACCAAGGTTGAAGAAAACCTCCGTTCGTCGCTTATCGTAATGGGCTTTCTGTCGATCTTGAGCGGCTTGCATGCATGCCTTGCATTGATCTTGTCGTTCAATATGATCGGCCCACCAATTGTTGGCAGCTGGACATTTCGATTCGACCTCCGCTTTAAGCGGCGTCGTAGGGTCGTAACCAAGGTACGCCCGAAATGGGGTGTTCTGAATGGACTCTTGGTAGGAATTGTTGATTGCAAATTCCACCAGCGCCAAGGACTTATCCCAATCGTCGTGGTAAGGCCCCACGTAGTGGCGAATCATGTCCTCGATGACTCGGTTCATGCGTTCTGTCTGACCGTCAGTTTGAGGATGAAACGCAGTCGAAAACGCTTGTCGCGTGCCCATTAATCGATGGAGAGCCACGCCGAAATGCCCGGTGAAGCGCGCATCGCGATCACTCAGGAGTTTCTTTGGGATACCATGATAGCGGATGACACGATTCAGGTATAGGGAAGCGAATTCCTCTGCGTTTATCGTGGTATGACAAGGTTCGACATGAACAATTTTCGACAGTTTGTCGACGAATACCGCAATGGCATCGTGGCCAGAAGACGTAGGCGGGAGCGCCGTGATGAGGTCCGTGGAGACGCACTCCCAGAATTTCTCAGGAATTTCCACGGGAACCATGGTGCCGTTAGGCTTTGCGTTTCCGGGCTTGTTCGTTTGGCACTTATGGCATTGTTGGACGAAGGCAGTAACATCTGCCGTGACTTTGGCCCAAGTAAAAGTGCGGGTGACCAACTCCAATGTCTTGGTGCGACCGCAATGGCCCATGTACATGGGGTCGTGAGCTTCGCGGATAATGTCCAGGCGAAGGGCTGCGTCGAGGGGGACACACAAAAAACTCGCGTCCGTACTTGTTCTTCTTGAACCAGTAACCGTTCCTGGAAAACTTATCGCGGAGGCGCTTGCAGCCCGGCGTGAAGTTCGAGTCTCGTTGTTCGAGAGTCTCGTTTGTATCCAGCCAAAATTCGATCCATGATGGATGAAGAGGAGGGAGTCGACGCGACGCAGCGGGCGTATGCCGACTGCGTCGTCGCGTCTCCTTGACCGGAACCGAAGGTACGGGGAGGACAGTCGGTGGGCGGGGAAGGATATCCACGACCGCGGGACCGACTGCAATAGGGCGCTGCTTTCTAGATCGAGGCCTGCATTCGCTGACCAAGAGAGAGAAAACTAACAGCTGGTGCGCAACTGCGAGGTCGGCGGGGGCAGAGAGGTTAGGATTGCGACTGACCGGGTCTGCCATATTATTGCGACCCGCACGATACTCCCAAGTATAGCTAAAGGGCGCAAGGTCCTCCAGCCATCGGCCCATGCGTCGAGAAAGGACCGCCTTGGTGTCAAAATACGTGAGCGGATTGTGATCAGTGACCAATGTCATGTGGGAACCCTCGAGGTAGCATCGCCACTCGGTTAACGCGTGGACGATCGCTAGCATCTCTTGTTCCGTCGTTGTATAATTCAGCTCCGCTGGGATATACTTCTTGCTGGCGAAGGCGATGGGGTGTTTATCTTGTAAGAGCACCGCGCCCGTACCAAGCAAAGATGCGTCGGTAATGACTTTGAAGGGTTTGCTAAAATCCGGCAGCGCGAGGACTGGAGCGGATAGCAAAGCCTCTTTGAGGCCTTCGAATGAGACGAGATGTTCTTGTTTGAACAAGGTGCCTAGTTCACCCTTGATGTTAGACAAGGTTTGAAGAGGGGCCGCGAGAGACGAATAGCCTTGGATAAATTTGCGAAAATAATTGCACAAACCGAGGAATGAGCCGATCTCTTTCGCCGTTTTCGGAGTAGGCCAGTCACGGACTGTGCTAACCTTTTTCGGATCAACTTTAATTCCGTCGCGTCCAATGTAATGACCCAGGAATTTAACTTCTGTTTTGTTGAAGGAACATCTGGAGAGTTTCGCGTAGAATTCGTTGTCCTGGAGGACCTGGAGAACTGTGGCCAAATTGGTCAAGTGCTCCGCCGGAGTGCGTCCGTAAACCAAAATATCGTCCAAGTAGACCACGACGAACTTGTGCAAGTATGGCGCGAATATTTGGTTCATGACCGCTTGGAATGTAGCCGGCGCGTTCGCCAAACCCATCCCTAGGACTTTAAATTCAAACTGACCCATCGGGGTAGTGAACGCAATCTTCGGCGCGTCCTCGTCCGAAATTCGTATTTGGTAATAACCAGACGTGAGGTCTAGGGAACTGAACAAAGTAGCGCCACCTAGACGATCAATGGTTTCGTCAATACGGGGAAGGGGATACCTATTCTTAATCGTGATGTTGTTGAGCGCTCGCCAATCGCAAACCACTCGGTATCCCGTTCCACCTGGTTTCGCTATGATCATAATCGGCGCACCGTACGGGGACGAGCTCGGGGCGATGAATCCTTGCTGCAACAAGTCGGAGACGTATTCCTCACAGAGTAAGGTCTCGGCTGGACTCATGCGACGATTTCTGCGATATGGCGCGTAAGCATTGTCTTGCGTTTTGATGACGTGAGGTATAACTCGATGGTTAGGAGTCCCCATAGGCAAATTGTTGAAGACTTTGCGATACTTCCATAGGAGAGCGCGAAGGTCGCTGGCCGAGATGAGCGTCTTATCGTCGTGGTCAAGGATGTTGTCGCGGATCCAATTCTCGAAATCCATGCTTGCCACCGGGGGACCAGGTAAGGGCCCGTCGGACGGCAGTAATTTCGTCAGCAGTTTCGCCCGTTCATTGGCAGTGACGTTAGACGCCGGTAAATCCGCTCGGGATTCACGGACATTGACCATGACATGGTTAGCGCCAGCCTTTAAAAGCTTTGCTGCCTTGCGACCAGTAATGACCGGGTCCATAGTTGATTTGCCCGAAAGCGCCATAGTGAAGAAGGAATGTGCCGTTTCGTCCCGCTGCCTGTTTACAGGTGTTAAACAGCAGCCGTACCGTTTGAGCGACAATGTCATGCGATCGTAGTCGAGGACGGCCTTTTCGTCGCGCATCCAGTCGGACCCGAGGATTAGGTCTAATCCTCCAGGAAGTTTGTCGACGACATGGACGAACACTTTGCCAACATAACGTTGTATGTGGATAGGGAGCGTGACCGTCCCGCGGACTTTGATAATCCCGTCGTTAGCGCAAGTGAATCCGTCGCGTTCGTTTTCCCAAGGGCGGATGTGCAAACCGAGATCCTCAGCCGTTTGCTTTTCCATAAGACAACCTGTCGCGCCGGAGTCTGCCAATGTGAATAATTGCTTCGCTCCTGATCGGGCGTTGAATAGCATATCAGGGGCAGCAGCGGAGTTGACTTCGTATACCCGATTGGCTCGCGTCATGAGCACGGGGGAAGAATTCGTATTTCGTTGCGCGTGATTGCGACGGATGCACTTCGTTGACCGTCTGGCAGCGATTTGTTTTTCGCGAACTTTGGGATCCAATGCCTCCGACCACCAGTGTTTTTTTTGACGGGTTTCAACCGGACTGGGGATGCCCTCCTCAGGTGCGGGGCCAAAGTATACTGCCTTGGTCACGTCGTTGATCGCATGCCAATCCTTTTTTATTTGGACGGCCCGTTCGGAGTCGGGGGGGTCATACCATACTTGGATGGCCACTTTATTCGAAGGTGACCCCTTGGGGCGGGGTTTCATATGGTGATCGCACGATTGATATTCCTTAAATAAATCCATACCTTGGAGGAGACTGGAGACATGTTTATCGTTACTTGCGTTTTTCGGGAGGATGAACATACCGGAGGTGTCGAAGGGTGCATCGTTTTTGCATTCCCAATAGTGTTCTAACACCGACACGACGTCTTCCGGAATGGGGTGAGCGTATATGAACTCGTTTGCGATGGAGACACGCATGCCAAACTCCGTAGAGAACTTCAGTGGACAAGGGGACGACAAGGCATTAGTAGAAGTTACATCAATAGTTGGGGTTAAGCCCAAGTTAGAAAATAGTTCTTCTTGAACTTGTAACAAGAGCTCAAGTGGCTCGACTACTACTACTTTATCGTCGCTAATTACACGATCCAGGCTTGTCAACACCTGACCGGCCGGTTCCTATTCCCAAATCGGGATGGGACCGTTGCCATCAAGGGCCCAGTCGGGACACGTAGTCTCATTGAGGGCCGGCCAGTTAGGCAAGTCCCGCGTGCGGCAGCGTCCGTCAGCATTCAGCGACCGCACACATGTCCTCATGTAGCGGAAACAGAAGAAGCAGCGAGCACCATTCTGAAGCCAGATGGTCTGCCCGACGCTGACCGAGTTGTTCATATGCATGGCGTTTTGGGGGTCTTGACCCGAAAAGTCGGGGGTCCGCGGCCCGCTGGGCTGTGAACGGCCCCGACCCGCACCCTGTCCGTATCCTCCGCGACCACCACGGCCCGCGCCGCGGCTAATAGAGCCTTTCCCGAACGTGCGATCAGCACCTTGCAAACTGAGGACCTGCGGCCTTGGCGATCCACCTAGCTTGCCGTTGTGCGACGGCTGCGTTGCACTACGTCCTCCACCACCTCGGCCACCGGCCCGGTTGCGACTACGTTTGCCGCCAGCTTGGGGCTCTTGGCTGGGCGAGAGTTCATCTCCCCGCCGTCGTCGGTGGCTACTCCCTGCGAAGAGAAAGAATCAGGGTCAGAATCGGAGGGGGGTGAGTTGGTAAACTGGACGCGATTGAAGGCAAGGTCCTTACCCGAGTATTTAGTATCCGCGGGGCGCTTGAATGGGTACCTCGACTTCTGGTTAGCGTAACCTCCCCTCTGATGGCGATCGTGCTTGTCCGTCAAGGACTTGCCACGAGCGGCGACAACTTTCCTCGCTTCGTCCAATTGCAGATAGCGGAACAAATCCTCCATCGTTTCGAACATAGTACCCGACTCGCGCCGAGAGTGTGCACCGGCGCGGAGTTCATCGGAGAGTCCCGTGCGAAACAAGTTTAACTTTTCGCGCTCGGTGAGCTCGGGGACTTTGCAAAATTCAGACTTGATGGCGTGGTAATAATTCTGCAAGGAGCGAGTATCTTGGCGGAAGCCACCTTCGTGTAGTTTGGTGAGAGCGACGTGTGATTCCGTTAATAGCTCGGGCAGGAGGAGCGACTCCGCCCATGCGACGATTCCCATGAAATCTAACCCGTCCAACTCATCGCTAGCCCATGCCTCGTCGTAAGTGATGCGGAGTTGGCCAGTGAAAGCGCCCGACAGGTGTGGAACAATGCGCTCGAACGAACCAAGGTAACCGTCGGAGAACTGGAGCTCCATGATCGTGACCATATTGAATACCCATCGGCGCAACTTAGCCCTAGTGCATCCGTCCGACAGTTAGTGTTCAATGAGACGTAGTTCCTTTCTCATTTCGGTAACGCGCTTGGCGAACCCAGTGTCGTGATCAGAGTGACGAGTGGCGCGGTTATCGGGAGGAGGGGTGATTGGCGGTAGCGAGACGGGCTCACCTGGCGGGCCTGCCGGGGCCAGGTGTGTGCCCTCGCGAATCTGTCGCGTCGGAGAAGGTGTGTCAGCGGGCAGCGTAGCTTTGCACGAGGGCGAACAGCGGCCGGGGAAGCCACCGTAGGTACTGGGGGCGTCGTTGGGTGCTCAGGCTGCTTAGCCCGAGGAGTGCGATTAGAGGTTGGGTCGCCAGGTGGAACCTGGCTGGGCGAACCTGGGGAATCGGCTAAGTCGTGGCCCGATGACGAGTGGTCGGAGACCGAAAAGGGGCCGTCGGGTGGTGAGTGAGCGGCGGTAGGTGCTGTCGGCGGGGAAGGGGTAGCGCCCCCCTGCGGGATCGAACCACGTTGCATTTTGCCAGTAAGGCCACCCGGAGGGGCATAGACGTCGGGGAGGCGAAAGGGTTCTGGCTCAAACGCCGGGGCTACCTGAGCGACAGCTAGTTTATCAAACAACCCTGAATTCCCCGCAACCTGCACCTGCCTGTCAGGTGCACGAGGTCTCATCCATCTTCTCGTCGTTGGCTTCCACCGCAGGGTAGTGGGCCTTCAGCTTAGTGCCCTTGAGGGCGGCGTCCTTGTCGGCAATGTCTTTGATGTTCAAAGGCATCATTTCCATCCACCTCTGCTTGCGCATCTTGGACGCCGTGTACAAACGGGTCATGCTGTCGCGGAGGTCATCCACCGCTTGCAGCGCACCCACGATGTCCTCAGGATCGCAGTCAAGGAGGAGGCTGTCAGCGTAAGAGTTCATATGCACCGCCAACTTGGCGTCGGCATAAGGCGCGACAGGGTGGTCAGCGGAGTGGTAATAGATAAGACCATCCGACTTCGCAGCCTTGGCATACGTGGGCGACGCCTTGATCTCGCGACCGCGCAGAAACGCTTGCTTGCGCGCAGCGATGGCCTCCTGAGCGGCGGCGTCGTCCTCACGAGCGGCCTGAGGAAGCGCATGCTTGCGCCCCACGGTCCTGCCGTTCCCACACCCCACGAAGCGGGCGCCGCTGGAAGAACCGCCAGGGTCCTCAGTGTCCATCGGCACAGTCTCGTTGCGCGCCACAGTAGCTCGGTCCGCCGCGATCATGGCCATGACATCAGCCATGGTAATGGCGGCGGGAGATGCCTCCGCGGGAGCAGTCATTGGGCGCTTGCCATAGGCGATGTTCTCGCGGGTCAGCTGCGCAATGACTTCAGTCAAGCGAGCGTTTTCAGCGAGAGCGGGGGCGAGCGCTGCATGGGGGGAAACACGTGGCGAGTTAGACAATGGCGTCGGCAGATTGAAAAACAGCGTGCGATTCACGGGCAAAACATTGGGATGTGTAACCAATCGGAAAGGTGAGTCCTCAATATGATTAAATGGATTGCAAAATGAGAAAGGCAGGTTTGTGCGATACTCGTCAGGCGTCAAATTATGCTCACCTGCTTGGGATTGAGCAAGGTCGCCCTGCGCAGCCTTGAGCTCGGACTCCTTAGTCGCAAGCTCGATGTTTACAACATCCAAGGAGGACCTGGCGATCGCCGCGGCCTCAGTGGAAGCGGCCTGGAGGGCGGACAACGCCTTGCGACACTTATTCAGATCCTTGCCGAGGAAGTAGTGGCTGTTTAACAGCTCTTGCCTCTCGGCAGGATTGCCATTAAGCAATGCGGCATCAGTAGCAGCGCCGGAGGCGGCGAGGCGTTGCACTAGGTCAGCGACTTCGACCTCCTTAGCGGATATCCTCGCCATAAACTGCTCGGTAAGGACCGAGTTGGCGTTGGAGGCCTGGTCAAGCTGCGCGCGGAGTTGTCCCATTTGCTCCGCCGCTATCAGGTGGTCACCCATATGCTGATGCCGCCTGCGCTCCGCGTCCGCCTCATATCGAGCGCTGAGCTCCTCGTGGGAAGGCTGAGCCAGCGTCGTCGGCGTCGTCGTCGTCGTCGGGGCCATGCCCGCGCGCGGAGGCGGGGCAGCGGGCGGGGCACCCGAGGGTGCCGCGAGCCCAGTGAAGCCGGCAACCAGCGGCTGCAGCGTACCCACTGAGACAGAGGGCCGCGCGTCGGCAGATGCGGACTCATCCAGCGTAGCACCGAGCTCAGTGTCGGGCTCAGTGTCGGAAGACCCCATCCCTTCAGGATGGGTGTCGACCACCGAAGTGGTAGGCTGGTCAGCCGCGTCGTCGTTTACCTTGGTGGTTTTGTGGGATGCCATTCTGCGCAAGCAACAGAACAAGTCAGTATGCTGGACAGGAATGAGTGGTGGGCGAGAGAGGGAGAATTACTCGCAACTCCAGGATGCCAAAATTCACCTGCCACAGGGACTAGTAAATTTTGCGAGCGTATCGAGCTGATAATGCCTCAAGCGTAACTGTATATGACGCGTTCGTCCAGAATACGGTGAGGGATAAAAGCACTGCCAAGGCACGTATCACAGGGCAACCAGGAAGGACAACGACAACCGAAGCGCGACAGGATGAGCAAACGTGCGGGTGCAAAGCAACAAAAGATGATGCAGCAAGCAGGGAGAGTCGCAGGACAGGCTCGGAAGTACGCTAATTAAAGCAAGTACGGCCTAGGTGGCAATTGGAGCCGATGCTGTCCAATTGAACAAACCCTTCTCAGGATGCTCGGGAATGGAGCTTAAGAAGCTATGACCAAAAGGGCAGGTCGTGAAAGCAAGCATCGAGCGCGCAGGCCATACAGGGGTAGGGCAGGCTAGGAAAAGATGCCCATGCAAGACAGGTCGCAGGCGGCCATTGGCGTATCGAGCTGCACAGGACAGTCCCTGCGAGAACCTAACAGGCGCTACGAGCACTCGAAGCCAACAGGGAAGAGCAGGAACAGCGAGCAGCAACTGCCAGAAAGCCGACAGGATGTCCTGGCGGGTGCGATTAATTCGAAGAAAAAATTCGTATGCGTGCGTATGTGTATGCGTGAGGTCCCTAAGGAACGAAACCAGCTCCGCTACCAGTTGTAACAGCTCAGGATGCACTTAGCAGCCTGGGGGGTTAGTCTAGTGGAACAGTCTACGTGATGTATGATTATGTGTAAGTCTATATGCGTAAGCTAGCAGAACAGTAGGGTGTTACCTAAGGAGGGGATGTAGAGTTGATCGGGTAGAACGTCTTCGTGAAGGAATATAAGGGTTCGTCCCGAGTAGCTCGTGTCTATGTACGCAACGTGTGCGTTGTGAGAGATGAGGCAGTACATGGGTATGGTACTGTATCATGTGCGTTCGTCACGTGGCTTACGGGTAAGGTGTACCCGTATGCCTTGCTGGAAGGCCAGAGTACCCGTGAAGGGTTCTGTACCGTTACATAGGCAAGCGCCTTGTCCAACACAATTTCATGCAACCGCGATTCCTCCAGAGTACGCAGGAAATCCCGCACATTGCGTTCATCTTCCCGCGCACGCGCACGCTCGTGTTCGCTCACCCCCCCTACATCGCTCGACTCACCGCGTTGGGGGGCAGAGGGCGCAGCATCCTTGGATGTGCTGGCCTTACCCCCCGTCTCCTCGCCGCCTCCAGAGGTTCCAGACGTGGTCGGTTGCCGTTGCGTCGGAGCTGAGGAACCCTGCGGCACTGCCGGCGGTTCTCCAGACCGTTGACCAGAGTGAGCAGATGATACTCCAGCTTGATGAGAGTCTCCAGAGTTGCCTCCCTGATGCTGAGAGGGGCCTGAGAGCCCGCATCCAATCCTCCATTCTGCGCCTGGCGCCGGCTTGATAGTGCGCAGTGCAGCACTCAGGCCATGAAGGCGCAGGCCGTTCTTCATCCCGAAGTTCCATCGATCGACAGTTGTAGCCGTCAATAGAACTTGGTTGGGGGATAGTCCAATAGGTGCCATCGCGGAGGTGACGAAGCAGTGGTTAAGCGTCGAAGAGGGCTCACGACATGTCGGAATAACACCGGATGGTGGATAGACGGATGAGGCTATGGATTCTCAAGGCAATATTTAAAGCGTGGGCTGGACTTAAGTCCAGCCTCCGGTCACCTAGGAGTTGAGGTTACGGGTTTAGGATTGCGGCTAAGTCCACGTACACATGTCCGTGGACACGCCACTGTCTGTGAGACTGACCTACCAGTCATCTAACTCTGACAACACCGGAGGCAGATACTGCGGCTGCGCTTGTAGGCTCAGTCCTTGAAGATGTAATTATGACTAAAGAAACACCCGTCTCCTCTCTGCTATCTGCTGGTGGCAGATAGGGCAGGCATGGATGCGGTCTGAGCATGTTCAACACAATCGTATGGCCACAACGATATAAGGAAGTGTCCTTAGGGACAGATAGGCATATACCACACTCAGCAGCCTGCGTTCACGCGCCTTTTGAGACTCTCTCTGCACACAATTGTCAAATATGGCCTTTTCTAAGGCACTCCTTGTCCACCTTGGCCAACAAGCGCTCCAACGTTTTAAACATCTTGGGAAGCAAGGCATCTCCCTGGCCTGTCATGCAAGCCATGTCCACCTCACATGATTAATCAATCCTTGACCTTGCTGTTGCTAGCTGCTCTGCATTCTCATTGCTCCTGACCTTGCTGTTTGCTAGCTGGGCTTCATGCTCATCGCCCTTGACCTTGCTGTTGCTAGTGGGGCTTCATGCTCATCATTCCTTGATCTTGCTGCTGCTAGCAAGGTACTAAATTCCCCTTTTTCTACTGAGTTTTGAGAAGCAGGACGTTGGTCCCCATCTTGTTGGGCATTGGACCTCCTGCTCTATGTGATTGCGGATGGCATCAAAACGTCATGGTGGCCTGATTGCAACGCTTGATCAAGTGCTGAGCGCCCCTCGAATATCTTCATGTTCGCATCACGGCGCGGCAAGGCGGGCGCCTGATAAATTCAATGTGTCCCCATATTGGCCGAACGCAAAGGGGGGGTGCGCCCTCAACAGTCTATATTCACATCCGCTTGGCCGATACACGAGTCTTAACGCCATCCATGTGCTCTCCCATTGACAGGCCCTAAGTTGCAAGGGTCAGTCCAATCAAATCTCTGAGTACCACCATC
Source organism: Chlamydomonas sp. ICE-L (assembly GCA_013435795.1). Classification (NCBI taxonomy): domain Eukaryota; kingdom Viridiplantae; phylum Chlorophyta; class Chlorophyceae; order Chlamydomonadales; family Chlamydomonadaceae; genus Chlamydomonas; species Chlamydomonas sp. ICE-L. Next base: position 4,270,264 of record JACBWV010000524.1, read on the forward strand.
GCACCGCGATCAAGGAGACATGTGCCCTCCCCAGTCCCACATTGCAGCCGGTGCAAAGGGGTGTGGGCTCTAACAAAACCTCTTCGTGCCAGCGTCGCAGCACACACCATGACGCCACTCACTGTTCCATTCGATGCGATTAAACATAGGGGTGCATGTGCTAAGGGTCCATCCATCGTGCTGTTTCACATGGCCTCCTGCTCCCAACATAGAAGCAACATCCCACGTTGACATCACCCCTTTGGGAACGGCCCCACACTGGTGATCAAGCCCATGTCTGGCATTTTGCGGCGCTGTGAACTTCCACCGCCAAGAGTGGGGTTGGGGACTGCCTTCGCTGTGGTGATGAGCCTGAATGAGGGCCGCTTCTTGCACTTCTTTTGCGAAGGACATGTCAGTGAGTTTGGGCATTGACATGTACCATTATCCGCTGTTTAATGTCCTCCCACGCGCACCCTGGAAACCTGTTGTAGCGGTCTTCTGCCCTTTTGACCCGCCCGTCGTTGGAGCTTCATAGTTCATTGCGCGCCCATGCAAAGATGGTTGCTGCCTCTGGCTGTGGGAGCTAGAAGGGTCCTACTCCTGCCAATTGGTCAGCGCTTCAGGCACCAGCGTCCAATTGGTCAGCGCTTTTTAGTGCCCAAAGCGAAAAATGGGGTGCAGCCACCAGGGGGTTGAACACAACTGCACGCCCCGCCAGCGGGCTCCTAAAGGCCAGCGCTGGCACCGCGTGCCGCCTAAGGCGCTAGTCGTACCCTGGTCTAGCTACGGCCGTCCTTCTTTAGATCAGCTAACTCTTTGCGCATTAAGTGTTGGAGAGATCTGGGCTGGCCCTCATTTATTTTCTAGCCTTCTGCTCTGAAACTGCGTTTCCCCCCACCGTCAGACACAGATGTAGCTGCCATAGTTGCTGTTCTGCCCATTCTAGCTCTGCTCATTGTGTACGCAGCCTCAGTGATTTGACTGCCGCTCCGTCTTGTTTGCATGCCTCATATAATGATGCTGATTATCTTCTGGAAAATGTGCTGTAGACCGCCCGGATTAATATACCGTACTTGAATTATCTACATGGACGCTCATACCGGAGCTTACTTGGCTTGTTAACCGCCCAATGAGGAGCCCAGCGTCTTTCATCAGCTGCTTGCTTTGTAACAGGTCCTCCTTATATTCGAGATTGGTGCCGGATCCTGTTAGCCTAGAAATGTCTCCCCATTGACTGCCAACTACACCCACCTGCATACATTCTTTTTCCGTGTGTGTACGTTGTCAAAAAAACTGACAGGATACCGAGTTCGCCTGCATGCAGCAGGGCGTTCGTAGCCCTCTAAACTTACGTGGCACACGCATGAGCACCCCATTCCCCCCTCCCCCCACACCCCTCAACACACATCACATACCCCCGCACATGCCCGTCCAAATTGCGTGTGAAAAAACATGGGACCCTCAAAGCAAACCACGCGGTCACCAGTCACCATGTACAAACATGTAATTCCAAATGGCAGTTGTAAAATGGCCATACACTTCTGGAAGGCACATGTTCACAAGTTTACAGGAGCCACGTACAGTGGTTGTGAGATGGTAGAGGTCTAGTCCTTTGCAAGGCGAGTGTGTTTTGACTTGGTGGCAGGTTGGATGGGAGGGAATGTGTTGTACCTGTTAACTACCCTGGTTATCGGCGCAGCCTTGTCCTTATGCCAGGGGTAGTCGTCCCGGTCTCAAATGGCCACCCTTGGCAGCGCTGTAGGGCCAATTGCCCCCAACCACAAACCCTTGCCCGACTTGCCGGCCCACACAGTCAGCAAAAACATTGCTTGCGGTCCCCCCGGGGGTTGCAAAAACCAACTGCGCTTAACGCGCAGAGGGGGTCAAAAAGTCCCCGCGCTCAAACGGCGCAAAAGGCGACCGCCGATTTGATTACCTGGTAGAGTGCATTTGCAATCCTTATTCGTGCGCGGAGTTCTGCGCAATTGATTACCTTATGCGATTTGCTGAGGAGACTGCTTTGGTCCAAACGCCAATTGGGTCCCACCAGTCTAGCATCTAAAAGCCTTGTTGTGAGATTGTATTCAACCATTTTGCCGTTTTATTACGCAATATCACTGATGCATGTGGATAGCCTGGACAGGGCGTTGTAAGTCCCATGGTCTGGGGAGGTGGCCTGCCCTTGCCACTCCAACAACAGGGTGCTATTATCATCAGCCTTCAACTCTCTCTCCTTTGGTGCCCTTGTCTCCCTTTGCAATTTAGACATACGTAATGTAATGATGCTGCGAGCTAGCAATAATCTCAGTCAGGCAATCCGTTACTCGTATCAGATCTGTCATATGGCTGCAGGGTTTTCTTGAAGGTGCCTACATGTAGCACAAGGGCCTAAATTAGGTAACCGTCGGTAGTTTGGGGGGTGCTAACTACGTCTTGGGGGCTGCTTTTCGGGCCCCACAGTTACCTTGATGCAGACCTCACCTGCTACTAGGAGCAAAGATGGAAGAGATGGACGCCATGGCCTGTCTTCACTCCCCCGAAAATCTTGATCTCCGCCATATGATTTCGATCTTGGTGTAGAGCTAGTTAACTAAGTTGGGGGCTCCTAAACTTGATTTGTAATGGTCTTGCTTGGTGTTGATCAAGGTGCCAAACTTTACCCCCCTGGTTATCGCATCGATATACATTTTCATCAGACTGTTCGTGAGGCGAACGGATGTTTGAAGGGGCTACACAGTTGCTGCATTCCTCTCTATTTAGGAGGGAATGAGGGCCACGCCTTCTGCTTCTCTACGACTACTTGGGTCGCTGGTTTGTTGCATGGGTTCCACGACGTCGGGTGGTTTGGTGAGTGAACATCTCAAAATCATATAGATCCACCCGGATTTCTGCAAGCTCCCAAGCAACACCGCGCCTTGCGTCTGCCTGTTACTTCAGTCTTTTTTCTTTCCCCCGCGAAGCCGTCCATATAATTAATAACAGCTGGCAACTTACCCGTAATAATCCGCTACAGGGCTTCAGCTCGGAAGGTCGGCCAAGGTGGCTGGTGGGGTGTAAATACGCGCTTGACCTGAGGTTAGCCGCATGGACTGTACCGGACCAAGTGGACTGATTATTAATGCTTTTACAGCCGAGATAGAATATACCAATGAGTCGGCACAGAACAGGGACGCTCAGAGTACGTACTGAACAGATGGCGGTACGTTAGCAGTACCATCGGCGACGCGCCTCCTGTAGGGCAGTGGCGCGTGGGCTTTCTGCAAGCAAAGCCTGACACCAGCTGGAGCTGGCACTTGGAGGGTACAGCCCCGGGCCATGCCGGGCCCCGAGCCGGACGAGCCTGGTGGAATAGGCCCCAAAAGCAACAAAGCAAAGGAGGAAGGAGACAGAACTAGGAAAGAGGGGAAACAACGAGGATGCACTAAACCAAGTGGAATGCTTCAAGTCGGAAAGTGCACCCGGAAAGACAATCGGTGGCTTTACATTATGCATTTTTAGATTAATTTGAAGGTCACAAAAAAACGAACGAGCAGTTTAAGGCCCCCCCCGCGCCCAGCCCCCCTCTCCGGGCCCAGTGGGGGGTTGTTGTGTAGGGGTGTGTCGGGCGCGGGGCCCTTGGTGGGGCGATGGGGCGGGCGACCTCCCTAGGCCCCTCCCTGCACCGGAACATTGTCGAGTACTAAAGCAGTATTCCAGTTATGACACGGGATTTGGCTGAAATTTGAGTCGCGGGCGTCAGTCGCGCCCAAAACAAAACTTTGTGGGCCCTTAAGTTTCGGGCGATCAAAATTTTCGAGCCGCAGGCTCAATGTTCAGGTTCGCTAGACAGCAGGATCTTAGCCCAGGGATGTGAGTGTTACGCCCCATCCAGTAGTAAATTTTTGAAGGGGTGGCCGCTTTCGGAAAACCACCGGAGCTCGCGAAACCTAGGGTCGATTCCCTCAATGTGAGACAGTTGGTGAGTTGGAAATCGACACCGCATAATGAACTCGACGAACTCGAGCACTAGTTTGGTTCTATTTTCAGCTATTGACAGCTTACCAAAACATCCTAGGTCCATTACTTAAGTCTTGAGGAACATTTCGCGCAATCCAATCGCGGCCGAGGAAAATCTTTCCCGTGCCCGTTCTCATCACGCTGTTCGTGGCTATCACACTGTGTGCACAGAGATCGGACACCGACAAGATCGTCCGAGTCGTAAACGTCCCCCTGGACCGCCTCACCTAGGGCCGATTGCTGCCGTGCAACTATCGGTAGGAAAGGCGATGCAAGCCCCGAACTGCCCGGCTTACCATAGCAAGCCGTGTCCCCCGCGCATAGCGACAGATCGAAGTAGAAAACTGCCTCTCCGCTCGTCTTGGAAGAGAATAATGGGGTTTGGGGCAGGCCAGCTTGATGGACCCGGCAATACTCCAGAGAAGACGCTCATCGGTGTGCTTGGGTCCTTACATGCCACGTCGTACGTATTCTGCAATGGATTGGGACTAGAGCAGATTCCTAACTCAATTGGGCCTGCTAGCCAAGAATATTACCCATCCCCTTCTGCCGTAGTTCTACCCGGTACCCTAGCTCCTGGTGTCGATGCTGAGTTGAGGTTTTTGCTCTCTTGGTTTGCTGCTCATCTGGGCTTTTAAGGCACATGTTCTATGCAATGGAGCGGATTCCTAGCTTGGAAGTACTGTTGGGTACTCTCTGTGCAAGGTCCGGCATCATAGATGATACTAGCGTTAGACATTGGAGTAGTACTAGCGTAAGATACCTTCGATGTAGCACTACTAGACACGCCCCCACTGCACGGACACAAATTACCCCGTCAGGCATGAGTCCGCCACACACAACGCACATTCGACAACAATGCTGACCAGCTGTTCCCCAAAAATTGTAGTGTTCAGAAGCACTGCCTTCCGCCAGCAAGTGCCGACTCGCCAGACGATTCGACTCATTTACCTCCCACCACCTTCAGCGGTGGTACGTTTGAATATTGTCTTTCTGCCTCACCATGATATAGGCCGCATGTGTAATTAAATTCTGACCTGATATTGGGATGGGAGAAACCAATCATTAATCAGAGGAGCTTAATACCTAGTGCAGGTTTTAAGATGCCAAGCATGGTTGATAGTTGCCATGCCTCCACTTGGATGGCCTCGCCCGGTCATGCCTTCGGACTTGCCACCTCCACATGGCCCCATCCACGACTCAAGTATGGGGGGCATACCCTCTCAGAAGGTGTGTGTTTTCATGCAAGCTACCTGAAATTCAGCTCTGCAACTAGCATGAATGCTCTTCGGACTGCTGTCTCAGCCTTGCACATATTCTTCGGGGTCGTGTTATCTGTTCAAGTTGACAGTTTATTAATTGTTGCTTGCTTGGTTACTACACGCATCCACGGGTTGCAGGAATTTGCTCATCACCGTAACTGCATGAGCCTCAGTCCCTCCAAGATCATCAAGGCGTTTTTTGCAGCTCGGGCTAATCGGCATGTTGGGGGATTTGAAGGCGCCCGCCCCCAACCGTGCTGGGTCTGGACTCTTGCACCTGAGGCCCGTGCCCGACCCGGTTGCTCAGGCTGCTGCAAGAAAACGTGAGAGAACATAATTAACCCACTCACGTGCCTACGGGCTTAGACACGCGCGCGTTGCGCAGCTTGCCCTGCTCTTGCCCTCGAACACAGCTGGCGTTGCCTATGACTGCCTGCCGGACGCGCTTGCGGCCCGATGGATGACGCTATGAAGTCTATATGATGCCCTCGCCTTCGTAGGTCTCAACCTATGATGGCGGTAAGAGTTTTACGAGTCCTCAGTTTAATTTTCAGGTTTATCCGGGGCATGTTGTCTCTCTCCCCCTTGTACTTACTGGTGACTTGCTTGTTCCCGGGACCATTCTAGGTTTAGATGGGCCCTACGATGTGATGATTGTTGACATAACCTCTGGTGTGAATTAAATGGAGCTATAGATGAATCAGACACGTGTGGGGTTGTCTTGCGGGCACTAACGTACTCAACACATCATCCTCCTATCTGATCAGAGCCCTTACCAGCTCGCCGAATATCACATAACACAACTCCCCATTCCACCACGTAGATGCCACCTGCCCGAACCCACGCAAGAAGAACGAGGACGCCAGCTGAAGCCTCTTACCATACGCCGCGAAACCAGTGTGCAAAGGAAAGTGGTATGTGAGTGCCGTGATGGTGGTGCGGCCAGACCACACGCGAAGATGCTTGCTGAGGACCTCGAAAAAAGGGGGCAGTTCTAGTGCGTGGCGCGTCTGCGGCCAGCGTGGAGGCAATTGGGGCCAAGAGAGGCCTGATCCACTGAAGAGGAGCTCTGAACGAATCCTCGGCACTACCCCTTCAAGATTTACCATTGCAGGATTTAACCCATTGCAAGTTGTTACACTTGAAAGCTGTTTACCCCATTTCAGGCGTTTACCACATTTTAAACATTCAACTGTTTACCCCAGTTCAATCGATTTACCCCATTGCAAGTTGTTTACCCCATTAAGCTAGTTTTCCCCCATTGCAAGTTGTTTTACCCCATTCAAGCTGTTTACCCCATGCAAGCTATTTACCGGTAGCCTTCCTTTGTTACAACCTTCAATGCTGTTTACCTATTGTGGCAATCTGGCTTTACCCACTTCCAAGTGGTTTACGCCCCAGTTCAACTATGTTCCCCCATTGCAAGCCTGTGTTTCCACCTTGGCAGTGGTGGTTTCCCCTTCAAGCTATTATAGGCGAAACGGACATTGGCAAGCAGTGTACATACACAAACACTTGCAGTTGTTGGTACCCATTTCAATCGTATTTAACCCCCCATTGTGCAACATGTTTTATAGCCCATTGGCAAGCTAGTGTACGCGCCATGTTCAATTGTTTACGGCGACGGAAAGCCCTTTTCAAGCTATTTACGACCCCCAGTGCAGTTTGTTCACCCTATTGGCAAGCTTCTTTACCCCATTGCAAGTTTTACCCCATGCAAGCTATTTACCCCATTGGCAAGTTGTTTACCACTTTCAAGCTATTACCCCATTGCAAGTTGTTTACCCTGCGCCCACCCCATCCAACTGTAGGACTCCATGTGCAAGCATTTACCCATTCAAGTTGTTTACCCACTTTGCAGCTATTTACCCCATTGCAAGTTGTTTAACCCCCGGTTCTCGCAGTAGTGTACCCCATGCTCAGGTGTGTTTACCCCATTGCAAGCTATTGTGACAGCCATTACATGTGTGTTTACCATCCTCTTTCAAGTATTTACCCCATTCAAGTCGGTTTACCCCATTGCAGCTATTTACCCAGTGCTCGTTGTAAGGTCTCAGCCCCATTGTGCATCGTATTTAGACCCCAACATGCAACGTTAGGTCTCCCTCTTCAAGCTTTTAGACTCTCCCCACACCATTGCAAGCTTGTCTTTACCACCTTTCAAGCTAGTTACCCCATTGCACAGTGGGTTAGCCACCTTCAAGCAGGGACACCCACTGGTGCAGTGTCTGTACCCCAGTTGGTCCACTGATTACCCCAGTGCAATGATTGGCTTTGGTACTCACCTGCAAGCTATTTACCCCAGGGCAAGGGGTGGACCCCAGTTCAAGCGATTTACCCCCTTGCAGTTCGTTCACCCACCTTGCAAGCGAGTTCCCCAGATGCAACGTCTGGCGTATCACCACACGACAGATACAATAACCACAGTGCGCAAGTCATGTGCACGTACAACACACACTAACGACAGATGCACACTGAGCAAACAAAAACCATACATGGCCCCAGTGCAACGAGGGACCCCATGTGCAAGTGGGTACCACCCAAGGGCAAGCGAGGTCCGGCCAGTGGCAAGAGGGGTTCTCGACCCCAGTGCAAGCGAGTACCCCAGTGCAAGTTGGGGACCCCAGTGCAAGCTATGGACCCCATGGCAAGGGGGGTGGACCACCGGGGGAAGCGAGGAACCCCAGGGGCACGGGGGTGACCCCAGGCAGCGAGGGCACCCCGTGGGCAAGGGGGGGACCACCGGGCAACGAGGGTACCCCATGGCAAGGGGGGGGACCAGTGTGCAAGCAAGTGACCCATGGCAAGTGGGTTGACCACCGGCAAGCTATGGACCCCATTGCAAGTTTTTACCAGCGTGCAAGCCGAGGACCCCAGGGCCAAGGGGGGGACCACCGGGCAAGCGAGGCGACCCCATGCCAAGTGGTTTACCCCATTCGAAGTAGGGACCCCATTACAAGCATGGGTTACCCATGCAAGCCTGGTACCCCTTTAAGGTCCGCATAGGTGTTTACCCCACCTGACAAGCTGTCAGTACCATTGCAAGTTGTTTATACCCCATTTCAAGCTATTTACCCCATTGCAAAGCTGTTACCCCTTCAAGCTATTACCCCATGGCAAGTGTTACCACCTATCAACTATTTACCCACATTGCAAGTTGTTACCCCATTGCAGCTATTTACCCCATTGCAAGTTGTTTACCCCATGCAAGCTATTAACCCCATTGCAAGTTGTTTTACCCCTTTCAAGCTATTACCCCATTGCAAGTTGTTTACCCCATGGCAAGCTATTTACCCCATTGCAATTTGTTTACCCCATTGTCAATCTATTCCCCCATTGCAAGTTGTTTACACCCATTGCAAGCTATTTCACCCCATTGCAAGTTGTTTACCCCATTTCCAAGCTATTACCTCCATTGCCAAGTTGTTTACTCCATTTCAAGCTATTTACCCCATTGCAAGTTGTTTACCCCAT
>JACBWV010000524.1:4279477-4531977 GCA_013435795.1 Chlamydomonas sp. ICE-L
GGGTGGTAGGGTTGTCGGGTGGAAGTTCTAGGGGTGGTATGGGTTTTCGGTGGGTGGTAGGGTTTGTGGCGTATGGGTGTTCGGGTTGTCCCGTATGGGTGGTAGAAAGTTGAATCGCGAAAATTCTAGGGGAAGGAGGTTGGTAGGGTTGTAGTCTGGGTGGTAGGGTCGCATGGTGGGTGTCGGGTTTGTTTTGTCTGGGTGGTAATGAAAGTTGTCGATTGGGTGGCTAGGTGTGTAAGCGGTTTGTAGGGTGGGTGGTAGGGTTTGTAGGGTGGGTGGTAGTGTTGTATAGTGGGTAGGGTAGGGTGGGGTCGGGTGGGTGTCCGGGTTTTGTCGTTTGGTGTCTCACAGAAGGGTTGTCGGGTTGGGTGGGTCGGGTTGTCGGGGGTGGGGTGGTCGGGTTGTCGTCGGGTGGGTCGGGTTTGTCGGGGTTGGTGGTCGGGTTGTCGCTGGGTGGTAGGGTTGTAGGGTGGGTGCTAGGGGTGGTAGGGTTGTAGGGTGGGTGGTAGGGTTGTAGTATGGGTGGTAGGGTTGTAGGGTGGGTGGTAGGTTGTAGTGGTGGGTGTATGGGGGGTGGGGGGGGGGGGGGGGGGGGGTTTGTAGGGTGGGTGCTAGGGGTGGTAGGGTTGTAGGGTGGGTGCTAGGTGGTAGGTTGTAGGGTGGGTGGTAGGGTTGTAGGGTGGGTGGTAGGGTTGTAGGGTGGGTGGTAGGGTTGTAGGGTGGGTGCTAGGGGTGGTAGGGTTGTAGGGTGGGTGGTAGGGTTGTAGTATGGGTGGTAGGGTTGTAGGGTGGGTGCTAGGGGTGGTAGGGTTGTAGGGTGGGTGGTAGGGTTGTAGTATGGGTGGTAGGGTTGTAGGGTGGGTGCTAGGGTTGTAGGATGGGTAGTAGGGTAGACGATGCAGAAGCTCTACACTGTCTACCTTGGGCAGCCCTTGAAAGTACGCCGCCATGTGTGGGTGGTAGGGCTGTAGGGTGGGTGCTTGGGATGGTAGGGTTGTAGGGTGGGTGGTAGGGTTATAGGGTGGACGATGCAGAAGCTGTACACTGCCTACCTTGGGCAGCCCTTCAAGGTACGTCGCCATGTGCGGGTGGTAGGGGTGTAGGGTGGTTGGTAGGGGTGTAGGGTGGGTGGTAGGGGTGTAGGATGGGTGGTAGGGGTGTAGGGTGGGTGGTAGGGGTGTAGGGTGGGTGGTAGGGGTGTAGGATGGTTGGTAGGGTGGACGATGCAGAAGCTGTACACTGTCTACCTTGGACAGGCCTTCAAAACAAGTCGCCATGTGTGGGTGGTAGGGTTATAGGGTGGGTGGCAGGGTTGGTGGGGTGGGTGGTAGGAAGGGTTGTTCAAAACGCTACGGTCCCTTCTCAAAAATAAACGGAGGGGAAGGTATGTTGGAATTGTAAACTTCAGCTCATAAAACGTAGGTTTGACTCACGAAACCTAGATTTGACTCATGAAACGTACATTTTACATGTGAAACGTAGATTTGACTCATTAAACGTAGTTTGACTCATGAAACGTAGATTATTCAGTACCCATGAACAACCCTGGTGGTAGAGGGGTGGGGGAGGTTATGGGGGGGTATGCATGGATGGGTTGGTGTAGTAGGGGATGGAAGTGGTTGAGAGAGTAAGAGTGGCTAGGGAGGACAGGGGTATCTGAGTGAGAGGGACGGACGGATGGACAGAGGGAAGGAGGGAAGGAGGGAGGAAGAGACGGAGGGAGGACCGAAGGGGCTGTTCATACAGGGACTGTTGACTAGAGGTGTGCCTCGAGCCACATGTTGGCGTTAGCTACGAAGGAGGAACGAAAGGACTGTTGACTATAGGTGTGCCTCAAGCCACATGTTGGTGTTAGCTATGGAGGGAGGAACGAAGGGACTGTTAACTATAGGTGTGCCTCGAGCCACATGTTGGCGTTAGCTATGGAGGGCGGAACGAAAGGACTGTTGACTACAGATGTGCCTCGAGCCACATGTTGGTGTCAGCTATGGAGGGAGGAACAGAGGGAGGAACGAAGGGACTGTTAACTATAGGTGTGCCTCGAGCCACATGTTGGCGTTAGCTATGGAGGGAGGAACGAAGGGACTGTTGACAATAGGTGTGCCTCAAGCCACATGTTGGTGTTAGCTATGGAGGGAGGAACGAAGGGACTGTTAACTATAGGTGTGCCTCGAGCCACATGTTGGCGTAAGCTATGGAGGGAGGAACGAAGGGACTGTTGACAATAGGTGTGCCTCAAGCCACATGTTGATGTTAGCTATGGAGGGAGGAACAGAGGGAGGGACGAAGGGACTGTTAACTATAGGTGTGCCTCGAGTCACATGTTGGCGTTAGCTATGGAGGGAGGAACGAAGGGACTGTTGACAATAGGTGTGCCTCAAGCCACATGTTGGTGTTAGCTATGGAGGGAGGAACGAAGGGACTGTTAACTATAGGTGTGCCTCGAGCCACATGTTGGCGTAAGCTATGGAGGGAGGAACGAAGGGACTGTTGACAATAGGTGTGCCTCAAGCCACATGTTGATGTTAGCTATGGAGGGAGGAACAGAGGGAGGGACGAAGGGACTGTTAACTATAGGTGTGCCTCGAGTCACATGTTGGCGTTAGCTATGGAGGGAGGAACGAAGGGACTGTTGACTACAGGAATGCCTTGATCTATATGTTGGCGATAGCTACGGAGGGAGGAACGAAGGGACTGTTGACCAAGGGTAGGGGGCGGGGGGGGGGGGGGGGGGGGGAGGTACTGCCTTTCAGATCATCCTTCCCACCGCATCCATGTTAACCCCTGTACTGCCTTGTAATATTGTGCTGCAGGTGCCAGCTATGCAAACTGCGGAAACCCAAGGGCGATTGAGGGACCCACTGTCTGAGTAATGTCCCCGTACAGGGTTAGCACTGCAGATTTGGGGGGTCTTCAGCACCCTTGTCTGTGCCCTACGGCACCCTTCCCACCTAGAATGCACCCTTATCAGCCAAATAAAAGGGTGATGTAGACAGGTTGTAGACCCTTCTAATTTGCACTGCCTCAACTATATGGTGCAGTGCAGTGCCCAAACTGCATGGTGCTTCATCATCAAAGTAAATGGCAGTGTAGCGCCTAAACTACATGGTGCTTTTTCATCAAAGTAAACGGCAGTGTAGTGACTAAACTACATGGTGCTTTGTCATCAAAGTAAACGGCAGTGTAGTGTCTAAACTACATGGTGCTCTTTCATCGAAGGAAACGGCAGTGTAGTGCCTTAACTACATGGTGCTCTGTATTGCCTCAACTACATGGTGCTCTTTCATCGAAGGAAACGGCAGTGTAGTGCCTAAACTATATGGTGCTGTGTATTGCCTCAACTACATGGTGCTCTTTCATCGAAGGAAACGGCAGTGTAGTGCCTAAACTACATGGTACTGTGAATTGCCTCAACTACATGGTGCTCTTTCATCGAAGGAAACGGCAGTGTAGTGACTAAACTACATGGTGCTGTGTATTGCCTCAACTGTATGGTGCTCTTTCATCGAAGGAAACGGCAGTGTAGTGCCTAAACTACATGGTGCTGTGTATTGCCTCAACTACATGGTGCTCTTTCATCGAAGGAAACGGCAGTGTAGTGCCTAAACTACATGGTGCTGTGTATTGCCTCAACTACATGGTGCTCTTTCATCGAAGGAAACGGCAGTGTAGTGCCTAAACTACATGGTGCTGTGTATTGCCTCAACAACATGGTGCTCTTTCATTGAAGGAAATGGCAGTGTAGTGCCTAAACCACATGGTGCTGTGTATTGCCTAAACTACATGTTGATTTTTCATCGAAGGAAACGGGAATTGCTGTATCAATTTTCAGTGGCAGGGGTCGCCCCTACAGCAGGAGAAGCAAGACCAAGCTTAACCCCAGGGGAGCTGTGTAGAAGCTGCTGCTCTTGCAAGCCTTGGGTAATTGGGTTCAGCAGGGGGGCTGGCCAGGGGAGCTGTGTAGAAGCTGCTGTTCTTTTCAAGCCTTGGGTTCAGCAGGGGGGCTGGCCAGAGGAGATGTGTAGAAGCTGCTCTTCTTGCAAGCCTTGGGTTCGGCCCGGGGGCTGGCCAGGGGAGCTGTGTAGAAGCTGCTACTCAAGGGCGAAGACTCACGCCATGCCCACAACGGTGGGCTAAGAATCCATCTCGTTACCTCCTAGAAGAATAATTGTTATACAGTTCTACACGCCGACAATTCGGCGTCTAGCCGTCTGCAGAATACAATACTTCCCCCCATGTGAACCACGGAAACCAGGGTTCCAACCAGGGTAGAACAAACCGGTCGGTATTGGGGTATTTGATGGTCAGTATACCGGAGCAGGGTACTTTCAAGCGCGCGCTTTTGCGTTCCGCGCAGTTTTTTGCAACCCCCTGTGTGTGCAGCAAGCAATTTGTGCGCTTTTTGCAATACAAAGCGCAGTTTTTGTTGTTTCAAGTGCGCTAAAGCGCTGGCCAATTTGATCAATGGAAGTTCCCTGTACCAGAGCCCAAAAATCCCAATGTGGGTTTGCCCGGAACTTTCTGGGAGTCCCTTCCGGTATGCACCGACCAATTCTGAGGGCGAGTCCCGGTTAGACCGACCGGAATCCGACCTGGGTTTCCGGTAACCGACTCAGCTTTGTAGCTGAGTAGCTGTGTAGCTTGCATGGTGACTCGTGCCCATCAGTTTCTGACCAGTTGGAACTCCATATTCCTCGACCTTCCCAACACGTGCCCTTCAAGGAAGAGGAAGACGAAAGCACTTCCCTCCTTTGTGAACCCCCCCTGTCGGTTTTGCTTAGGGCTCTATTCGCCTTGGAAATTTGAACTGAAAGCGTGGGTATTTAATGGCCTGCACACTCGATTGCTCACTTGAGCTTCACTGGCTCTTCACGTTTGTTGAAGTGACTAGGTGGTGTCGTTACCCCGCCGCATCCTCTCACAGCAGCTCCTCCCCCTCCCCCTCCTCTCCCTTCTCCCCCTTCCCCTTCCCGCCCTTTTCCTCCCCCCCCCCCCCCCCCCCTTCTGATGGTGCGCTTGGCGGACTTCTGAGCGCAAGAAACTGTAGGGCGTTATTGCTCTTGGCGCCTGATCGTCATGGACTCGTGCCAATAGTGGTCAGCAAACACTTCTTAACTGGAAGTCATATAGCCTGGTACCCTCGTGTGCATTTGCCCATCCAAACTCCATTGCCGGCCACTTGACCCCCTGCTGCTTGTTCAACTTCACAATCCCTTGCTGCCTTTCGAACTCCAGATCTGGTTAGACAACTTGTCATCCACATATGTGATACTGGCAGCCACCTTGAACATCGAGACCTTGCTTGTTGTAATAGTTTCAGACGCAGTCAACAATGCAACGTCATGAAATACCTGAATCTTACTTTCATGCTACCAACACACTGCAGGGCTGAAGACACCCTCTACAGAGAGACAGTCCCCCCTCGCTCCCCCCCCCCCCCCCCCCCCCCCCCCCCCCTATCAGTGGACACCCCCAGTTGTGGTTCGATTTTTTTTTTAATAGCCCCAAAAGGTGCCTACAAAGGGGGGGGGAACGGAAGGTAAAAACAACAAGTGCTGGAAAACCCGGGCAAAACCGGAGCTTTTTTGAAGAAAAAAAGTGAGGTATCCAAAAATTGCCCAACACTTGCACCGGAAGGGTAAAAACAGAGTTCCGGTATTGCCAGCACATTTCAGGAAGGCCATTGTCCTACCCTGGTTCCAAGTCAGACCGATCATAGATATGTCCAAGTCTCTACACCGACAGTTTAACGACTTGTCAAGGTCGGTAGTTCGGTGCCCTGTACCCAGCAAGGGCTGGGCAGTCTAGACTGGCCAGCTCCAGAGAGTATGTTTGTGTATGGGACACACGTCAAATGTACGAGTCTGTGATTATATATATGTATCCTGACCTAAAGTATTGCTTCTCTTGCGGCTCGCTCGTACCTACCCTAGTGTAAGCTCGTTCACAAGCAAGCTGTATCCAACTCACCACCCAGAAAAACGTGAACTTGGTTATGTGGCTCCAGGTAGCAGTATGGCTTCTTGCCGTCTTCGGCTGTATCATTAACAATTCAAATCCAGACATTTGTTCAACAAAATATACCCTTTACAATATCTCCAAACGTTCATGGATAAACTTGAACTTGAACTTCGTTACATGGCTCCAGCCTTTGTAATCAATACACAAATCGTATGCCTGATTACGAGGCGTGAGGTTGAAGGGGCCAGCCCGTTTGCTTTCACAATGGAAAACAACCAATCCAGCCTTCGTAACCAAGTTCAAGTGTAGGGTTGAGGACACCTTGGTAATCACTAATCACCACTGTTCACTGATCGCAACTGCGCTGACAAATGTCAAAAATTACCTGTGTGGGAGCATGTAAATAGATAAATTGTGTATTCCTGGCCAGACATGTATATCCCTAGTTGCTTATCTAGGAATGCTAGCAGTGTAGCGATCTTTAGAAAGGACTAAGTTTGGTTTGGTCGATGATATGGTATGGTATACTAGCCTTCAGGCTGCTTGCCATCTGTGGGGAGTGTGGGAGTAGCAAAGATGGGTAACACAAACATTACCTCACCACGCGCTTACTTGATTACATAATATAATCGCATGGTTGTAAGCATTTTCAGAATATGTCTAAGGCCAGGTTAGCTAGGGCCAAGATCAGGGCAGCAAGAAGCTACATACATGTCCATGTGCGCTTTAAGTTTTTGCTACATTCATTGAGTTTAATTTGTTTTAAGGATGCATGATTTTAATTGTTTTCAAATGTATTGTAATTACATTGCATTTCATGTTAAAGTCTACTTGACACCGCGAGGGTGTATGAGACTCTGTGCTTTAAACAAAAAGAAAAATCACACACAAAGCAAAACAAACCATTACATCAGGGGGGTGTCGAGGACAAACAAACCAAACTCCCAACCACCGTTTTGGTGGCGTAGGTATTGAACCCCCTAGAGCAGGACCCAGATCTCAACCACGAACAGTGGCGGAGGTAAGAAGCTAACAAATGAGAAGTCACAAGAAAGAAAAAAAGTACGGTGCCACTCAGCAGTCCAGGGCTTCCTGTCTTGCTCTTCTATAAGTAGAGAGATTGTCGGCTAGGTTGCTCCAAAAAGTCTTAGTGCCATTTCCATTCACAAAGGTTCTGAATGTGGAATCGCAGAGTTCCACATTCTCATGTAATGAGAGAAATACTGTAATTGTTGATATTCGTTACTGCCGAAGGTGACAAGCTGCATAAGCGGCATGAGCTATGTAACCAAGTTCAAACGAGTCCAGGGACTGAGCTGGCGTGATCGTCGATCAATCTACATCACTGACTTTGGTAGTTTTTTTGCGTTTATCATTATTTATTTATTTGGGGGGTGGTCATTGATCATTGATGTCTATGCAGCACATGAAATTTGTGAAGGGATCTGGAGTTGTCATCCGTGGCGTTGATCAAAGCCCTATTTTTGGTTGCACCTAGGAACTGACACTACCATCATTCAACCATGAGCTGCCCCCTCCCCCCCCCCCCACCCAACCCACACACCTCCCATGCATTCAAGACAATACTTGCCCTTCGTTACATGGCTCCAGCCAGCACTTCGGCTGCTTGCCGTCTTCGTCAGTAAAAATAATTCAGGTCCGTGCTTCCACCTAGCTAACCGATATATCCCATGATCCGACCCTCCTCCATTCCCAACACGAGCACACGTAGACTGCTCAGCGTAGAAGGCAGCTATAGACTGCATGTGGGACCGAGCATAGGCAATCAAACAACCAAGTCCAAAAACTTTACACACCTTCCAAACTGTAGGGTGTACCAGGTTTAAGTGTATTTATGTTTAATTTTGTATATCCCATGTGAAAAAGGATCCGTCCGCTTGGATACGGGTTGCAGTTAAGCCCTTTTACACGTGATTGAATGGCATGCTTCATGTCCATCCTATGGTAAGCTGAGCTTTCTCTCCCCATGCCTCAAATTGAATGGAAACAGGCTATTAACATTGCACACACACACACACACTAGTAGGCTACAACTTGAAAACAGAAAGATGAACGGACCAAGTTGCAAGCTTTGTTTGGGTAGCCAACTAGCCACATGGTATGATTGGGGCATGCATGGAGTACACATACATGCGAGGTAGAGCTTCCAGGTGTGCACCATGGATCATACACTTGCTAGTATGTGCCACTTTACCCTAGCTAAGCATCCCTATTGGGGCATGCTGAGGTAAGACGTACTCATGGTGTCCATGAGGCATATCAATACCTCCCCCCCCCCCACCACATGACGTCGCCATTTGAACGTCACAGCCCGGCTATAGATCACCAGGAGGGGGCCGACCCGAGTGCCGCGCGACCACCGGGCCTAGTCTTAGACATGGAGATAACTGAGAGTATACACAGGTCAAGCTCAGCCTATGTAGTGCAGATATGATCATATGAGGCGGTTTGGAAGATAAAATCCAGTCGATAGGTATGGTTACAAAGCATCAAACAAGGATTTCCATATAACTCCATTCCGTAGAGCTTCGTAGCTTTCGCGCAGATCGCTGCCTGGCTGTCCTCCCTCCATCATATTGAGCAACGAGGAAAGATTCGCGAACAAAACCTCGGACAGCCAGGAATGGAATTAGTATGCGGGCGTATGCGGAGTCGACCGCGTATGGCTGAGCTTTTTACTTGTCGCGTCTGAACCGACACAATCAGCGCACTGTACTTGGGCACCTACCAGCGCGTTCAGTCAGTGCAGCGCTCCACTGCATTAGCTGTGAGTCTGTGACATGGTGGCACGCAAGTTGAGAATAGTGAGGAAGGAGCCCAACATCAAAATGGTAGGGCTGGAAGCAAGGAGAAGAGCAGGAAAAACCCAGACAGGAGGCAGCCGTGCTGAGTTAGTCTTGTCAATGCGTCCAGTCGACATTTCATTTCAGCTAAAGCTTCAAAGCTCGCAAAAAAAGGCCAAGTGCTCCCTGGCCGCCTCGTGCCAGCAGCTCAGCAGCAGAAAATCAACAGGACGCATAAGATTATAAACGCCAAGGCCTGCTATAAATCTCAAGCAGTAAAAGCTGGACATGATCAAGCAATCCAACTTCCAACGGAGCAGCCCGCTAGGCCAAAATCCGCTAGGCAATCGGATTTGACACCTGATTTGACAGACAGGTGGTGTATGGGGTTGGGGCAGCTGCAGCTGACATTATTCAAAAAAGTCAGTTAGGGTCTAAATAACGACCTCCTCTTTCTGGTGCCAATAGCCGTGCCAGGGTGTCACATCAGGGTTTACCAGTGACAGTGTCATCCTTGCCAACGCTGCTGCCCCCTCACCTGGCCCCTGCTGACTTCTGCCCTGCACCTGCACCTCTGCCTGCACTGACACTGTGAACTGATCACTTGATTTTGGGTTGGTTGGTTGGTTGGTTGGCGTAAATGAGTAAAATCTGAAATCTGAACTGAAATGTGTCGGTTGGCTCTTGCATGCCATGGAGCCCTCCCTCTGGCTGCTTTGACCCGCTCTGACCTGAATTGAGTCGGTTGGGTGGTTGGGTGGTTGGATCGGAGGCGGGCGCTCCGCCCTTTATCCTTCATCCTCCCAGGAACGATGGTCATTCTCGAAACTTTGTTAGAGGAAGAAGCACGCCTCCGTATCGTAATAAAGCTGATATATTGCAGCAGCATGATTGACATCGCCGTGGCTCTCCTGGTCGCCTTGCTGGTCGCCGAGCTGGATTTTCCTGTTGCAGAGATTGATTTCAAGGTCTTCAACTGGTTCGGTACTGACGCCGCGCCAAAGCACTCCCGCAAGAAAGCGTATAAGGTGCGTGTGATAGGACCATGCTCCGGAAAGGGGGCAGTTGGGGTGGGGTGCGCGGGTTGGTGAGCCCGGATTTCTTCGAGGTTGTTGAAAGTCCGAGATTGTTCGAGGTTGCTCGAGGTTGTTCGAAGTCCGAGGTTCCAAGTCCGAGGTTGTTCGAGGTTGTTCGAAGTCCCTTCATCCTACTAGGCTACCCTTGGACTAACACATAGGCCCTCAAGGTATCTTGCAACTGTGATGCTGCATCCATGCTACGCCTCCTCCGTCTAGCACTTATACCACCCCTCTTTGCATGATGTACACGCAGAAGCCCCAAAGAAGCCTTTGGACGAAGCTGACATCATGCTTCCGTTCTCAACGAGAGGCTAATCTTTCCCCTCCCCCCCAAGCTGCCCCCAAATACCCCTGCCCAGCACCTGCCCCTCCTTCCACCACAAGCACCCAGACAGCTATGACCACTCTCAGCAGGGGACCCTTGACCTGCACCCGCGGTCTTCCGGCAGGCTACATCTCTCTCAGCACGAGAAGCCTGACGTGCACCCGCTACCTTTTGGCAGCAGAGGCTACATCCCACGACATGTGAGTATTCAAGCAGATCATGACGTGTTTCTAGGTTTGGATTGGATTGTTCCATGCTTTTCAGCCAACTTTGGGCTGCTCACCGTCTTCCAATTCCAAGTCTCCCTGTGCGATACCCACTAAAACTAACCAGGGAGCATACCATGTGGAATAGGCAGTTTAAAGACTTGTCCAGCTTATTCTTCCAGGTAGGCCTGCATGTATCTAGGGTATCTAATACTTATTGATCTCAAGGCCTCCATTGTATAACTACTTTAACTTAGTTACATGGCTCCAGCCAGCAATTTGGCTGCTTGCCGTCTTCGGAAGTAAAAGCAATTGTATTCAACATTTATTGGTATATTCGTAGGCTCGTTCTTCAGAAGAACCAGAGCATAAACCACCAACCACCACCAACCACAAAGACACCAGAGCATCTCCCACCAACCACCACCAACCACAAAGACACCAGAGCATATCCCACCAACCACCACCAACCACAAAGACACCAGAGCATATCCCACCAACCACCACCAACCAGAAAGACACCAGAGCATATCCCACCAACCACCGCCAACAACAAAGACACCAGAGCATATCGTGCTATGTGAGCTATCAGGCATTATAATCTCAAATGCCCATAAAGCTGGGTGCATGACAGAGAAACCAAAGCAGCTCTTCACCCACCCAGTCCCACCACCACCACCACCACCAAAAAACACAGCCATGGCAATCTCACCACCACCGACGCCACCACCGCGGCCATGGCCATCCCACCAACCGACCATATGTTGTACATACTCCTCCCATACACTACACTACTGAATATACAGCTGCTAGCTACTAGCTACATATTATGATGCACCATCCCACCAACCGTCCATCTGATGTACTGAATCCTCCCATCATTTGACTCCTCCCCCAGGTGCCTCACGGTACAAGCCGGCCCAAAACCATCAGAAGGCGACATCATTTACATTGATTGCACGAAACATCCACCAGCCACCTGAGACCATTACTCGTGTAAGCTCACCATCACCCTAGAATCTGAGATGGACAAGAAGACAACAATCCACGACCAGCAGACGAAGGTTGAAACAAGCCAAGGAATGGTGGTGATCGTCATCTCGGATGTTCTGACAGAGACCAATGAATCCAAGTTGGAGAAGATAACCCAAGTTTGCGACCAGCAAGAAGTGTCGTGCGTCTGCGGCTCCATGACAGTGCGGGTAGTGACTGAGACGCACTGCACCACAAAGGTGTACCTGAGGAGCCAGCAGGAGTTTGTTGTCAAGCAGGTGACCACGACCATCCACATGAACGACACCCTGACAGGGGAATGGGCAGAGGAGTCAAACACAGTGGACAAAAATACATACCCACTGGGCCTGGAGGCTAAGGGCCAGGGCGCTGTGGGCCTGGAGGGTCTAGGCATGGACGCGCTGGGCATGGATGATCTGCTCAAGAAGGCTGGGGGAGTGGATGCAGAGGCCCTGCTGCAGGCCCAATGCATTGATGCCAAGACCTTAATGGCTTTCTTTATGCAGCAGAATCAGGGCATGGAGGCTGAAGGCCAGGACGCACTGGGAATGGATGCTCTGCCCAAGGCGGATCGGGGAGTGGGTACAGAGGCCCTGCAGACTCATGGCATTGATGCCCAGACTCTGGTGACTCTGCTCAGGCTGCGGGCTCAGGGCATGAGCACAGAGGCCCTAAAAGCTCAGGGCATTGATATGCAGGCCCTGCATGGATGGTGTTTTGACACATACGGCATGGGCTTAGAGGCCCTAGAGGTGCAGGGTATTGATGCCCAGGCCTTGGAGGATGTGATCATGCAGCAGGCTCAGGGAATGGAGGTCCAGGGCATGGACACTCAGTTTATGGAGCAGGCTCAGGGCATGGAAGTGCAGGCCATGGACACTCAGTGTATGGAGCAGGCCCAGGGTATTGATGCCCAGGCCTTGGAGGCTGTTCTCATGCAGCAGGCTCAGGCCATGGAGATGCAGGGTATTGATGCCCAGGCATTTGAGGCTGCGCTCATGCAGCAGGTGCAGGGCATGAATGCCAAGGCCATGGACACTTGGTGGATGGAGCAGGCTCGGGGTATTGGTACCCAGGCCTTGCGCACTTCTTGTATGTAGCCTTAGGGCATGGGCGCAGAGGCCCTGTCGACTCAAGTTTTCAACGCTCCCCCCCCCCCCCCCCTCCCCCCTCCACAGTTGAGGGTCTAGGGGAACTAATTAGGGTTCAGGGTGTGTAGTTATACTAATAGATCCACTTTCGTACAGGATGGGATGTGCCTTTTGTTTGTGTGCTGTCATGGGGTTCAACCCTATACCCACACCATTTGAAGCTAATACAGTAAATGGTTGGGGCATAACGTCATGATTCGTTGGATATTATTCATGGTGGGAAATAGCGTGCGTGATACAGGCTGTATCACTATTATTGAGGCAGTGTGGTTGTACACTTGTACGGCAGGATCGTGGCGTTGCCAATTATAAAATGTCGATCTGAGTTTCCATGACATTATGGTGTGCGTGCGTGATGGTGTGATACAGACAGGCTGATGCACTGTACGTACTGTGCACCCGTAGTCTATGTACTGTGCACCCGTACTCCAAGTACTGTGCAACCGTACTGTCTGACACAGTGCATGATGCTATCTGTGGTCACACCTTCATGGTGGGTAATAGCGTGCGTGATTCGGGATGTATCACTATAACTGAGGCAGTGTGGTTACACCTCCATGGTGGGTAATAGCGTGCGTGATACAGGTAGTATCACTATTACTGAGGCAGTGTAGTTATACAACAGGATTGTGGCGTTGCCAAATATAAAACGTCAATCTGAGTTTCCATGACATTATGGTGTGTGTGCGTGATGGTGTGATACAGAAAGGCTGATGCACTGTATGCACTGTGCAGCCTTACTGTATGTCTGGCACTGCGCATGATGCTATATGCGGTCTTGCTGAAGTATCTACTTGTTTGTACTTCTGTGGTTTTCTTGTGTGTACATCTGTGTGGTAAATTTTTTACATACTTATGTGTGGTCTATTTGCATATACTTATGTGTGATCTATTTGTATATATACTTGTGTAGTCTCAAAGAAATATATTTTGCAAACCCCTCTCAATGAAGCATATATTTGTATGTGTTTATGGATGTGCAGAGATGTGTGCATCTGTGTGCGCAGTGGTCTGTTGCTGTGCAATTACTGCTCCAGATGTGGCGAGGAGCTACACCTTGACCTATTTTATTTTGTCCATGCATGCACCAATATGTGCAGCGATGTGCAGCAGTGGTGTATATGTGTGTGCTGGGTCTCTGCCACCCTACTTGAATGGATTTCGTTTTTTGATTGGTGCATGTACCGAACTCTGGTGCAGAAATGCGTTTGTTTGTCTTCGAATGCATAGCTTCCAGTTTATTTGGTATTTGCCCCTTGAACTTCAGCACATTGCTCCAGCGTGTTCACCGTCGTCAGCATTGTTCCATTTTTCTATGATATCAACAGGATTTAAAGTTGATTTGTTGATGTAGGCTGCCTCTGATAGTGCCCTGGTCTCCTTCAATACTTCAGGATGTTCCAACTATGTAACAGATCAACCTCTATTTCTGCCGGCTTGCCACTTGTGTCTCGAATCCTTGCCTTCAACAGGGTGGATTGTATTATTGCGCTTAGAAGTATCCTGGCAGGCCCTGCTGGTGGCTTGATATGGGTTTTATTGCTTTGTGGCTGCTTTTTCTTTTTGTTTAAGCACAGAGTCTCATACACCCTCGTGGTGTCCAGTAGACTTTAACATGAAATGTAATGCAATAGGGGCTACCGTATTTGAGGCCGCTTATACAGAAGGGTTTGTCATGGCGTAGGGTGCTGCAGTTTGGTGCAACAAGGACAGACGTTGATTTATGGCAGGTGCCGGATGTTGCGCAAATGATGGTGTTTATGACTTGCACTAGAATATCATTTGGGTCAGCTGCCTGGCTGTACCATTAAATTCGCCAAGGATTGTTACCAAGTGTGTCTTCCAGCTGAGTACATGTGGATCTCGATTCCATCCTTTGATCAAGCATGAATGTATGAAGCCTTTCTTGTCAAGTCTTTTTTGTTAGGTACGACCGGGTATGAATAGGTTTTTGTCGTACTGTTTTTTTAGTTCAGAAGAAGAGGAGGGAAAAAAGTCGAAAATGAAAAATGATTTGTTCGAGTTTACATTCTCCTGGTAATAATTTGTCTACTGGCGAAGATGGCGAGCAGCCAAATTGCTGGCTGAAGCTATGTAACCAAGTTCAAGCTCGGTTCCTAACCGAGGAGCACCAATAAAAAAGGGAACATTTGATTTTGTTCACGTTTACATTTTCCTGGGAAATTCTAGTTTTCCTGCTGAAGACGGCGAGCAGCCAAATTGCTGACAGAAGCTAATCTAAAAATCACCTTCATTGTGCTAGTGCAATATCTGCTGCCCTGTGTAGCTCAGAGCCACAGAGAACTCGGGTAACAGCCTATCAAGCATTACTCTAACTAATCAGCGTTGTATACTCCCTGGTTTATGTGGGTATCGCACGGGGAGGGGGGGCTTGGAATTGGAAGAGGGTGAGCACCCCAGAGTTGGCTGAAAACCCATGTAACAATCCACTCCAACGACTATGAATGAAACTACAAATGTCAGCCAAGGGACATCGACCGACCAGCATTGGTGGTAGCGCGATGTATGCTTCAGGTCAGTACAATAAGTGTAGTGTCTCCTCGATACTGTATTGCTAATCATTATACCCTGCGATTTTGAGGATGGTTGGAAGACCCCCCCGGAAGTTATGGAGAGGGCTTGTCTTAGGTCAACCTGTCTATAAAAACGTAAAGTAATATAAACTGATACCATAGGTATGTAGCTATGCCTAATTGCAGACTTGTCAGAAAATGAGTGCCGCAGAAAGTACTTGACATATCAGCATTTGTTCACTGATATGTGTCTTGTTTGTGAAAGGTTATACCACACAAAAAAAAAAAAATTGCCTCAGTGTAGGCGCCCAAGAGTCGACGACCAAGGGCATGGGACAAAAGGAGGTCAGCTAGTTCAGGGTATTGAGGGCATATTTTTTCTTTTCAGCAACGAGCAGCAGCTTCTAGGCAGCTCCCTGAGCCAGCCACTAGGCTAAGCCCCAGGATTCCGACAGTTTTGGGCAGTGGATTCTGTCAGCGTTGGCTGAATAGCCAGTCAGGGGAGCTACCTAGAAGCTGCTGCTTATGGCTGAAAAGAAAAACACTGTTTGAGGGCTTTCGTGATTGACCCCGGCGCAAACAAACGGGCTGGCCCCCTTCAACCTCACGCCTTGTCATAATGCATAATATATATTTAGTAGTGTTTCTTTTTGGGGCTACCCATGTCAGCTACTAGTCAGCTCCATTAGCCATCTATTGGGGTCAACCCAAAGCTGTTAGCTGCATTAGAATGCCCGACATGTCAGCTTCAAGACATATTAGCTAGCTTCAAATTTGGCCCAAGGACAAGGAAAGGGAGCTGCCTAGAACCTGCGACGGGTAGTCAACAAATAAACAGTGGAGGTCAGCTAGTTCAGGCAATAGAGGGCAGCATTGTAACCAATATGCGCGCAGACCTCGCCCTGGCAGTAGCTTCAAAGGAAACATCAGGCACAGTTCTCAACAGACTGCCCTTTGGCCTCAAGCTACCCTCCATAAGCTGCTTGCACACTCCAAGCAGCTCTTCCCCCTTAAGCCCTCCTCGACTCCATAAAGCCGCAGGCACATTTGGAGTCCAGTAGGGCACCAGGAAAAATGTAATCATCATCATCTTCATGATTTACTCTTTCACCTCTTCTCGACAACCTGCCCACGATAAGTTGCCAGCGAGCCTCACAAGCTTCCTTGAGCCCTTGCTTGGGAGGTTGAAATAGGCACACATCATCACCAGCTGCCTCAGCCAGAAATTTGGCTGTTTGCTGGTTACACAGCTATAGCCAGCAGTTTGGCTGCTCGCTCGCCCCAGCTTGGGAGGAAACACTAGGTACAAAATATTCACAATTGCCATATTCACAACTGCCTGCTCGTCTCAAGCTGCCCTCCACAAGGTGCTCTCTACAACCTACCTTCTTTTGAGTCTCAAGTGGCTCTTGGGACTCAAAAGACTTTTTTTTTTCACAGGCGGATTTTTTGCCCTACCTTGGGAGGTTACAATAGGCACAAATCTTCAACAGCTGCCTGCTTGCTTCAAGCTGCCCTCCACAAGCTGCTCTCTACAAGCTACCTTCTTTTGAGTCTCAAGTGGCTATTGTGTGTCCCGAGTGGCTCTCCACAAGTGGATCATTTGCCTGAACTTGGGAGGTTGCAGTAGACACAAATCTTCACCAACTGCCTCAAGCTCCCCTCCACAAGCTGATCTCTACAAGCTACCTCCTTTTGAGTCCCAAGTGGCTATTGTGTGTCCCGAGTGGCTATTCACAAGTGGACCTTTTGCCCCAGCTTGGGAGCCAGACTCACCCTACGGCTGCCAGCGCCTCGTCAACACCAAATTTATAGGTGTTTAACATGTTTACCAGGTCTCCAATAGTGAACATGTATATAAGGGCCCAACCATGTAGGTTATTAACTAGGTGCAGACAGCTGTAGGTTCAGGATGGCTGCCTCAGCCTCCTTCCAGAGAGCTCCACCAACTTCGTACTGAAACAAGATTCAGTGACATTGACTGCCGCAATTCTTCACCTGAGCCATTCTGAACAGGAATCTAGACTGTTCAGCCGTCGGGTTTGGACTGGTGCCGGTGGGAATCACGTTATGTTGTAATCAGCAGTTTACCAACCAGACATCTTAATCAGATTGGTTTGTCTTTGCCCCAGCTTCAGAGGAAGCAATGGGCAAAATTCTCACCGGCTTCTCTTTTGCCCCAGCTTCCTGAGAGAATAGGACCTTCTCCACTTAGTTCCAGTTAACTGGTTTAAATTTCGAAGGTCCCGAACCTCAATGTAAATTGGTGGACAGAAGCTACGTAACAAAGTTCAAGTTTTCCCCAGCTTCAGAGGAAGCAATGGGAAAAAATCCTCATCGACTGCCTGTTTGCCTCAAGCTGCTCTCGACAACCATTCGCATAGTATGCTCCCTGATTTCGGTGGGTGTTGCAAGGGGGGAGTTGGAATTGGAAGGCGGTGAGCAGCCAAGACTTGGCTTAAAACTCGGACTATGGTGATGAGCGGATCCACATTCCACTTGGGAAGATCACTCATGGGTAGCTTGAGGGTACACTGGTACACTAAACACGACAAATATACCGGTTGTAGTCACTTTTAAAGGGTAAGTGGCCAGTTGAGCTACCGGTTGTTGTTGTTATCATTATACCCTTGTTAGGCCCAAAACAAGGGTCTACTTGTCGTGGATATTTTACCTG
Organism: Chlamydomonas sp. ICE-L; assembly: GCA_013435795.1. Classification (NCBI taxonomy): domain Eukaryota; kingdom Viridiplantae; phylum Chlorophyta; class Chlorophyceae; order Chlamydomonadales; family Chlamydomonadaceae; genus Chlamydomonas; species Chlamydomonas sp. ICE-L. Next base: position 4,297,232 of record JACBWV010000524.1, read on the forward strand.
TGGTAGCTTTGGGTAGCTCGAAGGTAGCCAGACTTTTTATTTTCAGCTACTAGCAGCAGCTTCTAGGCAGCTCCCCTGGCTTGCTACCGAGCAACGAAGTGTACCTCGAAGCTGACAGAATTGTACTTCCAATACTATTGAGATCTTAGGTCTTAGACCAGTTGCTGGCTCAGGGAGCTGCCTAGAAGCTGCTGCTCGTATCAGAAAAGAAAAGTTATGAGGGTGGCTGAGGATAGCTGGAAGGTAGCTGAGGAGGGTAGCTGGGAGGTAGCCGAGGGTAGCTGAGGAGGGTAGGGAGATGGAGTAAGGGTGGGAGGGCAGTCAAGGGTGGCTGTCGTGAGCTGGGTAGCTCAGTGTGCAGCTAAGTGTGTTAATCAGTGTAGCTGAGTGTGTAGCTGAGTGTTCTTGAGTGTGGCACTGGAGCTGCTATCCACATTGCTGCTGAGGGAGGGCACAAGAAGATGGTCAAGATGCTGTTGGAATGCAAGAGTAACAGAGTTTGTAGCTAAGTGTAGCTGAGTGTACTTGTGTGTGCCCCAAGTGGAACTTCACAAGTTGCTCCTCTGCCCTAGCTTGGGAACCAGATCCATGATGGCTGCCTCTGCCTCCTCCCAGTCTCGAACCACCGTAATGAGCGGATCCACTTTGCCCTCGGGAAGCTTGCTCCAAGGGTATTTAAAATCCCAGTCGTAGAGAAGAACATGAATTCCGTTTGCAGCGCACTCCGCGGCGTAGGATGGGTTGTCATCAATGAGAACCTCGGCACCGATTGACCTGTCGAGGCAAGCATGATGAGGAGGGTGGGCATGGTGAGGAGGATGGGGATGATGAGGAGGGGTTGTCACCAATGCGTATCTCGGCACCGATTGTCCTGTGGAGGCAAGCATGGGGGGTGATGAGAAGGGGGGGGGGGGGGTGAGAGGGGGGGGGGGATGATAAGAAGGGGGGGGATAATGAGGAGGGTGGGATGATGAGGAGGGGTTGTCATCAATGAGTACCTCGGCACCCATTGACATGTTGAGGCAAGCATGGGGGGTGATGAGAAGGGGGGGGGGTGATATGAAGGGGGGGGGGGGGGGGTGATGAGAAGGGAGGGGGTGATGAGAAGGGGGGGGATGATGAGGGGGTGGGGATAATGAGGGGGTGGGGATAATGAGGGGGGGGGGGATAATGAGGGGGGTGGGGATGATGAGGAGGGTGGGGATGATGACGAGGGGTTGTCATCAATGAGTACCTTGGCACCTATTGACCTGTCGAGGCAGGCATGGGGGGATGAGGAGGAGGGTGCGGATGATTCGAGGGCATGGGCACCTGCATTGATGCATGTACTCAAACCCCGAGGAAACCGTTCAGTAGACAGATAAAGAAATAATCATGATGTTCATTAGTCCCCCTTGACTCCATCCAGCCGCATGTAGATTTAGAGTCCAGTAGGGCACCAGGAAAATGTAGCCACCACCACCACCATGAATCCCCCCCTGTGCAACAATTCCCTCTTGACTCCGCCAAGCCGTGGGCGCAGTTGGAGTCCAGTAAGGCACCAGGAAAATGTAATAATCATCATCACCATTGCAAGACCAGCAAAGGAACAACTGTATATCCCCCCCTGCCCCACCAGAGTCCAGCCATTCCCCTCCCGACATGCTCACTTACCAATCTCAGATCACTTCCAAGCTACAACCCAGGGCTAATCTTTTAAGCTACGAGCAACAGCTCCTCAGCAGCTCCCTGAGCCAGCCACTATGCGACAGTGAACTATTTCAGCAGTTCTGGACAGCTGATTGAGACAGCTTCAAGGGGTTCTAGGTGGCATCGGAATTGGCTGAATAGCCAGTCAAGGGAGCTTCCTAGAAGCTGCTGCTCGTACCTGAAAAATTGGCCTCATATAACCCGCTGCCCTCCACCCCACCCCCCAAAAAGTATCCACTGACCTGATCATATCCACTGACCTGATCATATCCACTGACCTGATCATATCCACTGACCTGATCATATCCACTGACCTGATCATATCCACTGACCTGATCATATCCACCGACCTGATCATATCCCCACCACTACAACTGGCTCCCTCCCAGCATGCTCACGTGCAAATCTTAGACTTCTTCCTACCCATATCCCTCTGCTACCCCGCCCCTAAAAAGATCCCAACCCTCGTCATACCCCACCACCACCACCACCACAAGCACACCACCTCCTGGCATGGTCACGTGCAGATCTCAGACATCATCCATATATATATATATATATATATATATATATATATATATATATATATACATATATATATATATATATATATATATATATATATACATACACTATATATACATACACTATATATATATATATATATACATACACTATATATATATATACATACACTACCCCGCCCCTGAAACGTCTCCTCAACCCTGGTCATATCCCCCCGCCCCACACACCTGCACTCACACGACCTGGTCTCCTCACACACACACGCACACCACCTGGTTGTATCCACACACACACCAGCTCCCGGCATGCTTACTTGCAAATCTCGGACTTCTTCCTAGACGCGCCCTCCATTGCAAAGTGGTTGCCAAAGTAGACCTCCTGGAAGAGGCCCTCGAAATGGCGATCTATCCAGTCTAGAGTGACGTCTTGGATCACATGCTGCCGACTTGTGACCACAACGAGGTCGCATGTTTGAGACAGGCGGGTTAATGCATCAAAGGATCCTACAGCGAGGCAATGGTCATATAGTGTTGGAGAGAGTGAAAGAAAACAAAGTAATGATGTAATAGTATTGTTTTACGTCTTAGATCACGTGCTGCCTGCTAGTGACCACAACGAGGTCGCAAGTTTGAGACAGGCGGGTTAACGCATCAAAAGAACCTGCAGCAACACAATGGTCGGAGAGGGTTGGAGAGTGTTATAAAGAGTCTGCTAGATTCATTTAGGGAGCGCTGGGGAGAGTCTATTGCATCATGTGTTGCCGGCTTGCGACCACAACAAGGTCGCATGTTTGCGACAGGCGGGTTGACGCATCAAAGGAACCTACAGCAACACGATGGACATAGTCTCATGGAGTGTTGGAGAGAGGGCAAGGGTCTAATAGAGTGTTGGAGAGAGCCCCCAGGGTTACCCATTTGTCTGTCCCACCGACAGAAAAATTGAAACCTGACACGTCAGCCAACTGTCTCATAACTTACTGGCTTCGGTCAGCTGCAGCCCGTTGCCACCTATCATTCGGTTGCCAACACACTCCGCCAATTTTCCGCACCGCTTGCGACGCTGCATAGGACTTGTCTTGCAGGTGCTCCTTGTAGAGCCCGAAGCAACGATTCTTAGAGCCCGTAGCCCCCCGGGATGTCTTTTGGGGGGGGGCTTAGATGCATTTTTCCACCCAGATACCTGGGAGCCACTTACCAGGAATTACAGAGATCCCCTCAGTGAAGATCTGTGAAAGCTAGGAAGTCATGCACAGTGCCCTCTTACCCCACTACCACAAACACGTTTTCCACACCACACAAACAACAGCCAGTTTCCTGAGATGGGACCTTCGTATGTACCCCCACTCAGTGATTTTTATCAAATCTGAAAATTGTTTTTTTCTAGCTTTATGGTTGTAGGCATCCTCCAGGGACAGCGTTTTAGTGATTTGTGTAGCTTTTATAGCTTTCTGTAGCTTTTAAAGTCCATTTGGAGAAAAAATAAAACTTTTCTTTTCTTTTTTCAAAGCGACAATTTTGCTGGAACGGGGTCAAAACTAGCGATCGCTGTATAAAGTAGGGGGGGAAATCCCTGCCCCCACTCTCCCACCCAAATACCCGGGAGCCACTTACCAGGAATTACCGGAATTCCCTCTGTGAAGATCTGTGAAGCTAGGAAGTCATGCACAATGTGGTTGGAGCGCTCCCCGGTACAACCCCAGATCTGTAAAGGGCGAGACATGGAGGGTCTGGTTGAGGACTTAGGGTTCAGGGTTTAGTGCCCCCCCCCCCCCCCCCCCCCCCCACTAGCGCTCCCCGGTACAACCCCAGATCTGTTAAGGGCGGGACAAGGAGGGTCTGGTTGAGGACTTAGGGTTTAGGGTTTAGTGTCCCCCCCCCACCACCACTAACGCTCCCCAGTACAACCCCAGATCTGCAAAGGGCGGGACAAGGAGGGTCTGGTAGAGGACTTGGAGGAAATAAGAGAGGAGGGGCATAGGAGGGCACAGAAAGGAAGACATAGAAAGGAGAACCTAGAAAGGAGGACATAGAAAGGAGGTCATAGAAAGGAAGGACATAGGAGGGCGGGACAAGGAGGGCATAGAAAGGAGGGACATAGGAGGCGGGACAAGGAGGGTCTGGTTGAGGACGATTTATAGAGGGAACACTGTGTTTGTGTGCGGGTGTGGTAGCGTTAGTGGGGGGAGGGGACAAAGTGATTGACTTCCTAACTTCAGAGGGGATCCCTCTCATTTATTCCAGATAAATGGCTCCCGGGTTTGTGGGTGGGTGAGGCCGGGTACATGCATGGGTCACATCCCAGGAAACTAGCTGGTGGTGTGTGTGAATGGTAGTGGGGGTGGGGTAAGGGGATCGTGCATGACCCACAGCTTCACAGATCTTCTCTGAAGGAATCCCGGTAATTCCAAGTAAGTAGGGAACGGCAATATGATGTCATATGATGCCAACAGTCTGACTTGGCTAAAGTTCCTATTTATACACTTTAACATATGATGCAATTTGTATGAAATCATGTGATGTCATACTCCCCTTTGGTGAACATCAAATGATATACCGGTCCCTATGTTAATGAAGTGAGTGCGGAGCAGCATAGCTTTTCTTTTGAGCTACAAGCAGCAGCTTTTAGGCAGCTCCCTACAAGGCCTCCGCATATTGAATGCATGCTTGAAGGTGGGCGGGGGCTGGAGCATAGAGTTTTTTTCCAGCTACGAGCAACAGCTTCTAGGCAGCTCCCTACAAGGCCTCCGCATATTGAATGCATGCTTGAAGGTGGGAGGGGTCTGGAGCATAGCTTTTATTTTCAGCTACGAGCAGCAGCTTCTAGATAGCTCACTAAGCCGGCCACTGGGCCAAGCCCCAAGATTGCGAAAACACAGGAAAGCTTTTGTCAGCTTCAAGGTGCATTAGGTTGCATCAGGTTCGGCTGACTAGCCAGCCGGAGGAGCTACCTAGCAGCTGCCACTCGTTGCTGAAAAGAAAAGCTATGGTTAAGGTGTGACGATGAGGGGGGGATGCATGGAGGTAAGAGTGATGCGGTGTTTGATGGTGTTTTGTGGTGTTGATGTTTGGTTCTGGTTGGTGTTTGATTGGTGTTGGTGTGTAATTGTTTGTTTGATTGCAGTGTTTGATGGTGTTTTGTGGTGTTGATGTTTGGTTTCGGTTGGAGTTTGATTGGTGTTGGTGTTTCATTGTTTGTTTGTGTGCGGTGTTTGATGGTGTTGGTGCTTTGTGGTGGTGCCTCAGTGATGACAAGGTAACGTTTGGCTGGCACCATGAGGACTGAGAAGCCCTAGTTATGGAGAAATATTGGCAGCTCTTGACCTGGCAAACCCTTACACCCAGTTGTGTGGTGTAGATGTGGTGATTGTGTGGTGGTGATGAGAGGATTGTGTGGTGGTGATGTGATGATTGTGTGGTGGTGATGTGATGATTGACTTACAACACGAGAGCCCTACCAATTGCCTGCAGACAACTGGTTCATTATCTTTTTTCTCTACATGAAATGATTTCCACCTGAAAGGATGGGCCGCCTGCCGCCATTGTGTAATGGTCACTAACCTTGGCAAACTCGTACACCCAGTCGTCCGATGTGCCATAGTTAGGGTTGTCAATATTTCCGTTGACCTTAGCATATCTTTAAACTGTCTGCAGCCCTGTGCTTACATTCTGTACTCTGGAGTGTGGTGTAGGGTTAGTAGTGCATGTGGCTAGTAGCTAGTAGCTGACATCCCTGTGCTTACATTCTGTACTCTGGAGTGCGGTGTAGGGTTAGTAGTGCATGTGGCTAGTAGCTAGTAGCTGACATCCCTATGCTTACATTCTGTACTCTGGAGTGCGGTGCAGGGTTAATAGTGCATGTGGCTAGTAGCTAGTAGCTGACAGCCCTGTGCTTACATTCTGTACTCTTGAGTGTGGTGTAGTAGTGTTTATGCTACCCATGTTTTACTCTGCCAGCAGACGTTGAGCAGCCTGGAGGCTGATAGACCATGTAATACAAACAAGCAAGTCAATATCGTCCTGGTTTCAATATTATATTGCAATATATCATGCGATATATTGTATGTTATATTGATTTATCGTACAATATTGCACAATATATTGTAGACATATACAACCACGATATCGTACTTGACAACTCTAGTCATAGTCCATGTCATGCTTGTCTTTGCAGAAATGGTTCAGCTTGTCCATGAAGCGACCCAAAACTGCACGAGCAGCCTGAAAACACGACCAATTGCCTTAGACGACAAGTTTATGATATGTTTTATGTTAGTGACTTGCCTTGGCAAGAACACTACCAATAGCCTCCAGACGACAAGTTGATGATATGTGTTCTGATAGTGACTAACCTTGGCAAACTCGTAGATCCAGTAGTCTGATACGTCATAGTCCATGTCATACTTTTCCTTGCAGAAGTGGTTCAACTTATACACGAAGCGACCCAGAACTGCATGGACAGATGAACAGAGGGGGATGATATCAGTTGGTTGGTAGGTTCTTTTTGCTGCAAATTGCACCACTATTTTTCTTTCAGCTACGAGCAGCAGCATCTAGGCAGCTCCCCAGGCTGGCTAATCAGCCAAACCCAAAGCAACATAGGGCGCCTGGAAGCTGACGTAATCAGCTTCCTAGCGCTGCTGAATTTTTTAGGCTTGGCCCAGTGGCTGGCTCAGGGAGCTGCCTAGAAGCTGCTGATAGTAGCTGAAGAAAAACAGCAAATTGTGCAACAGACAACATGTGCCAAATTGCTTCATACATACTGCTTTGTTAGAGTGCAACTTGAATTGCCAATCAAAATATTTTTTAGAATGCAATTTGATTGCATACCAACAAATCAGGGGGGCGGCATTCGGAATGTACCTCATGCAAAGGGGCTGAGCGCATGAAGCAGGCAATGGCATTGGCAAATGTGACGTGGTCTGATGCGGTGCCAAGGCATTCCTGCCTGCACCTTCAGGCAAACAACGGCTCCATGGAAGACTGAAAGGAAATGAGCATGGTGGGGGTCACATGGGGGGCCTGGGTATGAACAACACTGGCATGGGGGGAAGTTGGGGGGGTGGGGTGGGGGGGGGGGGGGGTGCGGGAGGGTAACCCACCTTCATCCACGTCGACGGCCACGCGCAGCCTGGGGCCCGTTCCAGAGTAGAGATTGGGTATGGGGTTCTGAGCAGCAGCATTGCTTCCCATGTAGGTCGTTGATACTGGGCGCTGCGTCTTGCCGAATCGTTCCGGAGAGCCTCGAGCTGTCCTCAGGGGGGGCGTCTGCGAGGGGGCCCGAATCAGCCTGGAGGCCAGGGGCTTGGATGTGCTGCATGGGCTTTGATCCTCGTTACGCGGAGTGAGCGATTGCGCTGACAGGGACTGAGGCCGCCGAGCTGTAGGTCTCACAGGTAGCAAGGACACCCGAGGCAGGGCTTTCATTTGGACCACTGCATTGGAGCCTTTGACCGAGTGCTGCATGTTATTAAATTGCGGATGGGGACAGGGGGGAGGGATGGGCGCGCAGTTTAGGAGGCCATGCAAGGAATTCGCAAGCTGGGGAGGAGTCCGGGTTATTGCCGCCAGCTACAAATTAGGCGACACGGAGGGGATAAGTTTGTATACGGCGACGCACTTCTGAGTAGTCGGAGGACGTTCGCAGCAGTTTCTGGACATATGCAGCGCAGTCTTCGAGCAGCTTTGTACTTCGTAGTTACAGTCTCGACAACTTCCGCGCCAACCGCTTTCAACGGATAGTTCGAATTCAAATTGCGTCCCAGGTAACGCAGAATGCCGACATCGGCACATCCCCGAACACCCCATGCTCCAGACAAGGCTCCATACGGCTCCAGACCGCTCCAGACAGCCATGCCGCCCGTGCGCCGTGCGGGCTATCCTAGCTTTGGCTATGATTTATCGCAAGCCATGTGTGCTTCCAATTTCCTAGTTAGCCCTAGTCTTGCGCGACTGTCCTGGTATCCGTGTGTTCCTACTACAGCCCGCTACAGCCCGTACTGGTATTAATGGTGGGTAGTAGGACCTCGCTCGACATCCCTAGTAGGGAGGCCCCTAGTCCCTACCACGGTACTACGACACGCATGTACGCGCCTGTCAAGCCCGCCTCCTACTTGCATTCACTATTCAGGAAGTGGGGATTGTAGAAATGTGAATTATCTTCAGCACCATGCTTAAACCTCCCACAGATAGCGGGCAGCCTCAAGGCTGATACTTGCTGGCTGAAGCTATTGAAATTGAAATTGTTACATCCGAGTAATATGCCACTCTCAGGATGTGAAGTTAAGGAAACCACTGCATAAGCCGGAACTAGCAGTAGTCACCATACTAATTGAAGCTATATATCTAAGTTCAAGCTCAAGGCTGATACACGATGAATCCAATCCAATCAGGGTTTTGACATTCCTTTTATTAAAAAGGGCTTCAGAAACATGGCTCTCCCCAGTCCCACGACGGTGAGCAGCCAAATTGCAGGCTGGAGCCATGTAATCAAGTTCAGTTTGGCTCCGACTCCTCCCCTTTATTCCCCCATGTGTGTGTATGCTACAGTCCAGGGGTAGGCCAAATAAACTGAAGGGACGTGCCCTACCGTGATAGGAAGGGCTTGAAAAGAAAAGGCATTGATGAACTGAACCCCAAACAATCGTTTTACCGAGGGGGGCCCTGAGTTCCGTGCTACAGTGATAAATTAATTGTACAAATAGTACCCCCCCCCAATCTTACGCACCTAAGTCAAGAAGTCGCCATTGCATGATCTACTGAAGCACCTGGTTACTCGTGGTTGCATGGGGAAATACATGTTTTTAGTTGTGTAAGGAATTTCACCTCAGGAGGTGGGTCTCCGAACACAAACCAGCGACACTGAGGATTCGGTTCGAATGGCGTTGGTACTCCTATGGAAGAGTAGGCGCAATAAGGGTACATTTGCCTGGTAATTTATTTTACTGCCAAAGACGGCGAGCAGCAATATAGCAGGCTGTAGCTATGTAACCAAGTGCAAGCTTAAGGCTAAGCATTTAGGTCGTCAACAGATACAGACCCACGCCCAAACGAGCTGTTGTTGACACTTAGATACATAATATATTTTGATCAGATTGCTTTGCTTTGAATTGATTATGCTACTGCCGAAGACAGCAAGTAGCCGTAAAGGCTGAAGCCATGTAACCAAGTCCACCTTCAATTTAAATTGACAATTAGTTGCAGAATATAACAATTAAATGCAAATGTGTGCGTGCCTAACTGCCCAGCGAGCAGCCAAATTGCTGACTGAAGCTATGTGACCAAGTTCAAGTTCAAGCCCATTAGCCCAACTGCCCACGGTGGAACACAACTCGTCAGCAGGGTAGTTCAATATGCACAAACCTGCTTGTGAACACGTACACTCCAGAGCGTTGAGTGTGTGTGAACACATGCACTGTCACTGGGATATGCATGTTTACACAAACTTTTTTGACATATGTTTTCAGATTTTGAATAAGACATACTTGAAAACCATGCAACAATCCAATCAATTAAAGAGCAGCACATTTGTATATAGTCTTGTTTTAACCGTTTAGTCTCATTTTAGTCTCGTTTAAACCGTTTTAGTCTAAACAAATGTTTGATCAAATAAAAATATATACTCTGGTGCCAAGCTGGATATTTAAATCTACCCGTTTAAACCGTTTTAGTCTTGCTTTAACCGTAGGCCAAACAGGACCTGGTGGGGCAGGGTTCTTCTTTTGAGCGATGTGTCGCTATTAGCGATGAAACCCATCGCTTTCGAGATTGGCCTAGCGATGAAAGCGGTTTGAGCAATGCACCTAGATCTGGCCAGCCCAGCAGACTCAGCCAGGGAATCCAGGGGCCTGGCCTGGGCAGTCACCTGCCTGGAACATTCCAAGTTCCAACCGCTACTACTAGAACCTAGAAACCCTGACATGACCGTTACACAACAGGCCAAAGGCGAGGGGTCGCTTCTACGTCCATTCAATTTTGCTTCCCTACCCGTCCCTGCAGTGAAATTGTCAATTCCGGCATTTATCGGATAACACATCCGTATCCACTCGGATGATCAGTGTAGTTGGTCCCCCTAAACACGGTCGTGGCCAAACAAATCCGTTGAGGCCCAATCTCTTCTCCTCCTCCTGCGCTATCATTCTTCCTCGCCCGCTGACTGCTTTTCCATCCCGGAAATCGTAGTCTTGGCCAAACATCAGTCGCTTATGAGCGCTCATTCTGAAGCTTTTCCTCCACGACTCTTACAACTGCTGCATTTAAATTGAATGCTTGACGCCCATTTTTTCACTCGCAACATGAATAAAGCTCTGACTGGGCGAGCCAATGTCAGCCAATGCTTTGCACTGGGCGAGGATGCGTTCCCTTCTGCTCGCCGTCGGCATTATCGCCTGACAATTTCGTACGTCATGACAGCTGCTCCCACCTGTTTCCTCCAACCCTTTCAGTCCAGCGCGGGCATAGCTGATGGGCATCGCATTTATTCCTGCTGCGATGTGCTTTTTTTGTAGGAGCCGACCTACTGTTGGGTTGATGAGTGAGTGGGGGGGGCCGGTCGCGAGATGCTGCGCCCAACATGCTCCCCCGTTGCTGTTTCCCCTTGCTTTCTCACTTCTGGCAAACCTGACAGGAAACGTGGGGAGGAGCCGAGGAGGTCCCGCCGTCGGTTCGACCCTGACCCCCCCCCCCCCCCCCCCCCCCACACACACACACACCAAAATGAGGCCAAATGGAAATAGCGATAAGTAGCTAGGAATCTACCAGGTCCAGATGGCTCCGGAACCAGTATAGCTGCAGGAGGGGGGGGGCTCAAAAACGAAAAGAAAAACCCTGTGGTGGGGCCTAATGGGGCATAGTAAGTCATGTATACCGGTACAAGCAAACACATTTTTAGTACACACTTATTTCTCAGCACACAGTTGCAGACAGTTTCCCCCCCAGTCTAGCTGGTCAAGTCAGACATATGATGATATGGCTGCAAGTTAGTCTACGGTGGTGAACCATAGCAAAAGCGAATTGGGCGGCCCCCTGTAAACAACGCCCTTTGAGCTGGTCACTGACTGACAATACAGTGTCTATCGACAGTGCTTGAGTATGCCTCTATTTGCCTCGTGAGAGCCTACTTAGCCCCATACAGTTCCGGTGCTGCAGCGACTGAGTGCTGAGGAGTAGGTGCAACAGACCCTGTCTGCCATGGTGCAGAACCCCCAGTAGTAGCTACAGTCCCAACAGCTCCTGACTGCCAAGATGCAGTGTTCCCAGCAGTACCGGCAGTACTAACAGCTCCTGACTGCCAAGGTGCAGCATTCCCAGCAGTACCGGCAGTACTAACAGCCCCGGCCTGCCAAGGTGCAGCAGCAGAAGCAGCAGCTGGGTCACTTTGCCACGTTGCTGCTGCACCAGAGGTTCCTTGTGCTGATGCATACGAGGCGTAGTACTGCTGGTACTGCTGGTACTGCTGGCTCTGATCCGCCTCAGGTAGCGCCGCCTGCGATGCATAATACTGCTGCCACTGCTGCCATTGCTCCCACTGCTGCGCGGTGGTGGCGTCCTGCTGGCCCTGTTGCTGGGTGCTGGCGGAAGCTGCCTGGTAGGCGCCCTGCTGGCCCTGTGGCTGGGTGCTGGCGGAGGCTGCCTGGTAGGGGCCCTGCTGGCCCTGTGGCTGGGTGATGGCGGAAGCTGCCTGGTAGGCGCCCTGCTGGCCCTGTGGCTGGGTGCTTGCGGAAGCTGCCTGGTAGGCGCCCTGCTGGCCCTGTGGCTGGGTGCTGGCGGAAGCTGCCTGGTAGGCGCCCTGCTGGCCCTGTGGCTGGGTGCTTGCGGAAGCTGCCTGGTAGGCACCCTGCTGGCCCTGTGGCTGGGTGTTGGCGGAGGCTGCCTGGTAGGCGCCCTGCTGGCCATGTGGCTGGGTGTTGGCGGAAGCTGCCTGGTAGGCACCCTGCTGGTCCTGTGGATGGGTGTTGGCGGAAGCTGCCTGGTAGGCACCCTGCTGGCCCTGTGGCTGGGTGCTTGCGGAAGCTGCCTGGTAGGCGTAGTACTGCTGCCAGGCCACAGCTGGATCCGAGGAGTACTGGGGTTGTACCGCCCCTGTGGGATCTGTCGAGACAGGAGGGACCTGGCCGTTGGCTTGACCCACCTGCTGCTGCTGCAGTTGAGCCTGAGCTCCCTCCTGTGGCTGTGGCTGTCGATCTACTGGTACTGGTACTAGTGAATAAGGTGTCTGCCGTGCATATGAAGCATTTGTCGGCTGCTCATCTTGTGTGTGTGCCCCCATCATTCGAGCCTTCAGGCTGAGACCTGCACCTGGCTTAGGAGGTTGCGCGGTAGCGGTGGCCGCTGAGGCTAGCGCATAGGGGGCGCGGCTAGCAGCTAAGTCCTGAGCGCTGGCACCCAGCGAACTAGCCTGAGAGGATAGGCTCTGCTGCTGCTGCTGCTGTGGCTGCAACACCTTAGGTGCTTGCACTTGTGTCAGGGCTTGTGCTGTAGCTGATGTAGCAGGGGTGCACGGTGTAGCTGAGGGTGTTGGTGCAGATGAGGGTGTTGACGCAGGCGAGGGTAGCAGCGATATGGGCGCGCGTTTGATGGATGTCTCCTGCTGCGACTGCTGCCTGGCTGGCAGCTGAGGAGGTGGAGGCAGCTGCTGGCTGTACGAGTTTGTCTGTGGAGGTGGAGGTAGCTGGCTATTGGCATGGCCTGACGTCGCTGGCTTGGCATATGCGGTCATCGGACGGCGAGGCTGGTCGTAGTTGGGCAGTATGTCTGGCAGGGTAATGCCCCCACAGCTATCAGGGTCGGCCATCTGGCAAGCATGCAGGTAGTGCTCAACCACGAGGTACACCTGCTTCTGGCTTAGTGTCAGATCCTCGCGCATTTTCATGATATGCATGTGGTGGGTGCCCCTACGGAGACAGAGTGGGGAGGATGGGGGTTAGAGGTAGTGGTAGGAGGGGGGCGGGGTAGGAGGGGGGCGGGGAGGAGTGGGGAGGAGGGGAGTGAGAGGGTAGCGAGAGGAGGGGGGCGGGGTAGGAGGGGGGCGGGGAGGAGGGGGGAGGTGGGACCTGAGAGGTAGCGGGAGGAGGGGGACGGGGTAGGAGGGGGGCGGGGAGGAGTGGGGAGGGGGGGGGGGGTGAGAGGTAGCGGGAGGAGGGGGGCGGGGTAGGAGGGGGGCGGGGAGGAGTGGGGAGGAGGGGAGTGAGAGGTAGCGGGAGGAGGGGGGCGGGGTAGGAGGGGGGCGGGGTAGGAGGGGGGCGGGGAGGAGCGGGGAGGAGGGGAGTGAGAGGTAGCGGTAGGAGGGGGGCGGGGTAGGAGGGGGGCGGGGAGGAGTGGGGAGGGGGGGGGGTGAGAGGTAGCGGGGGGAGGGGGGCGGGGAGGAGTGGGGAGGAGGGGGGCGGTCAGGGGGTGAGAGGTAGCCGGAGGGCGGATGGGGTAGGAGGGTGTTGGGAGTTTGGGGGGGATGCCCAAGGGAGGAGCGTAGCCAGTCAGGGGTCGTGAGTAAGATGGGGTAGGGTTTGGAGTGGAGGGCATGGTCGGAGGAGTATAGAGATAACACAAAATTGTTGCTTGGCCTGGTTGTTTCTGCAAGAAGATAGCTGCAGTGCAGATGACACTTGTTTTGGTGCGATGCGTCGCCATTTCGTCGCTGCATGGCCAAGCATGGGTCCGGTTTAAATAGTCAGAAATGCCCCCCTGAAACCCCGCTCCACAAGGTTTGGGAGGCAGCGCATCGCACTGGGGATGCACCAAGTTGATAAATTTGAAAAGAATCGCACGGAAAGAAAATTGGCAGAGGACGATTGGAAGATGAGCCACAGCATGTGGTCAGTTGAACCCCATGATTGTGTGTGTGTGTGTGTGTTTGCAGCCACTTTGATACCATCTTGCACCCTAAAACACACACACAGTCCTTCAAGGACTGGCCTGGAAGATGAGCCACAGAACGTGGTCAGTTGAACCCCATGATTGTGCGTGTGTGTGTCTGCAGCCACTTTGATACCATCTTTCACCCTAAAACACACACACAGTCCTGCAAGGACTGGCCTGGAAGATGAGTTACAGCACGTGGTCGGTTGAACCCCATGATTGTGTATGTGTGTGTTTGTGTGTGTCTGCAGCCACTTTGATGCCATCTTGCACCCTAAAACACCACCCACCCACACACAATCCTACAAGGACTGGCCGGGAAGATGAGCCACCGCACGAGGCCGGCCATAGCAGTCATCCAATATACCAATACCTCCCGACCAACCTCCTTGCCAGCACCCAAAGCTACCTCTCAACCTACCAAGTAACCTCCCTGGAACTTCCCTACCTCCCAACCAACCTCTTTCCCAGCCCCCCAAACTGCCACAGTCTCCCTGAGTCTCATGCAGATACAATGCTGTTCTTCTTGTGTGTTCCTATTTAGGGAGCAACACCGCGCACAACGCAGAACAACACAGCCCGGAGCAAGCTGGGCTTTACCTCTTTTTGATAATATTTAATTGATCACTGTGGCAATATCTCGTGGCCCCTGTCGGTAAAACGATTGTTTGGGGGTCAGTTCATCAAAGCTTTTTTTAAGCCCTTCTTATCACGGTTGGGCAAGCCCCTTGAGCCTATTTGGCCTACCCCTGGACTGTAACATACATACATACCTCTTTTTGAGCGCTGTCTGGAGGAGCTGGCAGTGGCCTCGGCATTGCATCATGGCGGTGCCCATCTGCATGCATTGACAAAGACAATATCAGAGGGTGAGTGTGTGAGTGAGTGTGGGTCCCTCTGGATATAATCGGCACCGCTCCAGGTAGTAAAGGTGTCGTATCAAGGTTGAGCCTTCAGCTGGAGGATCTGGCAGTGACCTCGGCATTGCATCATGGCGGTGCCCATCTGCATGCATTGACAAAAAAAACAGAGAGAAAGCTCCAGGGCTGTGAGTACAAAATCACAGGACGGTGGGTACAATATCATGGGGCTATGGTTACAATACCACAGGGAGGTGGTTACAATATCACAATACCAGAGGTATCAGTAAGCTGTTTGTCAAGGATGAGCCAACAGGCAACCTCACTTGAAAGATCTCTCTGTTTGTCTGTCTGTCTGCCAGTCTATCTATTTGCCTGCCTGTTCAGGTCTGTCTATCAATATGTCAGTCAGTCAGTCAGTCAGTCAGTCAGTCAGTCAGTCAGCCAGTCAGTCAGTCGGTCAGTCAGCCTGCCTATCTATATGTCTGTCTGTCAGCCTATCACTCAGTCTGTCTGTGTCTGCCTGCATGTCTGGGTAGCGACCTGCTCACAACAAACTAAGCCAAACCATTGTCCTTGCCTCAGAAAATACTTGTCCAACAAGGGAACTGTAACATGTGTACTTCTTCTTAAATGTCAGTTCTGTACAAAGCCCTGCCAGCCTGTCCTGCTCTCCGTCCACCCACCCTTCTATCTACTTATGTCTGTCTGTCTGTCTGTCTGCCAGCCTGTCCTGCTCTCCGTCCACCCACCCCTCTATCTACTTATGTCTGTCTGTCTGTCTGTCTGCCAGCCTGTCCTGCTCTCCGTCCACCCACCCCTCTATCTACTTATGTCTGTCTGTCTGTCTGTCTGCCAGCCTGCCTGTATCTGCTGCTTGCAACCTGCCTGTCCTGCTCTCCGTCCACCCACCCCTCTATCTACTTATGTCTGTCTGTCTGTCTGTCTGCCAGCCTGTCTGTATCTGCTGCTTGCAACCAGCCTGTCCTGCTCTCCGTCCACCCACCCCTCTATCTACTTATGTCTGTCTGTCTGTCTGCCAGTCTATCTGCATCTGTTGCTTGCAACCTGCCTGTCCTGCTGTCCGTCCACCCACCCCTCTGTCTACTTATGTCTGTCTGTCTTCCAGTTTGTCTGCATCTGTTGCTTGCAACCAGCCTGTCGTGCTGTCCGTCCACCCACCCCTCTGTCTACTTATGTCTGTCTGTCTTCCAGTTTGTCTGCATCTGTTGCTTGCAACCAGCCTGTCGTGCTGTCCGTCCACCCACCCCTCTAATCTACTTATGTCTGTCTGTCTGCCAGTCTGTCTGTTTCTGTTGCTTGCAACCTGCCTGTCCTGCTGTCCGTCCACCCACCCCTCTTGTCTACTTATGTCTGTCTGTCTGTCTGTCTGCCAGTTTGTCTGTATCTGTTGCTTGCCACCTGCCTGTCCTGCTGTCCGTCCACCCATCCCTCTATCTACTTATGCCTGTCTGTCTGCCAGTCTGTCTGTATCTGCTGCTTGCATCCTGCCAACAACTGGGTAACGAACTGCCTACAACTGGGAAACAACAAGCGCCTAGTTGGCTACGGACCTGCCCTAGCCAGGCTGGCTACGGACCTGCCCTAACCCGGCTGGCTACGGACCTGCCCTAACCTGGCTGGCTACAGACCTGCCCAAACCTGGCTGGCTACGGACCTGCCCTAACCTGGCTGGCTACGGACCTGCCCTAACCTGGCTGCACCTAATCATTCAGCCTACCTTAGAGAAGACTTGTCCAACCACATTTTTGTAGCGGGTGAACTTGTTGTCGACACGATAGCCTCCGCGGCCCTTCTTTCCCTTCCATCCTCCCCCACCCCCTCCGCCGCCGCCTTCCAGGATGGAGACACATTTGCTTGCGTGCTTCTTGGAAAGCAGATGTTCAAAGACACCCCTGTGTAGGGCAGCCAATAGCGGATGAATGAGGGCAATCGTGTGTGCGTATGGCGGGGTAAGACTGAGTACAGCGCAGAGGTTAGGGCCTTTGTTGGAGGTGTATGAACACAGATGATGTTCCAAGTAACCCCCGTGTAGGGCACAGTCAATGGCGAATGAATGAGGGCGATGGTGTGTGAGCGTGGCGGTGCAAGGGTGTGTGGGCAATGTGCATTTGCTTGCATGCTTCTTGGAAAGCAGATTTTCAAAGGCATCCCTGTGTAGAACACAGTCGATAGCGTATGGATGAGGGCAAAGGTGTGTGAGCATGGCGGTACGGATTGCAGAGCGGAGGTTAGGGCCACCGTAGGGGGCGTATGAACAAAAATGCAACAAATGAACACACAGTAAGGGTAACGGTGTGTGGGCATGGTGGGGTAAGACTGAGTACAAAGCAGAGGTTAGGGCCTTTGCAACGGGTGTATGAACACAGCAGATAGTCAAAGACATCCTTGTGTAGGGCACAGTCAATAGCGTATGGATGGGGGCGATGGTGTGTGAGCATGGCGGGTAAGACTGAGTATAGAGCAGAGGTTAGGGCCTTTGCAGGGGGTGTATGAACACAGCAGATAGTCAAAGACATCCTTGTGTAGGGCACAGTCAAGAGCGTATGGATGGGGGCGATGGTGTGTGAGCATGGCGGGTAAGACTGAGTACAGAGCAGAGGTTAGGGCCTTTGCAGGGGGTGTATGAACACAGCAGATAGTCAAAGACATCCTTGTGTAGGGCACAGTCAAGAGCGTATGGATGGGGGCAATGGTGTGTGAGCATGGCGGGGTAAGACACAGTACAGAGCAGAGGTTAGGGCCTTTGTAGGGGGTGTATAAACACCGCAGATTTTCCAATACAACCCTGTGTAAGACAGTCAGCAGTGTATGCAAGAGGGCCACGGTGTGTGAGCATGGCGGGGCGATATGGATTGCAGAGAAGATATCAGAGCCTCTGTTAGGGGTGCATGGACACCGCAGGTGTTCCAATACAACCCTGTGTAAGACAGTCAGCAGTGTATGCAAGAGGGCAATGGTGTGCGAGCATGGCGGGGCATTATGGACCACAGAGAAGATAGCAGGGCCTTTGTACAGGGTGTATGGACACAGCAGATGTTTGAAGTTTGACTTGTGTAGGACACAGTCAACAGTTTATGAATGAGGGCAACGGTGTGTCAGCATGGCGGGCAATATGGATTGCGCAGAAGATCGTAGGGACTTTAACCCCTGGGAACCGGGAGTGACGTGGTGTACACAAATTGGTGGTTGGCCCCAGTGCAAGCAACCAGGCTGGCCCCCTCAGCCTCACGCCTCGCAAGATGGCATTATATGTATGATTTGTTTGGGCCTCTGTTAGGTGTGTATGGGCACCGTAGATGTTCCAATACAACCCTGTGTAAGACAGTCAGCAGTGTATGCATGGGGGCAACTGTGTGTGGGCATGGCGGGGCATTATGGATTGCAGAGAAGATATCTGGGCCTTTGTTAGGTGCGTATGAACAGTGCACATGTTCCAATACACCCCTGCGTAGGACAGTCAGCGGTGCATGCATGAGGGCAACGGTGTGCGAGCATGGCGGGGCATTATGGATTGCAGAGAAGATAACAAGGCCTTTGTAAGGGTTGTATGAACACTGCAGATGTTCCAATACACCCCTGTGTAGGACAGTCAGCGGTGTAGGCATGAGGGCAATGGTGTGTGAGCATGGCGGGGCATTATGGATTGCAGAGAAGATAACAAGGCCTTTTTAAGGGTTGTATGAACACTGCAGATGTTCCAATACACCCCTGTGTAGGACAGTCAGCGGTGTAGGCATGACGGCAATGGTGTGTGAGCATGGCGGGGCATTATGGATTGCAGAGAAGATAACAAGGCCTTTGTAAGGGTTGTATGAACACTGCAGATGTTCCAATACACCCCTGTGTAGGACAGTCAGCGGTGTAGGCATGACGGCAATGGTGTGTGAGCATGGCGGGGCATCATCGATTGCAGAGAAGACATCAGGGCGTTTGTACTGGTTGTATGAACACTGCAGATGTTCGAAGTTTGACCTGTGTAGGACACAGTCAACAGTTAATGAATGAGGGCAATGGTGTGTGAGCATGGCGGGGCAAGGGTGTGTGAGCATGGCTTCCAGTCAGCTCCATTAGCCAGCCACTGGGCCAATCCTAAAGCTTCCAGCTTCATTCAAATGCCCTCTAGGGCAGCTTCCAAGCGCACTAGCTGGCTTCAAATTTTGCCCAAGGACAGGGGAAGGGAGCTGCATAGAAGCTGCTACGCATAGCCCCCAAAAGAAACAGTGCATAAAACAGTTCAACACCTTCTCGACATCCGCCACCCATACCAGGTTTTTTAAGTGCTACTCATAGCACAGGAGATAAATTGTGTACCTTAGTGTTTTGGGGGTGCTATGTTATGGAGGGGTTGCTTTTGAGGGCCCAATGCTATGTTACGTAGGGGGTGCTATCATATGTAGGGGTTACTTTGGGGGGGGCATAGTGCTATGTTATGTAGGGGGTGCTATCATATGTAGGGGTTACTTTGGGGGGGCATAGTGCTATGTTATGTAGGGGGTTCTTTTGGGGGGGGGCATAGTGCTATGTTATGTAGGGGGTTCTTTTGGGGGGGGGGGCATAGTGCTATGTTATGTAGGGGGTGCTATCATATGTAGGGGTTACTTTGGGGGGGCATAGTCCTATGTTATGTAGGGGGTTCTTTTGGGGGGGGGCATAGTGCTATGTTATGTAGGGGGTACTTTTTGGGGGCACAATGCTATGTTATGAAGGGGATGCTATCATATGTAGGGGTTACTTTGGGGGGCATAGTGCTATGTTATGTAGGGGGTGCTTTTGGGGGGGGGCATAGTGCTATGTTATGTAGGGGGTGATGTTTTGGGCCACAATGCTATGTTATGAAGGGATGCTATCACATGTAGGGGTTACTTTGGGGGGGCATAGTGCTATGTTATGTAGGGGGTGCTTTGGGGGGGCATAGCGCTGTGTTATGTAGGGGGTGCTATGTTATGCAGGGGGTGATTTGGGGGGGCATAGTGCTATGTTATGTAGGGGGTGCTTTGAAGGGGCATAGTGCTATGTTAGGTAGGGGGTGCTATGTTATGTAGGGGGTGCTATGGGGGCCACAATGCTGCAAGTAGCACCCAATGGCTGCCGGTAGCACCATGGTGCTACGGAAAGACACTGGTAAATTTCCTTAGAAAAGACCCTGACCCCCACACACACAGACTTTCTCAACATCTTGAGACCCCCCCCCCCCCCACACACACACACACACACACACTCCCACTCTCACTTACGATCCTCTCAAGGCCGTGCCGCCATCACAAATCTTGCAAGGCTGCGCTCCACTAGTCGGAGACGTTAGTTTCACTATGTCAATCTGCTGGTATGCCTCGGACACATCCTGCCCCCGGATGGGCTGGCTCGCCAGGCTGGTGTTCCATGTGGCCTCCGCCCCCCTGGCAATCTTGGCCATGTGGGGGGGCGACATGCTATGAAGGCCCCACTCGGCCTTACCCTCTAGCACGACGCCACACACGTCACACTCGACCTGCATAAATTCTGTGCCACGCTGGAGGAGGGGAGGGGGCAGAGAGGGGGCCAGGACTTGGCCTACGTCCCCCCCTCCCTTGCCCTTCTTGCCCTGCTGCTGTGGTTCGGGGGCCACAAACCCTAAACCCTGCTGCTTGCGCATTTCCTCAGCCATGACAGGCTCCACGATGCCCTGCAGTACAATACAATACATAAGTGTTAAACCTTAAACCCTGCTGCTTGCGCATTTCCTCAGCCACGACAGGCTCCACGATGCCCTGCAGTACAGTACAGTACAGTACAGTACAATATATAAATATCACGCCTTATGACGAGGCGTGAGGTTGAGGGGGCCAAATCGTTCGCTTGCGCTGGGGGCAACCACCAATACAGTGCAATACAAACCAAGTTAGGAACATTTTTTAATGTTTGGGCTACGCATGGAAGCTTCCAGCCAGCTCCACCAGCCAGCCACTGGGTCTAGCCTCAAGCTTTCAGTTGCGTTGAAACGCCTCTAACGCCAACTTTCAGACTCCCAAGCTAGCATCAGGTTTGAGCCAAGGACAAGGGAAAGGAGCTGCCTAGAAGCTGCTACACGAAACCCAATAATAAAACCCAAGTCGAGAAGCTTCTTCCAAAGCTCAGTCGTGATCACAAGCAAGGGAGCCATCTGCACCTAGCACACAGTCTTTCATCAAGACACAGCTCCTGAGCAAACAATGCTGTACAGCAGAGCTTTTCCCCTCCGCTACCTTCCATAACTCAGTCATGATCACAAGCAAGTGAGCTGTCGGCACCTAACACACAATCTTTCGTCAAGACACAGCTCCCAAGCCAACAATGCTGTACACCAGAACTTTTTCCCCCGCTACCAGTAGTGATCGCTACCTGGGCCCCTGTTTTGTCCAAACCCTCCACTACCATGAGACCTGAATCTCGGCCCTGCTCCCCTTCCGGCCGCCTACCCAGATCGCTACCTGGAGCCCAACCTTGAAAGACACCAAATCCGTGATCGCAAAACGCGGAGCCCGGGGGGGGTCGGGGGGGCAGTGCCAAACCCATGCGTCACCATGCAACGACAGAATGGCGACGCATCGTTGCCATAAGAAATGGCACACAAGTGTGTAGATGCATGCATGAGATTCTATGAGAATGTTCATGTTCATGCTCCCGTTCATGAGACTGTTCATGTTCATGTTCATGTTCATGAGAATGTTCATGCTCATGTTCATGAGACTGAGAATGAGAATGTTCATACACATGTGCAAGTGTATGCGAAGGAGGGATTAGGTATGTGCATGTGTTTGTGTGCGCGTGCTTGGTGGGGAGGAGGAAGATCGGCATCATATACAGTCCCTTTGCTATTCAGCTGACCTACCAAGGAAGCAACCCCCCACCCACCCACCCACGCACACACCCACACCCCATCTGCCCCCCCCAACCCCCACCCCAACCCCACATACACGACACACCTGCCCCCCCAACCCCCCACACACACACCCACACTCAGACACACACCACACCTGCCAACCCCCACCCCACCCCACACCCACACCCACACCCACCCACCCACCCCATCATCACGACCACACGCACACACTAACTGCTCCCCCTACCCACACACCATACCCTCCTCTACCACCACCACCACACACACACACACCATACCCCCCTCCACCACCATCACCCCCACACACAACCCCCCCACACACCACACCATCAAACAGCCCAACGGTAATCTACCACTTATCCTGGAATCCTGGTGAATCCAAATCTACAACAAAAGACTACAATAGACGTGCTACCGTATGTAACTACACGTATGCGTGTGCATGCTGGTGTGCGTATGTACGAGAGTGAGGAATAATGCATGGCTGTTTGCATGTGCGAGTGAGCAAGCATATAAATATGTCTGTGGATGTGTGAGGTGGAAGTGTACAACCTGTCCTTCAGAACCCTGGAATAAAAAACACTGATGCATGCACACTCTCTCGCATGCACCCCTCCACATCCATGCGCACATTCTCACACATGCATGCATGCACACGAACACATTATTTAGACACTCTCATGCATGCACACACACTGAACACTCACCTGCTCCTTAGCCCCCAACCCTGTGCCCTCCTTCCACCCAGCCTTTCTCAGCAGCATGTGGCCAATATTACATTGAGTGATGGATTCGTATGAAACTGTCTTGAGCAGAGCTGGCTTGGCCCCACTGGCTGACGGTCCGTCGCTAGATCTCAGGCTATACCTCGCATTGCTGGAGGGGGGGGCAGGGTATTGGCTATGTGAATGGTGATGGTGGTGGTGGTCGTGGGAAGAGCCCAATCCTCCTCTCTCCTGCCCATGGTGCTGCTGTTGGTGTTGATGATGGTGGTGAGAGTAATGTCCATGCGTCCCTGACCCATGTGGACCATGTGAGCTGTTGCCATTAAGTCTTTGGTGTTTGCTCATCCGGGCCTCCTCCTCCTCCACCTGCTCCTGCATCTTTCGCTTGTGATCTTCATTGGTCTTCTTCTCTGGATCGATGACCCCAGCAGACACGAAAGCCAGAGGTACTTGTCGCCCCAGAGCTTTTATTTCCTCCTTCTTCGCCTCCCTCTCGGCCTTGGGCGCCCGGAACGGTTTGTTAGGCGCCACTCCGAAACGGGCAGCAGAGCCGAACTGGGAAGCAGCAGCTGTCGCAGCAGCCACGGCAGCGGTCTGCCAGCCTGAGCCAAGACCTGCAGTCGACCCCAGGCCAGCGGTGGACCCCATCTGGCCCGAGTAGCCCAGACCACCGCTACCCCCGCTCATGGGGTGTCTGTCACAGAGCGCAGGCGCCTAAGCCTCGGATTATGGTCTTGAGCCCTCCACCACGCAGATGATCGGGCAGGGCTGGGCTAGGCTTCTGAATCCCACGCCCCCGATGCGGCTGATTATTTGCTTGTCGAGTCTGAGGGGCTGGGGCGGCAACGCGTTCACGCTCTGTCGCGGGTTGATGAATAAAAATAAAAAATAAAGGGAAAGGGAAGCTTAGTCGGCAACCGATGCAGATGGGCTTCTTTGCTGCGTAATGAGAGGAAGCTCGGCACGTTTTGATGCTTGGAATAAGGAATTTGTTTGAATTCAAGGCAGCAGCGGGAAAAAGATTGTACACATCCAGGCGGATTGGGGGCTATATGCCAGAGCTTGCACGCGGAGGAAGGAAATTGAGCAAGATATCATGAGCGCAACTTGAGTGGATTGAAGTCCACCTCTTGGTCCCACTCCAGCCAGCCCCCCGGTCCCGAATTTCAGGCTCATTTATTAGGGATTTATTCTCGTTATTTCAATACCGTTTTTGTCTGAGGGCCCCCTCACTTGAACCTGTCAGTGAACCTGCAGGTACTGGACAGACTGGGACAGCCTGGTAGGGCCTGGCCATCTTTAGTACAGCAAGTCAAGAAAGTACGCCTCCAGAAGTCCAGATAGCGTTGCTACTAGACAGTGAGAAAACTTATGCTGAATAGAACCTCACAAATGATTTGTTCGCACCTTGTTCGCATTAATATATTTCCTGGTAATTGTTTTTTACTGCCGAAGACGGCAAGCAGCCAAATTGCTGGCTGAAACTTTACAGCCAAGTTCAAGTTCAAGAACCTGAAAACGAATCAATCTGGATGTCCGGGATTTGGAAGACTCCCAAACGTGCTTAGGAGACTTGGGTGTTTGTATCCTTAAACCATGGAATGCTTTTATTTGCGGCTGGTTCGACCGCTACACCAGGATTTTGCTTTGAGATATCAATTTGAAACTTGAATTTCTGTTTGGAATGACGCTGTCGGAGGGCAGGGGGGTGACCACATCATAACTGCGATCCTTCGAATGCATTACGATGAGGATGGGGAGGATAATGCGGATGAGGAGGAGGAGGAGGAGGAGGAGGATCAGGAGGATCAGGATGAGGATGAGGATGAGGATGAGGAGGAGGATGAGGAGGAGGATGAGGAGGATGAGGAGGAGGAGGAGGATGAGGAGGAGGAGGAGGAGGAGGAGGAGGAGGAGGAGGAGGAGGAGGGTTATATTTGTAGGGGACGGCAACATGATATTATAAGATATTTTGTCATCATATGATATCATATGATGCCGGCAGTCTGACTAGGCAAAAGTTACCATTTAAATACAATATCATATGATGCAATTCGTATAATATCATACTCGCCTTTGGCCCAAATTATATGATTTACCGATCCCTATATATTTATCCTGGTGCCCTACTGGACTCCAAATGGACCTTGACAAATAGTTAAACCGGTGCCGGTGTAGAGAATTAGACGTGTCTATAACCGGTATGAGTTCGAACCATGGGAAACTCCCTGGATCTTGTGGTTATCGCACGGTCGAAGTAATGTATCGTGCAGACAGTCAGACGACGAATTGCCGGAGTATAGAACCTTGTCACATTTTCTTCTTCTTCAAAATAATTTGAAATAATCCCATCCAAACCATCTATGTCAGCAACGTCTTATAAACAAAAGCAAGCAAGCCGTGGTTGCCCCCAGTGAAAGCAAACGGGCTGGTCCCCTTAACCTCACGCCTCGAAACAAGGCGTACTATTTATTTATTTAAGCAAGCAAGCCATGCTTTCCTGGAACCATTCACCTGTATTACACGGATGTAACAATTTCAATTTCAATTTCACCTGAACAAGTCTTTAACCTGTCTAATCCGGTTACTTTGCCCCCTGCTTTCCGTGGGTATCGTGCAGGGAGACTTTGAATTGGAAGACGGTGAGCAGCTCAGAGTTGGCTGAATAACCATGTACGGTAATAATTCAAATTCAAATTCCTGGAATCATACATACATTCAACCCATTTAGAGGGCAGCTGTTCAAGAGGACGAACAACGCAGGCAGTCCACGCTGTCCACAAGTTCATATGTAATTCGTGCATGCATGATGTAGGGACATGCATGCATACATGCATGCTGTGTGGACACCACGCTTCAATCCATGTACATGCAGTACACAAGAGGCGTGCAATCCATGGGTATAAATGTAGTGCATAGACTCGTGCAATCCATGGGTATACATACCGTATATGCAGCATTAAATGGCAAGAATAAATTTGGCAAAACCCGTCAAAACCCTATATTTGTAATCTAAGGCCTAGCGGAAATGCATGACAAAAAATACTTGGCAAAAGTGGTCAAAGGCTAGATCTACTCAAGTTGAGACCTGAATACCAGTTGGAAAAAACCTAAATTTGCTTGTATTACATTTCCTGGTTCCATGTGTCACCTAATGTGTTACTTGGGTTCTTTATTCTGCAAGTAAGGTAGACATACTGGTGGCCTTGGTGTAACTTGTGTACGACCAAGCGCCGACCGTGAATAACTCATTAATGGTGTACGTCCGATACAAAATAAGGATATACTGTGAAAACTATTACAATTTCCAGTCGAATGGTACACTCAAAAGTGAAATTGATAACACTTTACAAAATTGTTAGCATTTGAAGTTTAACCCAAGGTGTAACTTGTGTTTGATCAAGCTGTAACCGCGTATAACTCAAGAATGGTGAACATCCAATAAAAAGTAAGTGCATACTGTGAAAGCTATTAAAACTTCCTTTTAAATGGTAAACTCAAAAGTGAATTTGATGAAACTGGTGGCCTTAATGTACTACCTAGTACACCAGTCGCTAGGAGTTGCCCCAAGCTCCGTTTCACTGCCCTTGGGCAAAACTGAAGCTAGATAGTGCTGAAAGCTGACGTTACATGCATTCCAATGCAGCTGCAAGCTTTAGGTTTGAACAAGTGGCTGGCAATTGAAGCTAGCAGGAAGCTGCCATGAGTAGCCCCCAAAAGAAAAAGTGTCCTCATCCTCTCTCACACCTTCCTGGTTGAAGGAGCAGGTCCCTTCAGCCTCAGGCTTGGAACTGTCTAATCAGCTTAGCTTGGCCCTTGGTTTTCATGGGTATCACAGGGGGGGGGGGGGGGGGGGGGGGGCTTGGAACTGGAAGATGGAGAACAGCCCGGAGTTGACTGAACAAAACTGTAACAATCCAATTCAATCTTGGAGCGGATAGCGTTGTGCAGGATCACATGGCTAGAAAACTATGGGTGGGAGAGTTGTAGGTGTCGGTGTAGGCTGGATCAAAGCTGCACCTACCGGTGTTTGGTCAAACAATTCACGTTCCGCGTTGTCAAGCCACAGTCCCCAATCTTGGTATGCACATTCATCCACGCTGCGAGACTAGCTCCTTACTTGGCTGTCTGGGCCTTCACCCAGTCAATAATCATCTTGATCACCGGCCCCTTCTCTGGTCCCAACATGAGCTACACGTAGAAGGCGTACAATCGACTAGCTTCTTACTTAGCTGCCTGGGCCTTTATCCAGTCAATAATCATCTTGATCACCGGCTCTTTCTCTGGGCCCAAGAGGAGCTACACCTAGAAAGGGTACAATCAACTAGCTTCTTACTTGGCTGTCTGGGCCTTCACCCAGTCAATAACCATCTTGATCACCGGCTCTTTCTCTGGGCTCCTAACTTGGCTTTCTGAACCTTCACCCAGTCAATAATCATCTTGATCACCGGCTCCTTCTCTACTCCCAACAGGAGCTACATGGAGAAGGGTTACACTCGACTAACTTCTTACTTGGCTGTCTGGGCCTTCATCCAGTCAATCATCATCTTGATCACTTGCTCCTTCTCTGGTCCCAAGAAGAGCTACACAAAGAAAGGGTACAATCAAGTAAGGTTGATGCTGTGGTGTGGTTGGCCCTAGTGCAAGCAAACTGGCTGGCACCCTCAACCCCACGCCTCGAAATAAGGCTATTTATTTATGTACTATTTATTAATTTAATGCCGTAGTTAGCCCAGCGATCATGCCCATCATGAATGAAACTGATGTGCTGTTCAAGTAATTCAGCGGATCATATTAGAATGAAGCTCAACAGGTCGAAGGTCGTTCCTGGACTTTTTCAGGCAAACCTTGTGACAATTCTCCCGGAATTCACGGAATTTCAGGCCAAATCTGAGGTATGAACTACTAACTACGAGCTGATTCGAAAAATCGATTCCCAAGTGATCAGCTGAATTGCTATAACCGTGAGTTGTGCCTGTCCGTGGCCGCTTTTGGTTACATTTCAGGTAACATTTGCGGCCCATAACCGTGGCACAACCGACGACCCAGAGACGACCCAGAGACTACTGTGCGATTTTTGTTTTTTAGTTGTGAAAGGTATTTCACCCCAAGAGGTGGATCTCCCTACACAAACCAGCAAAGATTACCCAGAGACTAAGTTTGGTGAGCTGGTAGCATTAGCTGTGAGCTCCTATTGGTCTCCAAACAAATAAGAGCAGAAAGTTCTTGGAAGTGACCGAGTGAAGGTCTTGATGAGAGAGTATATAGAGAATGACAACATGATATCGTATGATGCCAGCAGTCTGACTAGGCTAAAGTTACCATTTATGTACAATATCGGATGATGCAATTGTTATGATATCAAATTCGCCTTTGGTCAACATCATATGATATGCCGGTCCCTAAGAGTATACGTATACAATTATATTGTAGATTTAAATTATCACTGTAGCACGAACTCAGGGCCCCCGTCGGTTAAACGATTGTTTGGGGTTCAGTTCATCAGTGTTTTTTCTTTTTAAGCTCTTCCTAATAGTTGGGCAAGTCCCTTTAGCCTATTTGGCCTACCCCTGGACTGTAACAAACATACATACATACATACATACTTACATACATACATACATACATACGGGCAGAGGTGGTTGGCCCCAGTGCAAGCAAACGGGCTGGCCCCCTCAACCTCACGCCTCATAATAAGGCGCACTATGCATTTATTTATTCAGCAAAGTTGGCGGTTGGCCCCAGTGCAAGCAAACGGGCTGCCCCCCTCAACCTCACGCCTCGCAATAAGGCGTACCATTTATTTATTGATGGGCAGAGGACATCATCCCTACTGTGTTTTTTGTGCGACGCGTCGCAACTTAAGCGACTAGGTGCGACCCCAGTCAGGGATATTTGTTTTAAATCAAACAGAGGAAACCTTATTCCTTTTTCTTTTTTTTCTCCTTTTCTTCCTCCCAAAACAGGATACTTATTCCGATTTTGGTCGATTTGGGTAATTGTTTTTCAATTTCAGTAAAACAAAATAAACACTTTTTTCTTAGGTTTCGTATTCCGACAATTTGGGCCAAAACGGGGTCTCGTACTCCGATCGGAATATATTACGGAAAAAATATCCCTGACCCCAGTGGGTAGTAATTGCTTCTTGAGATGCGCCATTTCTGACTAGTGTGGCCAGACCCATGCGGCGCCATACGGCGACGGAATGACGACCCGTCGTTAAAAAAAAAACCAGTGCACCTGGGAAGCAAGCACGCAGCGTCGCCATACAGCTGTGCATAACACAATATACACAATGTCTAGGGATATAAAGTACGCTATCGTGGATATACACATAACGTATGATATCTCGTATGATTTCGTATGATATATCGTACTATATTGTATGATATATCAACATATTGTACATAATATCGTACAACCTCGAATGTTATATGGCCCGATAATCCTGGAACCAAAACGATATTGACGGCCTTAAAAAAGTTAGACAACCTGTTATTTATATAATATTGTCCGGAAATTTGAAGTCTAATACTAATTCGATGTTGGTTAGTATTAGTCATTTTTTTCAAACCCTAATGTTAGTTGCCATTCCTACAAGAAAAGTCATAATTATCATTGTTCTTATAAGATGATTTACAATTCATTCTAATAACGTTTTGAGTATAGTTTCAACGCATATTAATCAAACTTTAACTGCTAGACAACCAACCTCATGGTACCCTCCTTCAATCTCATTCACAGTCTTGTCTGCACTGGCAGCCTTCGCAATTAGATTCTTCATAGCCTGTAGCAGGATATTCAAAGACATGATTGGTGAGATGGTTTGTGAGATGGTTTGTGAGATGGTTTGTGAGATGGTTTGTGAGATGGTTTGTGAGATGGCTTGTTAGATGGTTTGTAAGATAGTTTGTTAGATGGTTTGTGAGATGGTTTGTGAAATGGTTGGAGAGATGGTTGGTGAGACGGTTAGTGAGATAGTTTGTAAGATGGTTGGAGAGATGGTTTGTGAGATGGTTTGTGAGATGGTTTGTGAGATGGTTTGTGAGATAGTTAGTGAGATGGGTTGTAAGATGGTTAGAGAGATGGTTGGTGAGATGGTTGCTATGATCGCTAGGTTGCAGCCGGCAGGTGCACAGTAGCTCATACGATGAGGCCAACACCAGTTTTTTGTTCTTCTCCGTCGTTGCATGGTGACGCATGAACCCTCCGGGGCTACGCAACAATCCTGAAACCAGGCTTGAGTAGCCCAAGTAGCTACTCAACCTGGCTTACAGAAATATGAAATAAAAAACACTGGCTAATACTAGGCTTGATATATGAATCCACCTGCCAGCCAGCATCCCCAGGGGAAGTACAGTCACCACTGATTCTTTGTTGGGCCACGCGTAGCAGCTTAGTGCTTGTCCATGTGATTGTGAGCATGTGTGTAGGACCTTGAAGATGGAAATGATAACGCCTGGTGGGGCGTGGTATTAAGGGAGCCCTGTCTTATGGCGGTAGGAAATGGGCTGCTACTTTACCTGGACAGCGCTACCATGGCAGTTGACAGCACCCGTGGACATTAAAGCGCACCTGTAGGGATTTGAACCCCGCACCTCTAATTTTATCGAGCTTAACCATTGAGGCATTTGCCGAATCGGGATTTTGAAGATGGTAGTGTACAGCATTGTTGGCTTGGGAGCTGTGTCTTGACGAAATATTGTGTGTTAGGTGCAGGCGGCTCACTTGCTTGTGATCATAACCGAGCTATGGAAGAAGCTTCCTAACTTGGGTTTTATTTTTGGGCTTCATGTAGCAGCTTCTAGGCAGCTCCCTTTCCCCGCCCTTTAGCCAAACCTGAAACTAGCTAGTGCGTCCGAAAGCGAACATGTCAGACATTCCATTGAAGCTGAAAGCTTTGTGCTTGACTCATGGGTTGGCTAATGGAACTGGATGGAAGCTGCTATGCTTAGCCCCCCCCAAAACACTAGTTGTCACATAGCTCAATGGGTTTACCAGGATATCCAGACGGTGGCTGAGGATGTGACCGGGTATTAAATCGAGGATGTATGATAACCACAAACATTGGATAGAAATGATGGGTGGATGGTCGAAGGCATGCAACCTACTGCTTGAACACAGGGCGTCAAATTGTTCTGGTTGCATAGGTACTGGGGCACACCCTCTCATCTATGATTCTGTCGAACCATGGGTGCATCAGCAACTTCATGCCAGAGCTTTTTTCGTTTCAGAAAGGGGGTCTTCTGGTAGTGATGAGGGATTTGGTGTCTTTCAAGGTTGGGCTCCTGTTACCGATTTGGGTAGGCTGCCCGAAAGACCGGCCCGGGAGGTTCGGGGGGAGGGGCCGAGATTTGAGTCTGGTGGTAGCGGGAGGTTCGGGGGGAGGGGCCGAGATTTGAGTCTGGTGGTAGCGGGAGGTTTGGCCAAAACAGAGTCCCGGGTAGCGATCGCTACTGGTAGCGGAAAAAAGCTCTGATTCATGTTTAGCCTTGGCTGTAGCCGACTCAAAGGTTGCTACCAGGAAAGGACAAGGTCCTTTGGTTTTGGCCTGAGCCAGAGCAGCAGAATTCTGCAAGAAAGAAAGGGAAACAGTACACATGATAGTGCAAATAATGATCAAGTTCCGAGGTTGCCATAGGCCTTTAACCCTGTCCACAATTAAACCCAAGCAGACAACACCGCTGGTGTTGGACTGCAGGGGTTGGGTTGGATCGCCTTGAGTCACAGTGGTCTAGTTTTAAGTATCTCCTCCCTCGCCCCCCACTTCTCAGCTGGCATCACATAGATAGGGAACGGCAACTAATATAAGTGTTTGAAAAACTGATATTAACTAATATTATTATAGTGTCACAATGATATTAGTTCTTCAAATAAATTCAAATTTCTGGTGAGGCGGCTCGTCCGTCTAATATTAACTAACATCCACTAATAGTATTCATTCACTTATTTGGACTAACTAAGCCTTTCCCTACACATAGGACACATCACATAAGCACTGGACCACCAAAGAATCATAATACATTTTTACTACCCCCCCCCCCCCCCCCCCCCCACACACACCTTCCCACCCCAAGACCTGCCTCACCCCACCTCACCCCTTCCCACCCCTTCCAACTAGCTACTCACAGGGAGGCTGGTGCAGCGATCGCAAGTACCATGGGTGGCGTAGAGTGGCTTCGTGTAGGTTGCATACTTGCTCTGAAGGCTCTTGCAGCCCTGCAGGTCAACAGGAGAGATATGGTGTGGTGATCAGGATGGTGGTGGTGGTGATGGTGGTGGTGATAATGGTGGTGATGGTGGTGATGGTGGTGGTGGTGATGGCGGTGGTGACAATGGTGGTGATGGTGGTGATGGTGGTGGTGGTCATGGTGGTTGTGATAATGGTGGTGGTGGTTGTACAAATGAAGTAGACTGGATCTGGACTGGCTTGGAAGATTTTTGCAGCCCTGCAGGTGAACATGAGAGATGAACTTCTGTTGAGAGGAATATTGTTAGTACATGCAGTATTTAGAAACCAACGAAACAACCAAGCTACCAACATTAAGCATTATTGACTAGCTTACAAAGGTACATTAGCTGGCTCTGCCAGCATGCAAGCTATGGAAGTTAGCTGCGGTGCTTGGCTTCAGCAAATTGCTAGTCATACACAAAAGGAGAGATGAAGTTCTGCTACGAGGGACATGTTTGCACACAATTTATATGGACTTCTGTAACGAGGAACATGTGTACACAAAATACAGATGGACTTTTGTTACGAGGAACAGGTGCCAGCCTACACAAAATCAAGAAGGACTTTTGTTACGAGGGACAGGTACCAGTCTACACAAAATCGAGATGGACTTTTGTTACAAAGAACAGGTACCAGTCTACACAAAATCAAGATTTACTTTTGTTACCAGGAACAGGTACCAGTCTACACAAAATCAAGATGGACTTTTGTTACGAGGAACAGGTACCAGTCTACACAAAATCAAGATAGACTTTTGTTACGAGGAACAGGTACCAGTCTACACAAAATCGAGATGGACTTTTGTTACGAGGATCAGGCACCGGTAAACACTGGAGGAGAGACATAGTTTTGTTACGAGGAACAGGTAAACACAAAAGGGGAGGTGCAGCAATGAAGGACATGCGTGGCAAGGACCAGCCCCCGCCCCCCCCCCCCCCCACACACACACACACGCACACACACACACACCGTGGCAAGGACTTGCGCGGCAAGGACCAGCCCCCCCACCCCCACCCCAGTGCAAGGACTCGTGTGGCAAATACAGCCCCCCCACCCCCCACCCACCCCTCCCGCCCTCCCCCCGGGGCAAGGACTTGTGTGGGAAGAACCCAATAATTTTGTCAGCTAAACAAAAGAAGCAAAAAGGGCACCTTCAGCACTTCATTTCCAAATCAACCTTGCGTCTTGCCGTGGCCAATCATTGTGTCAGCTAAAGAAAATAAAGCAACAAGCGCACCTTCAGCACTTCATTTCCAGAGCAAACTTGCGTCTTGCCGTGGCCAATCATTTACTCAGCTAAAAAAAAAGCAACAAGCGCACCTTCAGCACTTCATTTGCAGAGCGAGCTTGCGTCTTGCCGTGGCCAATCATTTGGTCAGCTTTGAAATCCTCAACAACCTGAGGCAAGATAAATGGATACAAATCAATGGTGCGCCTTATTAAAAGGCATGAAGCTGAGGGGGCCAATCTGTTTGCTTACAATGGGGCAAACCACCTGATACAACATAATTATACAACATAATCATTTTATCAGGCAAGCTTGCATCATGTAGATGGGCGCTTCACGTAGGTCCCTCACACAGACAGGAGTGATGGTCACCCTTTCTATTGCCAATGGATGTGTATGTGCATGTTGACCATGTATTTTGTGTATGTGTTTGTTGATGTGTATGTTGATGTGTATGTTGATATGTATTGGTATGTGCATGTTGCCCATGTAGGTTGTGTATGTGTATGTTTATGCGTATGTTTATGTGTATGTGTGGCTGCATAAGTGCACTGCATGTATAGACCCATGGATTTCACATGTCTATGCACTGCATCTTTACCCCTGGATTGCATGCGTATGTGCACTGCATCTATACCCATGGATTGCATGCGCATGTGTGTTGCATGTACATGGATTGAAGCGTGGTGTCCCCACAGAATGCATGCACAAATTACATATGAACTTTTGGGTAGTGTGAAGTGTTCCTTTTCTAGGTAGCGTAGCAGCTTCTAGCCGGCTCTCTTTCCCTGTCCTTGTGCCAAACCTGACGCTAGCTGGCGCATCTGAAAGCTGACATGACAAGCATTCCAATGATGGATGAAAGCCTCAGGCTTGATCCAGCAGCTGGCTAGTGGAGCTGGCTGGAAGCTGCCATGCGTAGCCCCAAAAAGAAACTGTGCTGATGGTGTACAAACAAATTGACGACATGCCATAGAATTGAAAAAGCCCTGACTACTTCATGCTTCGATGAACCTATCTGAACATGGTTTGGTTTGGCTTGGTTTGTTGATCCTCTCTGAACATTTGTTCTTTCGTTATTCTTTTATATTATTTTTGGGCATGATGCTAATAAGCCCCCCTTGGCTCCGTCAAGCTGCGGGCACATTTGAAGTCCAGTAGGGCACCAGGAAAAATGTAATAACCATCATCATCATCACAATCATCATCATAAACCATAGATCATGCCTCAATAATATCCCTGCCATCCAAATTGCGTACATCGAATCTCAACGTCGCGATCATCCCCAAAATAGATAGGATGAGTTGTAAATGCGATAAATGTAGCGAGCATGACAGTACCTTAGGATCAAACCCTAAGCCCTGCCTCCCTCCACCCCTTCCCACCCCACCCCTTCCAACTAGCCACTCACAGGGATTATTGCTACCCCCGCCCCCCCCCTTCCCAACCCACCCCAAGCCCTGCCTCACCCCACCCCTTCTAGAAGTACCTTAGGATCTTGGCTCATGTCCTCAGCCCTCTAAGCAGGGACAATTTTAGCGTGTGGCATCAAAGCAGCCAAAAGACCACCAACCATAGCCTGCATCCTGCAGACCACAGGGGAGTTGACAAGATTCTAGGGTAGGATTTAGGTTAGGGTAAGGTAAGAAAAATGGAAATTGTTACGCCTTGCCACGGGGCGAAAAATTGAAGGAGCCTTACCGTTCGCTTGCACTGGGGAAGGTTGCTGTGGGCTTTGCTTTCACAGACCCGTACTGCGCCTGAGACCGGACTGCCGTGCAAGGGTACGGTAGGTCCATGAGGGAGCTACTATTTACACCGGAATTGTTATGCGGATAATAATACTTGCAGGGTAACAAGTTTCGAGCTATGGACTGTATGGTATGGTATTACCCAGTCAACGATCAGACGGGCCTGACGTTCAAGCCCTGGCCAAGTTCACAAAATCTCAGATTTGCCGCCTTAAGAGGTAGAGAACTTCCCTCAGTGCTGTAGCGCGGTAGTCCAAGTTCAGGCGTAGAGGGTCTGCGAAACCAAATAAATCCAACATGGTAGCTCTTCTCCAGTATGTACACATGCATGTAAACGGGAGGGTTCCCTCAATCTCACGCCTGTGGCATGGCGTACAAATTTTTAATTTTCAAATTTACTTGCAGGGAATGCAGGGGAGTATGGACATTAGGGACGACCACAGGGGAGTTGACAAGGGTACGGTAAGTTCATGATGGAGCTGCTATTATAGCGCTTTGCAGTTATGAAATCAGACGCTCAATTTGCAACACGTCGCACGGAAAAAAGGCGGGCAGGGCCATGATCACTAGATTGCCAGTCGTCCCTAATGTTCACATTCCCCTGGGTACGTTGCAAATGATTCGCAAAGCAATTATGGTGTTATTGTAGCGTTTTGCAGTCATGATGGCCACCCGTGTTTCAAAAAGGAAGCGAATCTTCTGCAAATCTAGGGGATGGGAAACCCCCTTGACCCACCTCGACCCCACTTGGAGGAGGGAGTGGGGAAGGGGTGGATGGGGTGGAAGGGGTGGGGAGGGTGTGGGGAGGAGGGAGTGGGGAGCGGGTGGAGGGGGTGATGAGGGAGTGGTGGGAGTGGGGTGGATGGAGTGGGGAGGGAGAGGCTGGGGGGTGAGGGATACCTGCACATTGCAGTAGCAGAACATCATCAACATCGTGGTGGTCGTGATGGAGCCCCTGCAGAAGAAGGCGGCGGGCATTCAGATACACGGTTTCTTTTTTGAGCTACACATGGCAGCTTCTAGGCAGCTCCATCAGCCAGCCACAGGGCCGAAATAATCATCTACACCAAGGTGGTCAGGATGGAGCCCCTGCAGCTCCTCACCTGAGGAAAGTAATGATAACGCCTGGTGGGGCGTGGTATTAAGGGAACCCGTCGTACGCGGGCAGAGAACGGTCTACCACCTCGACTGGACAAGCTACCATCGCGGTTGACAACGACCTGCAACGCTCAGGGTGACAGTAGGGGGAATCAAACCCCCCACCCCACTTAGTTTCAGCGATTTGGTGTACCACTAGACTATTTGTATCACTGAAACGGGCTCTCCAATCTTTCCTCCCCAAACTTCTTGGGTATAAGGAGGGTACTTAGGCATCGACTTAGGCTTAACACCACCTTCAAATTCTCAAACACCAACACTAGCTAGCTCAGCTTAGAATCAGAACTAGGAAAGGGTGTTTGCTTGACCATGTTGTCAAACTTTGATCAAATCCAAATGTAAGACCACAAATGGATAGAGCTCGTCAAGGAGGTCACTATTCACCCTACTTTGACCCC
The DNA here is from genome assembly GCA_013435795.1 of Chlamydomonas sp. ICE-L. NCBI lineage: Eukaryota > Viridiplantae > Chlorophyta > Chlorophyceae > Chlamydomonadales > Chlamydomonadaceae > Chlamydomonas > Chlamydomonas sp. ICE-L. The sequence continues at coordinate 4,333,531 of JACBWV010000524.1, forward strand.
CAAATTATAATTTCTGGAGGAGATATGGGCCTTTGGGGGGGGGGGGGGGGGGGGGGGGGGGGGGGGGGGGGATAAGGCGGATTACAAAAACTTCCGACATAGGTATTTGAAAAAAACTTCCCACTGAAACGGGCTCTAACCTGAGGACAGGAGTCCACTGAACATCAATGCAAGCAGAATGCAAGATGAGACCTGCGAAGGTGTCTTGATGGTTTGCCATGGTGGTAGCTGAGATCAGCCCGCCCAAGGACTGCCCCCCGATAAAGAGCTTCTTGCCCTCTAGCTTGGGGAGCACCGACTCTTCAATGAACTGCCACTGGTCGTTTGGCAAGTCCTCAAACTTATTGAAATGAACACGAAGGTGTTCTTCCTTGGGCTCGGAGTGCCCATGGCCGTGTGCGTCGAAGGTGTAGACAGCAATGTTGGCCTCCGCAACAGCCATGAACACTGGGGCATGGGGAAGATAGGAGTGAGGGGGTGAGGGGTGAGAGAGGGGGGTGAGGGGTGAGGAGGTGAGGGGGTTGAGGGGATGAGGGATGTGAGGCGGTGTAGGGGAGTGAGGAGAGTGAGGAGGGGGGGGAGTGGGGGTTGAGGTGAGGTGGATAGGTCAGGGGTGAATGGTGAGGGGGTGAGGGAGAGTTAAAGAGGGGCGGGGCAGGGGAGGGGGGGGGGGGGGGGGGGGGGGCAGGGGTTGTTTGGTGCATGAGTGTTGACAGGATACACGTGTCTGCGGCTGTCCAGCCGTGTCAGTCAGTTCAGTTAGTTCAGTTTGCTATGTCAGTTAGTGTTCACCCTATGGGTTATGGTCTACCCAGTTTCTGTCTTTGTCAGCTATCTGTGACTTCCATTACTTGAGTCCACTAGCAAGATGTAACATCCGTTATTCCTTCCAATATCCCATCCTTCCAGTAGCTAGATAGGCTGTGTGATTGATATATATGTCTGGTGTGGTAAGCAAGGGGTTGGGAATGGAAAGTGGAATGGTATCGAATGGATGTGTAGCCTAGCCCAAACCCCAAAAACACTTAGGGGGTGAAGGGACTAGCCTAAACACTTCCGTTGAAGGGATTAGCCCAAACATGAAGGACATTGCGGAGATGGCGTAAAATGAATTGATGGATGTGGAAGTGTGTGCGTATGTGAAGAAAGATTCACATGAGTTGGATACGTGGATCAGATGGGTGAATAGCTCCAGGTGTTAGGAATGGATATAGCGCACAGAGGCATCTTGGGGGTATGTCGCTGCTACCCATGTCCTAGCTTGCAGCTTGTCTTAGCGGGTGGAGTGGTGGGTTAGGGCACAGTCAAGCAGACAGACTGCTGGGTAGGGTTTGAGGAGGGACCGTGGACTATTTTATCCCGAGAAAGAGTCCAGGGCATGTGGGCTGAATCTGATTGAGCATCAGCTCTACCTGTGTGAACAAGGCCAGTCTCACCCTCACGTCTAACTGACCAGGTCACTTGTTCCTTCCCATGTAACCCCCAATTCCTATTGTTGTGGGCTGGAACCAGTCTCAAGACTTGCAAGCACCATTCACTGGAGTTAACACGACTGCATACATCGGAAACCTGCCTTGCTCGCAGTGCACAGCAATGGAAGGATGTCGGGCAGCAACTAGGTAGCATGCACATGCCACCTGGCAGCACTCCGATTTGAACGCGCGGGCGAAATGCAGCTGCAGCTTTGTTGCATGGTTGTCATCATCGAGTTGAACACTTACCGCGACTCGGACGCTGATTTAGTCGCGATTCTCGGCCAGTCTGAGGTGAAGGACAACCACCGCATTTGGTGCGAAAATCTAGGAACCACCCCCCAACAATTATAATAACACAAAGGCACGGCCTGCGTCATACAGCTCAGAAATGTGCGGGTTACTCGCCGTTACTCAGACGGTCGCAGTATTCGCCATGTCCGTGGTGAAAGACAAGCACTGCATCCGGTGCATCGCCCTCGGGGATGTAGGTTGCAGTATACAACTTCTGGCCTCTCTTGTTGGTAAAGCTACCCGTCTCTTTGGTGGGTGCCATTGCTTGCTGCCTTGTCAAACGGGTGGGTCGAATTCAATTAGAATGTTCGAAATATAACGATGGACGGAGCCGGGTTCTTGCAGATTTGAGCTTCGGCGGAAGGGAGCTAGTTGTGATTGTGAGCAGTCGTAACTGTGAAGCTGGCAGCTGATGGTTGGGACCAGACTAGTTTTGGCGGAGCCCCCCCTTTCTGGGGCGCGGGAGCCCCTGCCAGGGTCATCCCGTTACCTGCCAGGCTGGAGGGGAGGGGGGCCTACGAAATATACCTGGACCAGGTATGATACGACTTCGAAGGGCTGGAAAGGTGAACCCCTGCTTAGAACCTTCGAATTTCCATTTTGTCAGACCGACCATTTTCTCCAGGATCAAGCATCTCTTCTGGTAAACTTCGCGCAAGTTGCGACTCGGTATTCTAGCCCCCATGGAGTCACCTCCGGCTTCTTCGGTGGCCGCAGGTGAAAACAATATCAGAATAACAAGCTGGACGTTTTTTTCTTTGCCCCGAGCACCTGCTTGTTAACTTGCCGATGGGAGCGGCGGCCCCTCTGATATGGCAACGAGATCTAACTGTCTGCAAATTGTTCCAATCGGCTCCCGTAGCTGGTGCTGAAGATGCGCTGATGAGTCCAAGGGATTGCGCTGCATGCAACTCGAGCTCTCTCAACCACCTGCTCATTATGGCGCTGTTCTGTCCAGCGCAGAAATTTTGGTTTCCGGGAAACTGTCTGAACGCTTCCGATATGGCTGGCAACGAGCCGCGAGCCTCAGCCCTCACCTGCCTGGTGATGCTGCCTCGTCTACCAGGGAAACCCACCCACCCCTGCGCGAAAACTCGCCTGTGACGCACACACAATTTATGCACCGCATGAGGCTCCTACGTACAGCCAACGCAGATTTTGCGCAACGTAAAGTAACGGGAAATGAGCACCAGGGGCCGATACGCGTTGGATGGCCACTTTCAGACCGAAGCCAAGGAGGATCAGATTCAGAAGGCCGGGAAATGAGTTTCTGGGGGGGAGCAAGTCGAAAGCGACTTGTTACACCACGATTCGGGTGTGACACAAAGATACGCGCACGTAGCGCAGTACAGTCAGATATGAGAGATTCGAGTAGTAATTAGGGCGCGGACTTGTCGAAGGTTCCGTCGCATTTGTAGGGGTCCGTCCAAGGTCCCGATCTGAGATCTAGTTTCGCCGCCAATTGAAGGGCCAAGCCATGTTTTACGTAACCTAGTTTCGCCGCCCTGCTGAGGCCTATAAATTGATAACCCGCAACTCTGTTCTTTACTTATTCACGCTTTGGAACGCTGAGTCAACCTGAAGTCATCCCCTGTGCCAAGTCCCTGTCCCCGTCTCCCTCTACGTGAGTTTGCCTTTGAGTCCCGCATCGCCCTGTCGGACATACCCCTGTCGCGACCCAAGACCCTGACTTGCCAAGACCCTGAAGACCCCAGCCCGGCTCCAGCGACATATCCTTGTCCCGGCCCCCAAGCCCCTGGTTACCCTAGATATCCTAGACACTCTGCGAAGTACGTACCTTAGTGGGCTATTTCTTGATCCCCGCACTTAGGCTCAGAATTAGATTAATTCCCCCTGGAAAGTTACGAGTGTTAGCGCTGTTTCTCTCTTTCCTATCATAGACGGAATTAGCTAGGACCCCCTGAGCAGTATGAGCAAGGAATAGCGCTCGGCTGTCTATCCTGCCGTAGGCACGGATTTCGTGTTACTCGTCGACGTACGACACCCTCCCCCTTGAGAAGTACGGATCTAAGCCCCGTGCCTATCTTTCCTGCCTACGTGGGATTAGTCACCAGTGTCGCAGACCAGTCTGGTTCACTCGTGTATAAAGTAAGAGAAGTACACCTGTGTTAGTCAGAGTGTAGCAATACCATACTCGTCTGCTTATCAGTCAGTGTGTTACTTTTGTATTGTAGGTCACTCTAAAAGCGCGCACCATAGCAACCAAATCACCAGTGTTACACGACTAAGCTTTGTTTGCAAGCTCGAAAAATCGAAGTTCGCGAAAAGCTGTTTCGACTAGTACCTGGGTCGTCGAAACCAAGTACTCTCTGTTGGAAACCCTGTTGGATAGGGTCCAGGTCTAAATCGTAGGCCCCCCTCCTCGTTTCATCCCCCCCGCTGGTTTGACCCAGGGCCCGGGCCCCCTCACCTGGTTTGACCGACCGCGACCGCATCTGTCCATCTGACCGCGATGAAGCCTGACACGTCAGCCTACGGTCTCGTAACTAACTCGCTTCCGTTGCCAACTGTCGCTCCATCGCGATCACTCTCCGCCATTTTTTAGCGTCGCAGGCGACGCTGCACTCGAACTTGCCCCTTTTAAATTTTCTTTCTTCTTCGTTTTCCTACCGTCAAGTTAGTTTCGTCTGAACTTAGTTTCGTCATGGTTCAGTCCACGTAGACGATACGGTTTCTTACACGTCATAACTCTCCCATGCCAGCGCAGCGGAGCACGGAGCAGCCTCGACCAATTGCAAACCCATTGTGTTGTATTGGGCTGTCTGCATGTGCTGTCTGCATGTGAGTTTGTGTGCAGTATGTGTGCGATTCATCATATTGCATGCATGTGGGGTATTTACCATGCGTGTTTTGTATCCATCCGTTTGCATGTGAGGTTGTGTGTAGCATGTGTGTGTTGCATCATATTGCATGCATGTGGGATGTGAGATGTGCACTATGTGTGTGTTTTATTGGTCTGTCTGCATGTGAGGTTGTGTGTTGCGTGTTTGCAATGCATCATATTGCATGCATGTGGGGTGTGAGGTGTGTACTATGCATATGTTGTATGATTCTGTCTGCACGTATGCATGAGCATGCATGCATCTGTGGGCATGCATGTACGTATGAGCATGCATGTATGTATGAGCATGTATGTATATATGTATGTACTAGTACATTGCCCGCGTGGCCGGAGGCCACCCCCCACCCCACCCACCCGGGTCATGGGTCGTGTTCTGGCCTGGGTTACATAACGTGTAACGCCCTTGTACGTACCCCCTCCCCCCCCCCCCCCCCCCCCCCCCCCCCCCCCCCCCCCCCCCCCCCCCCCCTTACTCACATGCACACAGTCAAGATATGTCCTCCTTTGAAAAATATCTAACACATGCCCACTTCCTTTCCCTACCATAAATATACCCCCCAGCCCCAGCCCCCAGGACCTACATGATCCGTGTTTCCCCCTAAATCTTCCTGCCCCCCATCCCCACCCCCTTGACACACACTATGTTTATCCCCCTTGCACCCCACCTAACCCCCAGTCATCTCCACACCACCCAAATATATCCCCCTACCCCCGTACCCCCCACACCACCCAGCCATCTCCACCCTCCCTCCACGCTCCCCTCTCTATCCCTACCTCGTACACTTCACTCCAGCTGTGGGCTGAGATCGTGCTGAAAGTGCAGGCTGGGTATTGAACCTACCAACAGGTTTCGAACGCTCAGATTCCGATCATATCGAGAACACCGGTTCTGCGCGATTGCAAAGCTACAAACTTGCAGCTTCTTCTACTCGTGCAGTGGCAAAGTTGGGAAGACTTCGCCTTAAATCCAGTCAACACTCTGCAGCAAATTTGCAGCGTCATATTTCACGATCGTCGATACAACGAAAAGAGATTGCATAGATGGGATGTGCGGCGAAAGCGCAAGAAATGAAATGGCCATGAAGATCTTCAGAAAGTCAAATTTCTCGAAACAATTGACTGCCAACCATGATGAATGCCATGCGACAGCAGGCGAAAGTGCGCATGCGTGAAAATAATGGTGGCAACGCTCGCAGGCGGAAGAGCGCTGAGGATAGAATGGGCGCCTGATGAGAACAATGAGCGCTCAGAATGGGCGCCTGATGAGAACAACGCAACAGAAATGGCGCCCAGAACGAATTGCCGCTCAGAACGATATGGCGCTCAGAACGAAACGCGGAAAAGGAAAGAATACAGATGCTTATTTTGTGCATGTGCTCTGTCTTTTCAAAATCCGGGTCGGGTAGGAAGTCGGCACTGTAAGGCGCATGTGCTCTGTCATTTTGAAATTCGGGTCGGGTGGGAAGTCGGTACAGTTGGATTCGCATGGTTCCCTTAACCCTAACCCGTAAAACGATAGCCAGCTCCTATAGCCAGCTAGCGCTACCTCGAGAATCCATGTATGTTTACATAGAAATTGAAATTTTTACATCCGTGTAATACTGTTACTCACAGGACGTGAAGTTTAGGACAACATACCTTAAGCCGGAGCTAGCTATAGTCACCGGTATGTTCACATATATAGATGACAATGCATGTATGTATGAGCATGGATGCATGCATGCATGTATGGGCGCGTGTGTATGTATTTGCATGCATGTGTCCCCCCCAATTCGCTTACCACCTGCCCCCCCCCCCCCCCACACACACCCTCACCCCCCCCGGATAGCTGCGATACAGCCACCGCTCCTTGTCTTGGGGACTCGCTCCTCTGCTCTGAGAATTGTATGATCTCAAGGTTTTGATGATTCTTCTTCGAGACCCATCCGAGTTACCTGACCACAACGACGACGATGACGACGGCGACAACAACAACAACATCAACAAATTTTCCTTTCCCCTAAATGAGCATTGCCAGAATTGGATGAGAGAAGCTGCACTGTGACGCTAAATGGCAAGGAGTCCAGATCACCCACTCCCATCCAATTCCATCACTTTGGGTGGATGTAGGACAGGTCGAGCCTCCACCCCTACCGTTATCGCTTAGAGCATAGTCTCTCCCTGAAATGAACATTGCCAGAATTGGATGATGGAAGCTGCACTGTGATGCTGAATGGCAAGGAGTCCAGATCACCCACTCCCGTCCATTTCTGATTTGATCACTTTGGGTGAATGTAGGACTGTTCGGGCCTCCGACCCTTCCTTTATGACATAGAGCATAGTCTCTCCCCAAAACGAACTTTGCCAGAATTGTATGAGAGAAGCTGCAATGTGATGCTGGATGGATAGTATGATGAGGAAAGTTTCCCGTGCTAATCTCAATATGGCTAGGGAACGCAAAGACTGTTGGAGCAAGGATGTGTCTGATGCCCTAGCGATGTTGTACTCCATGGAAGATTCCCAGGATGAATCTCTGGCCACCAATTTACATGGAGGTGTGGGACGTTTGAAACTTAAACCAGTCAACTGGAACAAGGCGGACAAGGTCCTCCGCTTCAATCGTCTTTTCTTTTACTATAGGGCCAAGTCATCAGATGCGCGTCCTAGAGATGACAGCTCGGGATCACAAGGAAGGAAGAATGCTGTGTAGCACACTTGGATGTCCTATTCATGGGATGGGAGTGGGAAACCTGAGATGCCTAATTATCTCATGCTAGATCTACCTCAGGTGGTGCGTAATATATCTATAGATATCTAACTAGGTATAGAACTTCCTCCCACTACCTGAAGGTGGAAACTGATCAGTCAGTCAGTAAGTATCAGAACCTGATTTCCCAATCTGAGAGTAAAATGACCCCTCTAAGTTACGTGATGTGCAATCCAGAACTGGAAGGTCGAGCGAAGCTTCCCCTGTTAATCCATTGATGTATGACGAAATTGGAATTTGTTTTTACAAGTTTTTGTCTTGATTTTTTATCGTTCAGCCCACAAAAAAATGAATTTGTTTTTTCTTTTCTTTTCGCTTTTTAATTTTCCTGGTAACGTTTTTTACAGCCAAAGACGGCGAGCAACCAAATTCCTGGCTGACGCTATGTACCCAAGGTCAAGATCAAGGTCAAGAGCTAGGCAGTAGGCGAAGTCCCAAGATATTATCAGTTCTGGATGGCTAATTCTGTCATCAAGGTGCACCACGCTGCCTATCTTCGACCGTCGGTTGAACAGGCAGTAAGGGGAGCTGCCTAGAAGCTGCTGCTCGGAACTGAAAATAAAAGCTAAGTTCAAGTTCAATTCGAGCGCATGTTATAATCGTCAAATAACATTTTCACTGTAGTACGAACACAGGGCACCTGTCAGTAAAACGATTGTTTGGGGTTCAGTTCAGCAGTGTCTTTTCGTTTGAAGCCCCTCCGGTTGGGCGCGGCCCTAAAGACTATTTGGCCTAACCCTGGACTGTAACAACATACATACATACATGTTACAAAGGCAAAGCAGGCAGTCATTCATAGCCATGAACTCTAACCAGTCAGTTAAAAACGAATATATAGACATGTGGCAGATAAAAATGCTGCAGAGAAGATGTGTTTGGGTACATTTTGTGTGGCAACAGTCCTTGGGCAACAGGACTCTAGTAAAGAAACAATAAAACAGTATTCTGGCTGTCAGAATGTAGCAAGACAGAATACCCCAGCAAAGTAAGCAGGTATTTTTGTGTGGCAGCAGTCCTTGGGCAACAGAAGGACTGAAGGAAAGTAACAATAACGGTGCATTTCCGTTGGACCACTTCACTTGCGTTAGCGTCTGTAGCACGCTTGTCAAACATGAATCAACTTAAAAGTCACATTTACATTGGACTCGACTTGAGTTAACTCGCACCCCACTATTTTTGAATTTTGAATCCGAATCCGAATCGAAATCTAAGTCATGCATCTGAATCCGAATCGAAATCTAAGTCAAGTACTCTTCAAGTCGATTTTAGTTAGCTCAAATGGAGTCTTTTCTTGAGACTCGAGTTGGCTGGACTTGACTTGAGTTGCACTTCTCTCTGCAAATCTGCGCAGAACAGGTGCGATCCAGGGTAGAGGGGCGAAAAAAGGCAGATAAGTAGTACCCTGGTGCGATCAATTGAAACACGAAAGGCTCGACTTGAGTTAACTCGCGCGACTGCCAAGTCAAGTCTGTCTAACTCAAGTTGACTCAACTCAACTGGACCAATGGAAATGCACCATACAATTGTCTGCTGCTTGTTGGCATGCAGCAAGAAAGAATAGCCCAGCACAGTAAGCAGGTGTGGCTGTGCATTCAACTACTAGCTGTTCAGAGAAGTTGGTTGGCCCGGGCCGAGTAATGCGATGCAACCAACAACCCTAGTTATTGAGGTCGTGTGGAGGTTGTTTTGACGGGACCTGTCGCGTCGTCCAAAATAAACTGTCGTGTCGTCCCAGGACAGTGCTCCTGGTCAAGATTCCTACGTCATAGCCAAACACACCAATGTCCCTGAAGTCCATACTTCCCCAAATACGCAGTACGGCATATATACCTGTCGTGTCGTCCCGGTCAAGATTCCTACTTCATAGTCAAACGCAACAAGGGCACTGAAGTCCATATAGTTTCCCATACACACACCAGGGATGGCCATGAGGGAGATCTTACATATGATGTACCAGATCTTATACATGATGTACCAGATCTAATATATGATGCACCATATCTTATACATGATGCACCAGATCTTATAGTGTAGTACAGCTTCTCTTGATACTCTAGATGGGCAGGGCAGGTGATTTCTACCCCTCCAAATGATGTACCGAATCTTACATATGATGTACCAGATCGTACAGTATAGCTTCTCCGGATACTCTAGATGGGCAGGGCAGGAGATTTATATCCCTCGTGAGGGCACCCCCCATGTTCAAAGCTACATCCCAGATGTAGTCTGTTCCGGTGACCTAAGATTTGGACACAGAAGGTTTTAGGGCAAGTTTTAGGGCGAGTTTCAGACCCTTCCGGGCTCTGCCTGTAAGGGCATTGGCCCGCCTTTAAATAAGGGACTTTAATAAGGGCATTGGCCCAGGTCTGTTCAGCAGACTACCACTGTTTCTTTTGGGGCTACGGTGAGCAACTTCCTCCCAGCTCCATTAGCCAGCAACTGAGTCAAGCCCATAGATTACCGCTGCATTGAAATGCTTGTCGTGCCCACTTCAAGACACACTGGCTAGCTTCAGCTTTGGCCCAAGGGTGGGTGGAAGGAGCTGTCTAGAAGCTGCTGCGCATAGCCCTAAAAATGATGGACTCTTGAGGCAAGTAAACACAAATCAATCTACTTGCTTATTCAGCTGCGAGCAGCAGCTTCTAGGCAGCTCCCCTGACTTCCTATTCAGCCAAAGATAAGGCAGCCTAGTGCACCTTGAAGCTGGCAGAATCAGCTATCCAGAACTGCTAAAAGCTTAGGACTTTGCCTAGTGGCTGGATCAGGGTATGGTACATTAGGTACGTGGTGCCCGATTGGGGAATGTAAGGAGTCGTATGCGTCATACACTACACAGGTAGCTGCCTAGAAGCTGCAGCTGGTAGCCAGAGCTTTTTATTTCCGCTATACATAGCGATCGCTAGTCTTGACCCCAATTTGGCGAAATTGTTGATTTACAAATGTAAAAACAACTTTTGTTTTTGCCCTTTAAAGCTACAAGAGGCTAAAAAGCTATGAAAAGCACTAAAACGCTGTCCCTGGAGGAGGCCTAAAACCATACAGCTAAAAAAAAAACAATTTCAGGTTTGAAAAAATAAGCCCTGATGCTATCAACCATGGGAACCCCTGGTGGATTGCCATGGGCACCCTTGGTGGGGATTGACAATCCTGAATCAATAAAATCCAGGCATGCAAGAGAGTCAGGGCAAAGCCAAGCCAAGAAAGCCAAGAATGAATCCCCACAACGTCAAACCAACAACAAGTGTTCGCCGAAAAGTGGTGTTCGCAGTGTTCTAAAACTCCTTACCTCAACTTTTTCCAAGATCTTTGAACTGTTGGTGGTGTTGCCTACCAATGCGGTGCATACAAAAACCAAACAAAATAGAGGGTGACACAGACGGCCAATGGCATAACTCCGCGTTCTGATAACCGTCACAGTGAGCATCATGCCATCTTATATTCAAGCCAAGCCAACCGTCACAGTGAGCAGTCTGCCATCCAATATTCAAGCCAAGCCAACTGTCACAGTGAGCATTCTGCCATTCAATATTCAAGCCAAGCCAACTGTCACAGTGAACATTCTGCCATTCAATATTCAAGCCAAGCCAACTGTCACAGTGAGCATTCAGCCATCTATCTACCCATCTATCTTTCTGTCCATCCATCAGCCTATCTGCCGATATTCTCTTTTGGGGTCAGCATCACGACAGGCGGAGCTTGACTAGCAGGCTCATGTGCATGTTGTGCCCATCTGTCCACCACACATGTCTCAGCCCCACGTGGGAGCCTCCACATATCATGTGCGGCGAAGACCCCTGCAGCACCCTTGACCTCGATGGCCATCAGCCTTTCCCCGCCTTTCTTTCTGAATCCTTAGAGAGCGCTGTTTTGTGCACAGGGTCCCACTTCCCGAGTGAAAATGGGAAAAAAATAAAAAACAAACCAGCATGCTTGTAGCCATGAGCAGGTCGGTATGGCATCACAGCAGGCGGAGCTTGACAGGCAGGCCCATGTGTGTGCTGCGGCTGCCTATCTTGCCCTTCTCAACCCGCCTGTCCACCCCACACGTCTCAGCCCCTCGTGGGAGCCTCCACATATCAGGTGTGGCGAAGGCCCCTGCTGCAGCCTCGACCTTGATGTTCATCAGCATGCCGGTTGCCATGTGCAGGTCTGTGTGGCATCACAGCAGGCGGAGCTTAACTGGCAGGCCCATGTGCGTGCTGCGGCTGCCTGTCTTGCTCTTCTCAACCCGCCTGTCCACTCCACATGTCTCAGCCCCTCGTGGGAGCCTCCACATATCAGGTGTGGCGAAAGCCCCTGCAGCAGCCTTGACCTTGAAGGTCATCAGCATGCCGGTCGCCATGTGCAGGTCTGTGTGGCAGTGCAAGGGCCAGATCCCGGGGTTGTCTGTTTTGAAACGCACAACAGTGTACCCCCATTGCAACCCCTGCCCCTTGCTCCCTTGCACGGCTTGCGGCACAGCCGTCGTGTCTTTGAGAATCGGGTTCCTGGTGTTCAGCAGCTCGTAGTCGATGCTCCCATCAAGGCGCAGGATGCGGCTGTTGCCGCTCCCGAGCACCCAGAACCTGTGGCCATGTAGGTGCATGGGGTGGACCATGCCCGAGGGGTTGATGAACACCACATCGACGACCTGGTTGAGGGCCAGCTCCTCCGTGTAGGTCTGGGGTGAGGACTGGCTCCCAGGCAACAGCAGGGGCGTGCCATTAGAGGAGCCTGTGAAGGGGACCCAGTTGATGGTCCAGCAGTACTTGCTAGGGGAACCGTCCGGAAGGGCGCACCCCGTAGTGGGCTGGAGGGAGGGATTGAGGCCGGGGATGGAGGCGTTGGGGCCGAGAAGGGCCTCTGGGCTGGCAGAGGCGGGCATTGAGCCGTCCACCAGGTACATCGCCATCACCTTGCTTGGCATCTGCGGTTGGAGGTGGTGTTTGAGGTGGTGTTTGAGGTGGTGTTTGGGGTAGTGTTTGAGGTGGTGTTTGAGGTGGTGTTTGAGGTGGTGTTTGAGGTGATGTTTGAGGTGTTGTTGGAGGTGTTGTTGGAGGTGCTGTTGGAGGTGTTGTTGGAGGTGTTGTTTGAGGTGTTGTAGGGAGGTGGTGTAGGAGGTGGTGTTTGAGGTGGTGTAGGAGGTGGTGTTTGAGGTGGTGTTTGAGGTGGTGTTTGAGGTGGTGTAGGAGGTGGTGTAGGAGGTGGTGTAGGAGGTAGTGTTGGAGGTGGTGTTGGAGGTGGTGTTGGAGGTGGTATTGAAGGTGGTGTTAGATTTGAAATTATATGTGTTTTTTTAGGTCTTTTTGAAGGTGTTGTTGTAGGCGGTGTTGGAGATGGTTTTGGAGGGGTTGTTGGAGGCGGTGCTGGTTATGATGATGATTAAATAATAACCGCATAATTAAATTATCACTGTAGCTCAGACTCAGGGCCCTCGTCGGTAAAACAATTGTTTGGGGTTCAGTTCATCAGTTTTGTTTTCGTTTTAGCTCCTCCTTATATCATGGGTGGGCAAGTCCCTTTAGCATATATGGCCATCCCTGGACTATAATAACATTAGGGTTGGGCCGTCATCAGGGTACTACTTCTTGCCAAATTGGTCAGCGCTTAGAAGCGCACAAATGTCAAATTGGTCAGCGCTTTTTAGTGCAAAAAGCACAAAAACTGCGTGCTGTGCCCACAGGGGGTTGAAAAAACTGCGCGAAATGCGCAGAGGGGCTCAAAAAGGCAGCGCGGCACCGCGCTGCCACGCGCGCTTAGTAGTACCCTGGCCGTCATAAGAACGCATGATCATCGTATGTCTAAACTTATGAGGTGTGTACGTCAAAAAGTACAGCTCGCTTCCCGGCATTTAACTTTCTCGGTTTTCAGACAATATTTGATTTAGATAGTTCATTGGAAAGCTACCGACCTCCTCTATCACAATATGCAATAAAATTAAGCTTTCAAGTTTACCATTGCGTTTAAATTTTGCCCAAAGTTTGATTTAGATAGCAAGATATCAGGCATAGATATCAGAGTGTCACCTAGCCTTTCCTTCCATTGAGCTCCCATGAGGGCTCGGTGGATTGATGGTGCAAGCCTAGTGCAATGTGAACATGGACACTATTGCAATATAGTTATAGACTTACATTATTATACACGTATGCAGTTATATACCCCCCCCCCCCCCCCCCCCCCCCCCCCCCCCCCCCCACCACCACCACACCACACAGACACACACACCTTGACGACTTTGAGCATAAATCCTTGCTCAAAGCTTTGTACTCCCCCATGTGCAGGTATGATCTCAAGTCCCCCCCCCCACCACCACCATCACACACTCTCACTCACTAGACCAACTGGCGTTGAATGGCTCCCTTAGATTCGCACCGCGCTTCTCGGTCGGCGCGCTTTCTGGTCGTGATTTCTTTTTCTGAGAGTTGGACAACCTAAACTTGCCAGATTATTTTTTCGAGAGTTGATATGTGATGTCAATGAAATTAGCTACGTGGCAATACCTTTAAACATATGTGAAAGTATTTTCTCCAGAAGTACATAAAAATCTCATACGTTTTCATACGTTTATATGCATACGTTCATACGTTAATACGGCATAAGCAAATAAAAAAATACGTTTGCTTCCAACCCTAAATAACATAAAATTTAATGTCAGTTAGATTTAGCTACAGGTGCGGATGTCGAAATCGTTTAATTTTCTTCCAGGGGAATTCCCCCCCCCCATCCCCTTATGGTGGTTGGCACCAGTGCAAGCAAACAGGCTGTCCCCCTCAACCTCATGCCTCATAATAATGCGTACCATTTATTTATTTAAACATACATTTAGGTGGCAGGTTGCAAGCAAGATAAGGTAGTGCAACAAGCCGAATAAACAAAGCAGGTAAGCGCCCAAGGTGCTCGTATCAATCAGGCCTGGTAGTGCTGTCTGCAGTCGTAGGGTACCGGTTCACCAACAGACAACGGCCTTAAGGATAATGCCCCACGCGTCCTTGGGCTGATGCAAAAGCATGTTTACATGTATTTATGTTGGAAAAAGGTCAGGCATTGTATTAAGTGTTCTCATCAGATTCTGGTACTTGGGAGGAACATTTAGGTACAGAAATAGGGGTTTTCATTAAATTTTCAAACGTGAAATGTGTAACGTGAGCTTATAATCTTCTGGAAACAAACGTGAAATGTGTAACGTGAAATTATATGTTTCGGCTTATATTTGTCTCAAAAACTTCGTGAAATCTTTCGGAACGTTATTGTTTTGGAACACTACGGTATGTTGGAAACAAGGTCAGGCAGTGCAACAGAATGCACAAAGCAGGTATGCGCCCAAGGTGCTCGTATCAATGAGGCCTGGTTGTGTTGTCTGCAGGCGTAGGGTACCGGTTCACCAACAGACAATTGTATTACATACATACATCTATGCATACGTATACATGCATACATACATACATATCATACGCACACACCTGTGGTGGAGGTGGAGTCAAGGGATGGGGCTGGGGCCTCTGGAGCTTGAGGTCCAGTGTGCTGAGCTGAGGGACCATCCACTCGCATCCGAGTTTGAGGCTGGGGTTGGACATTAGGGGGTCTTCCTCCGGCGGGGGGGCACCCACATAGGACAGAATGGCCGGGGAGTTCTTCCCGGTCATTGTCACCAAATTGATGAAGTAGTTCCCAACCGGCTGATCTGCTTTCACGATGATGTCAACTCGCTCACCTGTACAATGTGTGCGCCTTGTTTCAGTCCAGGGGTAGAGGTTGGTGGTGGTGTGGGTGGGGAAGGTGGTGGAGTGGGGGGGGGGGGGGGGGGAATCGCAATGATGTCAACTTGCCCACCTGGGCAATGTGTGTGCCTTGTTACAGTCCAGGGGTAGAGGTTGGTGGTGGGATGAGGTGGGGTGGGTGGGTGGTGGGGGTTGGCTGGGTGGGTGGGGATTCACGATGATGTCAACTCGCTCACCTGGACAATGTGTGTGCCTTGTTACAGTCCAGGGTAGAGGTTGGTGGTAGGGTGGGGTGGATGGTGGGGTGGGTGGGTGGGTGGTGGGGGTTGCTGGGTGGGTGGGGATTCACGATGATGTCAACTCGCCCACTTGGGCAATGTGTTTGCCTTGTTACAGTCCAGGGGTAGAGGTTGGTGGTGGGATGGGGTGGATGGTGGGGTGGGTGGGTGGGTGGGTGGGTGGGTGGTGGGGTTGCTGGGTGGGTGGGGATTCACGATGATGTCAACTCGCCCAACTGGACAATGTGTTGTTGGTGGGGCGGGTGGTTGGTGGGGTGGTTGGTGGGGTGTTGGTGGGGTGGGTGGTTGTGTTGGTGGGTGGTGTTGGTGGGGTTGCTGTGTGGGGGTGCCACCAGGGTGTGGTCACCCAGCAGGAGCCTACCCCTCTTATCCTTCATGTTTGACCCCAATGTGTGTGTGTTGTTACAGCCCAGGGGTAGGCCAAATTGGCTTAAGGGACTTGCCAATCTGTGACAGGAGCGGCTAAAACGAAAACGCACTGATTAGCTGAACCCCAAACAATCGTTTTACCGGTGGGGGCCCAGAGTTCGTGCTACAGAGATAATTTAACAAGCCGGAGGGCGTGCAGCAAGAGAAGATGAGCTTCAGATGAAGATGATGCCCACCCACCCACCCACCCACCTCCCTCCCCCCTCCCTTGTTACCTCTTCCTTCCTTCCCCTTCCCTCCCTCCATCCCTCCCTTGTTACCTTGTGAAGGTGATGCACTGCAGATGTTCTGTATCTTATATATGATGTACCGAATCTTATATATGATGTACCGAATCTTATATAATGATGAACCGAATCTTATATGTGATGTGCCGAATTGTATATACGATGTACCGAATCTTATATATGATGTACCGAATCTTATATATGATGTACCGAATCTTATATATGATGTACCGAATCTTATATATGATGTACCGAATCTTATATATGATGTACCGAATCTTATATATGATGTACCGAATCTTATATATGATGTACCGAATCTTATATATGATGTACCGAATCTTATATATGATGTAACAAATCTTATACATGATGTACCGAATCTTATATATGATGTAAGAAATCTGATGTATTATGTACCAGAAATTGAAAAATGAGCGACTCGGTGCGACACCAGTGCATGCACTGCCCCCGAACCTCGCAGACCCGCAGGGCGCAAAGCGCGGTGCCCGGAGTGTTCAGTGTGGCATTTCTGGCTAGTTTAGCCGGACCCTTGACAGATCCTAAGAGCTTGTCGCAAGCGACATGGAAAATCGCTTTAGCAGTCACCGGCAGGGAGTTTCGAAAGCAGTGGAGAAAGTAGCTACTCGTAGCCGAATAGAGCTACAAACATTGAACAACTTTTGTGAAGGATCTTGACATATGCGATGCTGATAACTCTAGTCATGCGCACTCCAACTATGAGCAAAATTGTGGGTGTGGAGGTGGTCGGAATCGTTCAAACTGGACATCTGTCGGACTGACGGACAGCGGACAGACAGACGGCGGAGAGAGACACGGGGGGAACCTAGGGCTTCAGCTCCGGTAACCCTGGGGGGTCCAGAGGGGGCTAAAAAAGTGCACCCAAGCAGAGGTGACCGGCTCAGGAATGGGTACTGATGGCTGGAGGTCCGTTTGTGTCATGGTCTGATGTCTATAGTCAAATGGCGATTGGCATGGGAAAAGGCCTCGGTCGACGTCGATCCCTTAGGTATAATCTGCACCCCCTTGGTGGTTGGCCCCAGTGCAAACAAACATGCTGGTAATAAGGCATACTCTTTTTTTATTTGTTTATCCGCAACCCTGCCCCCGGTGGTGAGGGTGTCGTATCGAGGTCGAGCCTTCATTGGTTAGGTTCAGTTTGTTTCCAGGTTCAAGCGCAGGTGGCGTAGGACAAAGGCCTCGGTCGGTGCAGCACCCTTAGGTGTAATCGGCATCGCTCCCGGTAGTAAGGGTGTCGTACTGAGGTTGAGCCTTCATTGGGTGCCGTTTATCATCTGTTGTTAAAGTTTTTTTATCAAATCCGAAAGTGAGTATTTTCTAGCTTTATGGTCTTAGGCCTCCTCCAGGGACAGCGTTTTAGTGCCCTTCTAGCTTTTTATAGCTTTTACAGCCTGTTTTAGCCTTATAAGGGCCATTTTGGGCAAATCAAAAACTTGTGTTTTATTTTTTATAGCGATAATTTCACCAAAACGGGGCTAAAACTAGCGATCGCTGTATATAGCGGGGACAAAGCCCTGTCTTGTACCCACATGCACACACTGGGTGTCGACCTGTCAGTAATCACCATGCTAGATACAACCAACCAGGGGCCAGGATGAACGCATTCTGGATAGTTTCATACACTCTACCGGCTCCTGCACTGCCAAGGAAATTCATCACCCAGCCTTAAACCATCCCCCCCCACCCCCCCCCCCCCCCCCCCCCCCCCCCCCACCCCCCCCCCCCCCCCCCCCCCCCCCCATTCCCCAAGAGCATACTTCCCTGTATACCCCCCCCCACCCCCCCCCACACACACACACCACCACCACCACCACCACCAAACAACCACCTTTACACACGTACACACAAATACAAGCAATCACAAAACAACTTACCCCCCCACATACATACATTCAGATAGCAGGTTGCAAGCAAGACCAGGCAGTGCAACACGCAGAATGAACAAAGCAGGTATGCGCCCTAGGTGCATACATTTAAGTTGCAAACAAGATCAGGCAGTGCAACAGAATGCACAAAGCAGGTATGCGCCCAAGGTGCTCGTATCAATGAGGCTTGGTTGTGTTGTCTGTAGGCGTAGGGTACCGGTTCACCAACAGACAATGGCCTCAAAGATAATGCCCCCCACATCCTTGGGTTGATGCTGAGGCACCATGCAAATGCCATTGCACGTGCAAATATAAACATAACCAACCAAGGATAACAGGCGCCCGCTGTAGAAGATCTCGAAAGTAAAACCCTTGAACACAACAGAGGTGGACAAGGTGCGTGGCATTGGTCTCACCAGGAGTCAAGACAAAAGCTTGTGTCGTTGTGCGTGCAACATTGGCACCATCCAGTGCGATGACATCCATACTATGCTGACTGATGTTCATTTTTACGGCCCAATTCGACATGCCACCAACGATCCTGAACCTGCACAATGGGGCATGAGCAGGTAAGGACGGTGCTAGTGGTGGTGGTGGCAGTGGTGGTAGTGGCGGTGGTGGTGGTGGTTAGAGTGGTGGTGGTGGTTGAAGAGGGGGATGGGCATTTGGGCATGGGCAGGTCAGGACGGTGCTAGTGATCTGGTGTCAGGAGTGGCAGTGGTGGTGGTGGTGGTGGTGGAGGTTGAAGAGGGGGATGGGCAGGTGGGGATGAGCAGGTAAGGATGATGCTATTGATCAGGTGGTGGTGGCCGTGGTGGTGGAGCCTTGCTAGCGGTGGAGTCGGAGTGCTACATACATCCCCAGCCCAGCCCAGCCCAAATCCCCAACCCAGCCGGAAGCCCCAGCCCAAGCAAGTCCTATAATAGGAACCCATTCTTTCACACCTGTATCTTTTTCCCGGCCCCACTTTGAACACAGCATCTGCACCGACAGCCTTGCTAGCATTGGAGCAGGAGCGCTACATACAGCCCCAGCCCAGCCCGAAGCCCATGGCCAAATCGTCAACCCAGCCTGAAGCCCCAGCCCAAGCAAGTCCTATTGTAGGAACCCATTCTTTCACACCTGCATCTTTTCCCAACTCCTCTGTGAACATAGCAGCTGCACCGAAAGCCTTGCTAGAGTTGGAGTAGGAGTGCTACATACATCCCCAGCCCAGCCCCAATTCCCAACCCAGCCCGAAGCCCAAGCCTTGTCCCCTTTTCTCCTTTCACACCTGTATCGTTTCTCCAGCTCTACTTTGAACACGGCAGCTGCAAAGACAGCCTTGCTAGAGTTAGAGAAGGGGCCCTACACACAGCCCAAACCCAGCCCAGCCCCAATCCCCAACCCAGCCCAAAGCCCTGTCCCCTTTTTTCCTTTCACACCTGTATCGTTTCCCCAGCTCCACTTTGAACACTGCAGCTGCGCCAACAGCCTTGCTAGCATTGGAGTAGGAGAGCTACAGACAGCCCCAATCCCCAACTCAGCCCAAAGCCCTGTCCCCTTTTCTCCTTTCACACCTGTATCTTTTCCCCGGCTCTACTTTGAACACAGCAGCTGCGCCGACAGCCTTGCTAGCATTGGAGTAGGAGAGCTACAGACAGCCCCAATCCCCAACTCAGCCCAAAGCCCTGTCCCCTTTTCTCCTTTCACACCTGTATCTTTTCCCCGGCTCTACTTTGAACACAGCAGCTGCGCCGACAGCCTTGTTAGTGTCGGAGTGCTACATACATCCCCAGCCCAGCCCCAATCCTCAACCCAGCCCAAAGCCCTGTCCCCTTTTCTCCTATCACACCTGTATCGTTTCCTCGGCTCTACTTTGAACACAGCGGCTGCGCTGACAGCCTTGCTAGCATTGGAGTAGGAGTGCTACACACAGCCCCAACCCAGCCCAGCCCCAATCCCCAACCCAGCCCAAAGCCCTGTCCCCTTTTTTCCTTCCACACCTGTATCTTTTCCCCGGCTCCACTTTGAACACAGCGGCTGCGCCGACAGCCTTGCTAGAGTTGGGCTCCTGCACCCAGCCTTGGCCGTTGGTAAGAATTGTATAGTAGACAGCATCAGAGTAATCCTCAGGAATCACTCCTGTGCATGCACCTTCGTGTGAGTGGTCGTCATGCCCAACTCCTAAATTGGCATTGTCCATATCTCCCATGCCTGGATCACTGTTGCCAGCGTCATCACTAGTTGCGTCGTCGTTGCTGTCCATATCCATGTCACCAACCATGACCATATCATCGCCGCTGTTGTCGTCTTCGTCCATATCCATGGCCATGCCATTCTAGTGGAAGGGAGAGTGGAGGAAGGGAATGTTAGTGTTGTGTTTGTGCATGTGGGTATGTGGATTGCATGGGGGTTCTCGCGAGTCTGACGCGGTCATGTCCATAACACCAACCGTGCCCAAGGCATTGTCGCCGTTGTCGTCTTCATCCATATCCATGGCCATGCCATTCTAGTGGAAGGGAAAGTGGAGGAAGGGAATGTTGGTGTTGTGTTTGTTCACGTGGGTGTGTGGATTGCATGGGGATTATTGCGAGCCTGGGCGGGCATGTCCATATCACCACCCATGCCCACGGCATCGTCACCATCGTCGTCTTCATCCATGCCATTCTAGTAGAAAGGAGAGTGGAAGGAGGGAATTAGTGTTGTGTTCGTGCATGTGGGTGTGTGGATTGCATGGGGATTATTGCGAGCCTGGCGCGGGCATGTTCATATCACCACCCATGCCCACGGCATCGTCGCCGTCGTCGTCTTCGTCTATGCCCATGCCATTATAGTGGAAGGAAGAGTGGAGGAAGGGAATGCTGGTGTTGTGTTTGTGCATGTGTGTGTATGTGTGTGTGTATTGCGTGCATGTGTGTGTGGCTTGTGTGTGTATGTGCGTGTGTGGATTGTGTGTGTGTATGTGTGTGCATGTATGCGTGTGGATTGTGTGTGTATGTTTGTGCATGCGTGTGTCTATGTGCGTGCGTGTGTATATGTGTGTGGATTGAGTTTGGATTATTGAGAGTCTAACAGGGGCATGCGTTTCCTCATATAGTCAATCCCACAGCAATATGTTACAGCCAAACTCCGCGCTTCGCGCTCAACCATTAGCTCCACCATGCGATGGCTACACAACAATCCTGAAATCAGGCTTGCTTAGCCCAAGTAGCTACTCAACCTGGCCTACAGAAATCTGAAAATTAAAACAGTGCCCTCCATACTCCCATCACACACCCCAAGCCCAGCTTCATATCATGTGAGATCAACAAAAGTATGTCAACAAACCCAACAAGCGCAGGTCAACCAACCACCACCCACCAACCAACCAACCACCAACCAACCAAACACCAAATATGCACTAACCTTTCGCAAGCCAGCCAGCATTTCAGCCCCAGTCATAGGAGACTGGTCGGTGAGCATCACAACCATCTCTTCATCATACTCATCAGCGTACGGATCATTGGGGTCCTGCAGAAGGATGAGGAGCACATTAAATACTGGGGCAGGGGTAGGGTTGCTTTGGGGGGGGTGCATGTGTGCGTGTGGTTTGTGTGTGCATGTGTGTGTCTATGTGCGTGCATGTGTGTATGTGTGTGTGGATTGCATTGGGATTATTGTGAGTCTGACAGGGCCATGCGTTTCCTCATTAAATCAATCACAAGGATCAGGATCACTGGGGTCCTGCAGAAGGATGAGGAGCAAATTACATTCAGGGGCAGGGGAAGGGGTGCTTCGGTGGGCAGGTTTGTTTTGGGGGGCAGGGTTGCTTCGGGGGGCAGGGTTGTTTTGGGGGGCAGGGTTGCTTCGGGGGGCAGGGTTGTTATGGGGGGCAGGGTTGCTCGGGGAGCAGGGTTGCTTCGGGGGGCAGGGTTGTTATGGGGGGCAGGGTTACTTTGGGGGGCAGGGTTGTTATAGGGGGCAGGGTTGCTCGGGGAGCAGGGTTGTTTTGGGGGGCGGGGTTGCTGCGGGGGGGCAGGTTTGTTATGAGGGGCAGGGTTACTTTGGGGGTCAGGGTTGTTTTGGGGGGCAGGGTTGTTTTGGGGGGTAGGAACCAGTGTCCTTGCGTAGCACAATGGTACTCGTAGCAGCCTTTGGGGTGGTACTGAAGCTTTTGTTGCCACCAATTGCAACCCCAAAGACTCCAATGCAGCACCCATTAGCACAAGGGAACATATTGTAGCGCTTGTGCATTGGTGGTTGGCCCTAGTGAAAGCAAACGGGCTGGCCCCTCAATCTCATGCCTCGTAGTAAGGCGTACTATTATTTATTTATTCATTAACACTTGTGCTATATGTAGAACCTTCAATACCACCCTGATTAAATATACTTGTGAGCAGAGCAAGTGCATCAAAGTGTATAGCATGGAAAGCATAGCTTTTATTTTTGGCTACGAGCAGCAGCTTCTATGCAGCTCCCTGAGCCAGCCACTAGGCTAAGTCTCAAGATTGTATACGTTTTGGAAAGCTGATTCTGTCAGCTTCAAGTTGCACTAGGCTGCCTTATTTTCGGCTGAATAGGCAGTGAGGGGAGCTGCCAACAAGCTGCTGCTTGTAGCTGAAAAGAAAAGCTATGATGGAAACCAAGCAGGTCAATGGGGTTGTCAATTTTGTCCTGGTCCCCATAATTATCGTGCAGTGAAGTAATTAATACATACAATACAATATAAACATGATTTGCTTCCTTACCATGTGGATTGGAGTGGTGGCTCCCTTAGGGGGAGTGTAGTAATGCAAGTAGTGCAAGAAAGGCAGTTTTGTATTTCAGAAATCTGCAGGCAAGGTTGAATAGCTACTTGGGCTACTCGAGACTGATTTCAGGATTGCTGTGTAGCCATCGCATGGCGGAGCGCGGAGCCCGGGGTTTGTGACGGGGGTTCACGCGTCGCCATTCATCGACGGAATGGCGACGCAGTGGCGACGCGTCTTCTAATCAAAACTGTTGATGCATTGTAAGGATGGATATGAAGGGATAGATTTGGGCACCATGCCCACCAGCACAAGCGAGGCACCGCCCACTAGCATAATAACTGGTAAAATAACAACGGAAATATACCGGTTGTGGTCGCTTTTAAAGGGTAAGCCGACCGTTGATTTACCCGTTGTTGTAGTTATTAGGCAAAAACAAGGGTCTACTTGCCGTGGATATTTTACTTATGATCAATGTTCTTCCCACCAGCATAATCAAAGTGCATCTGGGTCCACTTGAACAATCAATGCACTGCCCGCCTGCACAATCAAATAGCCTCTGGGTCCACAAGCACAATCAATGCACTGCCCACCAGGGTTTTCTGCAAGGTGCTTTATTTAGCACAAGTGCCATATTATGTACCTTCGTGTTTTGGGGGAGCTACGTTAGAGCCTTGTGGGGTTGATCTTTGGGGTCAAAAAGCTGCCAGGAGAATCCCAAAGGCTACTAAAAAGCACCGTGGTGCTATGTAAAGGTACCTGTCCCTGCCCATAAAATAACTCTGCTGCCTACCTGCATAATCAAATCGACAAGTCCTAGGTAGCATCTCAAGTGACGCGGAGAATTGGCGAACAGTTTTGGCAACGGAACAACAGGTGGCAACGGAATCGAGCGGACCGAAGCCAGTTAGCTAGGAGACAGTTAGCTTATGTGTCAGGCTTCATGTCAGTCGTCTGTCGTCCGTCGCACAAACAAACAAACAAACAAACAAACGGACAACGGGGTGACCCTGGGGGCTCCCACCACCCAGAAGGGGCGTCTCTGCCAAAAATCTACAGGTTGTGGTCACTTTTAAAGGGCGAGTCGACCGTTGTTTACCAGATGTTGTTGCTATTAGGCCAAAACAAGGGTATAATTGTCGTGATTATTTCACTAGTGCTCAATGCACTACCCACCTGCACAATCAGAGTGCCTCTGAGTCCATCCCCGAACTGAAGTCCAGAATGGGAGTGGTAGTAGGCCGTGCCTGCTGGGCCTGCCACAAACTTGTATCGGAACATGTGGCCTGGAAGGATCGCTCGCTGAGAGATTCCGTCAGTGCCATCGGCCCAGGCTGTGCCTTGCATGCTCATCCCATGCCAATGGACACTAGTGCCTGGTGGAAGGAGATGGGAGAGTTAATAAATAAATAAATACATTGATAAATAAATACATTCATAAATAAATAAATAAATAAATAAATTCATAAATAAATAAATAAACAAATAGTATACCTTATTACGAGGCGTGATGTTGAGGGGGCCAGCCTGTTTGCTTTCACTGGGGCCGACCACCAAAGAGTTAATAAATAACGTTTGTAAATGTAAGGATGGCTTTGATATCGCTTTACAGCCGAAGCAATGTGCTCCAGTTGTCAGAGTTACATGGATGCGATATAAGCCAAAGGAGCGAGGCTTTGATTTCACTGGAACAACTTTTATCAGCGATAGCTGTATTACTGCATACTGTCTGTTTCCCCTGATCATGTGTCCAGTGTCCCCTAGACCCTGGACCCTAATCCGTCCTCTGAGATTTGCCTTCTTAGTACTCCCCTCTTTCTTTCTGTAACCTTTTCTTTTGACCATTTCCTTTCCGTCTCTGTCCCTAAAAGCCGAACACGTTACAGTAAGGTCAGAGGCTAAGAGGAGCAGCCTACGGGAGATGCTTTACGGGTATAGGAAGACAGGTAGAACCATAGAACAGCTAACGCTGGTTCCAATATGTGCATTATAGCCCATTATATTACTGGTACCCCCTGGGGGCACCCCCCCTGGGAATAATATAATGTACGGTTTGCATGCTCATCAAGTGCCAAAGGACGCTGGTAACTGGTGGAAGGAGATGAGAGAGGTGTGTTTATGTGTATTTGTATGTGCGTGTGTGTGTATGTGTATGTGCGTGTGTGTTTGTGTGTTTGTGTGTTTGCATGTGTATTTGTGTGTGTGTGTGTGTGTACGTGTGTGTATTTTGTGTGTGCGTGTGTTTATGTGTGTGTATTTGTGTGTGTATGTGTGTATGCATGTGTGTGTATGTGTGCGTATGTGTGTGTGGGTGAGGGTGTGTGGAGGTGCAGTTGCGCATGCCCATGCCAATGAACGCCAGTGCCTTGTGGAAGGAAATAGGAGAGGTCGTTTGTGTGTGTGTGCCACGCCAACTCCCAGGCCCACACCAACTCCCAGGCCCATGCCCACGCTAAGTCCCATGCCCATGCCCACACCAACTCTCATGCCCATACACATGCCCATGTTAGCAACCAGCTTGAAGCACATGCACATACCCACACACATTCCCATGCACCTCACGATGTCCACCTAAGCCCATGCAGGCGACCTCTTACCCGCGTCTGCATTGTTGTACACGTCAATGCTGATTTCCTCCCCTAGCTGTGCATATATTGGGGGGCCCACGTAGCTCCAATTGTAGCTCATCCCATGCAGAACTGCACCTCCAGGGAGGGTGAAGTCTGTGTTGCTCACCACTAGACTGTGGTGCAGGGAGGCTTTGGGCACTAGGGGGCAGTGCTGTACCATCCTTAAGTCATGGACCCCCAGGGGCTCGGAACCTGACCCGAAGTCAGAGTACTGGAAGAGGCAGATGACGTAGCAGAGCAAGTAGGCAGTCGCAGCAGCGGTGACGGTAACTGCAGCCGTGATTATCAACGGCTGTTGCCCGAACATGGTGGATCCAGTCTCTCCCAGCTGAGTTTGCTTGCCTCGTTCAGTCCGAGGCAAACGTTGTGCGAGGCTAATCGCAACACGGTGCCACTCGCGGACACCAACGCTCCTCGGTCTTATTACCCAGTAATAACCAAGCGGGGTAGTTTCCGACGATTAAAAGACGAACAGTTTGCTGGAAAGCAGCAGTTAGAATTACGAAGGTCGGCAAGCTGAATGAGGCGGTGTGGAGTTCAAAGTGTGCTCTTGTGCTCCCCTTACATGCCGCAGCAGAAATGTCCGACACTCCGACAGAGGCTTCGAATTCGGTCGCAGTCCCAACCGCTACGGCACTGCCGCAAGCGAGGGAGTGAGTCAGGGGGAGTAGAGAGGAGGACAAGGCGGGTGGTAGTATGGAGTGGCGGAAAGTACCTCGGACAGACGGGGTTAGGCCAACGGAAAACGTGGACTTCACTTGCAGGCTATTAATGCAGGCCGAATTGTCAACCATGCATGGGCAAAAGTGCCTGCTGCTGAAATGCTTGAATATATCTGTCTAGACTGTGAGCGCTCTTTCGGACGCAGCATACATACAGGAGAGCGACAGATGCGAGTATCGGAGAAAGTTACTAGTCTGAAGCCATGGCACGTCACACTTTCTACCATGCACTTTTTTGCTCGGGAAATATCAGGAGCAGTGTCAATGTGCTATTGCGGATTGTATGGCCGTGTTGAAGACGCAGAAGCCAACTTATATATGAGGCACGTAGAGAGATGGCGCATGAAAGTGTGAGAACTAAGAAGACATTGAGCAACCTTGAGCAACATTGGGCTCCAAATATATAGGACTATGTCGGGACGGATACGGTTACGGGAATCGGTCGGATCTGTTGTGTGATTGGTTGATGATCGAAGAAACGGCGAAGGGACAGAGAATCGACAACAGCCTGGACTTTCGGAAGATACGACGCACCTGCTGGCCAGCCCCGGGGGGCAGCCCCCTCACCTGGGCCTGGGGGTGGACGCTGCAAGGGACGCAGGCGCAGGGGACGTCATTTCCTACAGCTTCAGCTTCCCCGGCGTTCTCCCACGTTTATTACTTGCTCACTCTCCCTATTCCCCCCAATTCCAAGCCCCCCAAAGCCAATGTAACCCTCCACCTCCTCGAACTTAGCTAAACGCATGACTCCCTCCTCGCTACAACATGCACCACTAAAACGGCAAAACCCACAAACCTCCTCTTGTCTCCAGCTACAGTGTTAACAGTTATGTTCTCAAACAATAGTCGAAAGTTAGTCGCCAACAGTAAACAGTAGAAGACAAATAGGAAACAGTAGAAGACCTACCGCGCAGCTCCTGTAGTTACTCGCCTGGTGTAGTCGAAGAGCCAGCGCGCGCATGCTTCGCCTAGTTTAGGCGAAGCACAACTTCTTCAACATTAGGCGAGTGATACTCATTCACGCAGACGCTACGACTAATGCGACTCTATTGGCCTGGGAAGCAGCTTTGTGCCCGGCGTTTTTCTACAACCCTTGGTGAACGGGAGGGACTTCGCCTAGCTCTGACGAGCGGGGGGTGATTCGCCTAGCTTAGGACCAGAGACTAGGCTCTCTGCTTAGGACTCCCCCCCCCCCCCCCCCCCCCCCCCCCCCCCCCCCCCCAACCCAACCCAACCCAACCCAACCCAACCCAACCCAACCCAACCCCAACCCCAACCCCAACCCCAACCCCAACCCCAACCCCAACCCCAACCCCAACCCCAACCCCACCCCAACCCCAACCCCAACCCCAACCCCAACCCCAACCCCAACCCCAACCCCAACCCCAACCCCAACCCCAACCCACCCCTCCAGGATATGCGTTTTTGTCGGACCCTCTTGCGTTTGTTGGGCTTGGTGCTCCGGATTGCCTACCTTGGCATCCCTCACACTTCCACTATTTTTCAGCATTATACTAGTTTCCTTTCTTTGACTGTTCTGTTCCTTGTTTGTTTCCCAGGTTTGTGGGGGTGCCTCACAAACTCTCCTGCTTATTTGTATACAATTTGATGGTAGGCAGGCTGTGCTGCGGTACTTTCTCGGCATTGATTTGCTGAGTTTATGTAACGAACCCTATCTCAGACAGTGCAACCGCCGTGGTTACATGTCTGGTTTGATTCTGATTTGATTGTTACATAGTTTTTCAGCCAACCCAGCGCTGCTCACCGTCTTCCAATTCCGTGTCACCCCGTATTAAAAAATGCAATAATAATCGCACAATTCAATTCTCATCCCAGCTGAGATGATGATTTAATAATGTTGTAGAATTAAATTATCACTTGGGGCTCAGTTCATCAGTGCCTTTTCTTTTTAAGTCCTTCCTACACGGTTGGGCAAGTCCCTTTAGCCTATTTGGCCTACCCCTGGACTGTAACATACTTACATACACCCCGTGCTATCCCCACAGAGACCAGGGCGTACATTATTAAACAGATTATACAGATTAAAGACCTTGCATGTTCGCGGGCAGAGTAAACATGAGTAGCAAAACAAGTTATGTTCGAATATGGGGGTAGACTACCCCCATATTGGAATGTACCCCGGATAGCCGATAAGCTTCGGGGACTTTCCCATCCCAGCCTTAACAATCAATATTAATTGTATCTTATCTAGTTATCTGGGTAGCTTGTACATAGAAGAAGAAGACGAAGAATTGATGCACGGATACTTCCCAGGGTTGTTCAAAACGTTACGTGTCACATCTCAAACGCAGATTTTGGAATGTCTGTTAGGGGATTTGGCACACGATATGTGGATTTGGGCCCATTTTTACACGTAGGCTTGGGTCATGAAGTCATGATACGTAGACATAGACTCAGAGAACAGTAACGTCTCAATACGTAGATTTTGAAGGACCCTTGACCATCCCTGATAAATACGCCTGAAGGCGTCTAGCCGTGTACAGAATACAATCCGCCCCCATTTGCTACGTACAGCAGCCGTATACAATTCAAACCGTATCCAATCCGCCCCCGTGGGTACCCACGGAAAATACGAAGTTAAACCACCAGGATTTGAAACACATCGTCTGAATTCGATTTGATTGTTACATGGTGTTTCAGCAAACTTTGGTCTGCTCACCGTTTCCAATTCCAAGTTCCACCCGTGCTAATCCCAGAAAACAGGGAGTATACATACTGAGCGGATCTAGGTCGTTTGGGATGTGGAGATCATTTATAGACTCCGACAGGGAAGCAGACAAGAGGAAGTCCGAAATCACGCACAGCCCAGTTCATTCTGGCGCCTCTCTGGACCTTGTAGGAATCAAGTTGAACTATACTGGTAATCAGTATATATCAATTGTTATACTGCTAACTGTATTCTTTTGCGTTTTTTTAGTAAAGGGCTAGCATTGGAAGACCTAACCTTCGACCCAAGAGTCGAAAATACTCGTTGAAAAAGAAGAAAAAAACATCCAGATATTTTGCTAATACTTTCTCAGTCAGTGGGTCAGTCTGTCTTGTCATGTGTGCAAGGGGTCTAGGCAAAGAATCTGGTACCGAAGAGTGAAATACAATTATAAAGAACCTCTGTTTATCCGCGAATGCATGGAGAGGAGCCAACCCATTAAGGACTGCAGGGGAGCTAAGCCACCAAGGGATGCAAGGGGTCCAAGCCACCAAGGGTTTTAAGGGGTCCAAGCCACCATGGGCTGCAAGGGGTCCGAACAAACAAGGGCTTTAAGGGGTCAAAGCCACCATGGGCTGCAAGGGGGCCAGGTCTTCAAGGGCTTCAAGGGGTCCAAGCCACCATGAGCTGTAAGGGGGCCAGACCTTCAAGGGGTCCAAGCCACCAAGGGCTTCAAAGGGTCCAAGCCACCATGGGCTGCAAGGGGGCCAGGCCACCAAGAGGGTCAAGGGAAGAACAGCCCAGGAGAACCATTCTTATGAACACAAGTTAGGTCAAGGTATCCAAAGTAGCTGAAGTAGATGAAGACCAAATCCAAAGACATTATCGCCACCATGGGTCAACAGGAATATGAATGCAAGCCTCAAGACCAAATCCAATGGCGTTGGCAAAAGGGGTCAAGATATTTATGGATGCAGACCATTTGAAGAGACAAAGGTAGCCAAAGTTGGTAGCCTAAGCAGCTGCAGTAGCCTTAGTACCGGTAGCTGAAGACCAAATCGAAAAGCCATTTGAAGAGCCCAAGGCAAGATGCAATTGAATGAAACTTGAGACATGATGGACTGTGTATGTACAGCACAATCAGGCCACTCTAGGGCTGAAATCAGAAAAAGCAATTGTGATTGTTTGTTTTCTCAATGCCAAGTATATCGAATTTACTGGTGTGTCATTCGCTTTTGCTGTAACTTGTTGGCTTGCCAAGTATTCCACAATCAGGTGACCACTTGGCTGCAATCAGGTGACCTGCCCCACAATCAAATGACCATTTGGCTGCAATCAAATCATGACCATTTGGCTACACTCAAATCAAATCATGATCATTTGGATACAATCAAATCATTTGGCTGCAATCAAATCATGACCGTTTGGATACAATCAAATCAAATCTGCTGGCTGCAATCAAATCAGATGACCATTTGGCTGCAATCAGCAACGCAATAGTGATCGGATGTGTCCTCAATGCCGAACATGCAAGTTACATCCGCGCAGTAGGGTGTAGTATCATAGCACCGCAGACCGTTAGCTGTGCACCTGCCATCAGAGCATGGAGTGCCGCTTCCACAGCAGAACCGTGTGTTTGTTCGGCCTTTGCTTTGACCGCTTATACGATTATGATACAAGATCGGTTACAAGCTTTTCAGAATCCTCAAAAGACAAGGTGTCCCACTTTCAAATATCCCTATCTGTATGGGATGCATGCCTCCCCCTCCATGCATCCAGACCCTCAACAGTACATCTCATCGTGAACGCAAGAACGAGGATCCGTGGTGTCTTTTGGATACGAGGACGAGGACATGTTTCCGCCGTTTGCATGTGGAGTCTGATTGATGGATATGATCCGCCACCGCATCCGTGTATTAGTCATGAATGGACGGACTGACGGACTGTGTGGATGCGACAGTTTCCCGCCGTTTGCTTGTGTCCTCCGATACATTCGACCGTGTTCCGCATCTTGTGTCCTGTCCTCCGATACATTCGACCGTGTTCCGCATCTCCGATACATTCGACCGTGTTCCGCATCTCCGATACATTCAATGGGCGTTCCTGCCTCCCGGCCGATTTTTTAAAATTTCTATTCAGGATTTAGAGCATCCGGAACGACTCGCTACCTTGACACATGAGCACCAAGGAATCACAATTCCTCCCCATACCATGTTTCTCAACCAGTCAAAATCGGCCGGGAGGCAGGAACGCCCATTATTCGACAGTTTCCCGCCGTTTGCTTGTGTCCTCCGATCTCGCTTCTTCCAAGCTTGATGTGAACTGTGGGCTCCCCTCCAGTGGTCGCCCACCCTGAAAGGGGCTCCGCCGATTGTTTATACAGCCCGCAATTATGCGGCGTTTACGGATATGTCACTAGCATAACGCCCGCTAAGATGCGTACGCGTCTAGTTCCTTTTACTTTGCAGTTGAAAAAGCGCATGCACATCGATTCCGTTGACAAAATCTCATAGATCACATGTTTAGCGACCCAAAGGATGTCATTTGTTTCAATAATGCAGTGGTCCATGAACGCTGTGTGCAATATGTCCGTCGGCACCCAAGCCTTATCCGAAACTTCACAATGTTTTCCGATAAAGTTTGAAAACAAGTTCTCGATACGCTCTTGCTCGTTCATCATTTGATGAAAGATTGGTTGTTGAATTTAAGTTACACCGGTCAATAATGTTACAGTATATTGAATCAATTACAATTCTCTATGTACGGGAGGCAGGAACGCCCATTATTTCACAAATGAACGTGTGGCTCTGGCTCGACGACTTGTGCTTCAAGGAGGGGCGACACCGTGTGACGACACCTCCTCGACTTGTACAGGCGCTTTCAAGGTGACTTTCGAAGCCCAGCACTCATCCTCGATCGCTTCAACACGACGATAGTTTTCAGCGACCTGCACCAAATCAACTTTGCCTTCCAACTTGGCAATAGTGTTCCACTGGGTTGCGAATTTGATTTGCTGTTCGCTGTCCTGCTCCAATTTTAATATTCTGCGTTCAAGTACTTCTTTCTTGTGCATGAAATGGTCATTGATGGATTCAATCTCCTTTTGAAGCTTTGCATCGTAGTCGACAGTGCCAACATCTTTTAATGGTGTTCGTTTGATGCAACGACGACGAAGGTAATGAGGAGTGATCGTGATCGCTGAGTGATCGTTCATGTTTGATTATTTATCCCAATCATGATGCATGATGTTTTTATACTCAATAATGCAACTTGCAAGCAGTAGTAGTAGCAGGCTGGTGTATGTCCTCACCACATCCAACATCAGATTCTGGTAGTGTTTTAAAGTATGTGGAGTCAGATGGACAATGAGAAAGAAGGCGACATACGCCGATGCACTGAAGCTAGATTGGTATAAAAAATAAGATACATGTAACAAACACTTGGGTAATCATTTTCGGAGACCTGCTGTAACGTCTACCCATTGTTGTGCAACATGTTGAAGCTGCCGATGGACATGGTGATCAGTGTATGTGTGGCATTGCCAAAGACAGTGTGTCCTGTCCTCCGATACATTCGACCGTGTTCCGCATCTCCGATACATTCGACAGTTTTCCGCCGTTTGCTTGTGTCCTCCGATACCGTTGACGATATCGCTTCTTCCAAGCTTGATGTGAACTGTGGGCTCCCCTCCGGTCGCCCACCCGCTCGGTTCCTCGCGGACCCTTTTGTGGGGGCTCCCCTCCGGTCGCCCCCAGTCGCTCCGCTGTGGGGAGGTGAAAGGGGCTCCGCCGCTTGTTATATGTTAATGTGAGACGGTTCATCCAAGTGTTGTTTGTTAATTAAGTATAAGAAATCAAGACTATGTCTAGTATATTGCTTTGCGCACCCTATCTCTTCTGTGTAAAACAGAAACAATGGATAACTTCAAGAAGTTGGATACCAGCATGTATGCGTGTTTCACAGTTTCAGGCAGTACGTGGAATGGCAAACATTTTATTTTACATGGAACGGTGGTATTCGATAATGAGGATGACGCCAAGAAATGTTTAGAAATACTCGACCTGTACAAAGAGACATTCTACTACAGGCGTACATCGAACGTGATGAATAAGACTATGTTCACGTTTGACGGAACGACAATCCACCTATTATCTGGTGCCAAAATTGAGTACGCCCAGAATGCTGCTCGATTGAAGAAGATTGTAGAGATAGAAAATACGTACACGGCAAACACATGGGAATACATGGACGATTACGTAAGGCTATTCGGGTATCTTCCGCTCAGGAAAAGGGCATTCTGGAGCTGCTTGCTGTTATGTTTTTCGTGCAGTTGTGTATTCTGTATCGATCCATGCTATTACGAAGCTAAATCTCCTGAAGACAGTAAGTCAACGGACTGGGGTCTGCTTGAGAAAGCCTCCTTGGTGTACACACGAGGACACGTAAAATAACTGTCGAAACTAAGTTATTCAATTTCCTGGCTGCGGATATCTTGACTGAAGACGCGTCCACCGCGATCCACAGCTGTCACATCATATAATGGGCGTTCCTGCCTCCCGGCCGATTTTGCCTGGTTGCGAAACATGGTATGGATCGGAATTGTGATTCCTTGGTGCTTATGTCTCAAGCTAGCGAGTCGTTCAGGATGCTCTAAATCCTGATTAGAAATTTAAAAAAATCGGCTGGGAGGCAGGAACGCCCATTGTACGTCAACGAAGTGAGTCCTGCCAGAGGTGATATGTCGTCCACGTCGGTGTTCAACATGTCCAGGTGCACCAATGAAGTGAGTCCTGCCAGCGGTGATATGTCTTCCACGTCGGTGTTCGAAATGTCCAGGTGCACCAATGAAGTGAGTCCTGCCAGTGGTGATATGTCTTTCACACGTGTGCCCTTCATGTTTAGGTGACTCAACGAAGTGAGTCCTGCCATCGGCGATATGTCTAGCACCTTTCTCCGGCGATAAGACGGAATGAAGAGGGACATCGATACTCGGTGTTCGACCACACATGTGTACGCCATGTTCAGATGAACCAACGAAGTGAAGCCGGACAGTAGTGATATAGAGAGTACACGTGTGTGCTCCATGTTCAGTTGAAGCAACGCAGTGATACCTGACACCGGTGAGATGTCTTTGAGCTTGTATTTGATATGCGACATACACTTGACGGAATACTAAAATGAAACCGTTTTCTGGAGTGTACGGCACACCTTACGGTGTAACCAAATGGTGTAGCAACCCACGGGGCAGTGGAACACCAATACGATTTTGAATCAACAAATTGCAGGATGTTAACGAGAATATCGTGGTTCTTTTTTAGATCACGGCTCTCCATCCTGCAGACTCCGTATCGTTCTTTTGTCGGTACTTTCGAGAGTGTCCATTGAAGGACCAGCCGCACTTAAGCGATCGACTCTTCCCCGGTACCGTGGCCCAAAAGAACACGGGGTCTTTGTTGATGTGCAATGCGTCATGAAAGGAGGTTTCTTTGCTGGACGGGCCATTTTGTAGGACCATCCACTCGTACACTATAATGTCTGTCGACGCCTTATACCGTTTATTGGGATGTTTCATTTTACTGTTCCGCCGACTGTAGGTGATATGTCGTCCACGTAGGTTTTCGATATGTCGAGGTGCGTCAATGAAGTGAGTCCGTACAGTGGCGATATGTCGGTCACATAGGTGTTCGATATGTCCAGGTGAACCAACTCAGTGAGTCCGGACAGCGGCGATATGTCTTGGATATTCGACATTGATTGGTAGGGTACGTATTCCCCTATTTTCAACTCTTTGATCCTGCAAATGCGTGATACTGCGTATTCCAAACTGTTATAATGTCTTAAGTGGATCCTTGTGACACACCGGGGTGCGGCGCATCTCCACTGTTTGCAAACGAGAGACACTCGTTTGAGGTGTGATACGTTCGAAATCGCATTGGCTAGAATGATCTCCAATACATCTTCATTGATTTCGTCAAAGGAACTCATTCGTTTGTGAAGTGTGCTGTGCTGAAAAATGGTTGTTTACACTTCATTCGATGACGATGATCCGCCACCGCATCCGTGTGTCATGAATGGACGGACGGACTGACACACGACATTCGACAGTGTTCCGCATCTCCGATACATTCGACAGTGTTCCGCATCTTGCGTGTGTCCTCCGATACATTCGACAGTTTTCCACCGTTTGCTTGTGTCCTCCGATACCGCTGACGATCTCTCTTCTTCCAAGCTTGATGTGAACTGTGGGCTCCCCTCCGGTCGCCCACCCGCTCGGTTCCTCGCGGACCCTTTGTGGGGGCTCCCCTCCGGTCGCCCCCAGTCGCTCCGCTGTGGGGAGGTGAAAGG
The DNA here is from genome assembly GCA_013435795.1 of Chlamydomonas sp. ICE-L. Taxonomy (NCBI): domain Eukaryota; kingdom Viridiplantae; phylum Chlorophyta; class Chlorophyceae; order Chlamydomonadales; family Chlamydomonadaceae; genus Chlamydomonas; species Chlamydomonas sp. ICE-L. The sequence goes on from JACBWV010000524.1 coordinate 4,368,539, forward strand.
GGCTCCGCCGCTTGTTATATGTTAATGTGAGACGGTTCTCATCCAAGTGTTGTTTGTTATCTTTGCCTCGACTCGACTCGACAGTTTCCGCCGTCATGTAATGCGAGAGATCGGTCGCCATGTGATGTGATGTGCCTCGACTCGACAGTTTCCGCCGTGATGTAATGCGAGAGGTCGGTCGCCACATGTGATGTGATGTGATGTGATGTGCATCGACTCGACAGGTTCCGCCGTCATGTAATGCGAGAGGTCGGTCGCCATGTGATGTGATGTGACTCGACTCGACACAGGTTCCGCCGTCATCTGTTGGCGTGGAGCTCCGCTTTGACTGCTTTTGCAGTGTACGAAACTTATTCGTAAAAGAGCATCCAACAGTGCATATCGTCGTCGCCGTTTACCCAACGGTGTTGAGGATACACGCATGCTAAGTAACCAATGCCAAAGTTAGTCATTGTGACCATGTGTGAGTATCCGAAGCTGCTGCTCAAGAGGATGCGTATTCCCATAGCGGTGCTGATACGGTCGATACTTGGCTTGAACTCTACAGCAACTGTGCAGAGCCATATAAGGAGTTGGGCACCAGGATGGTGCGCTCCATGTTGGTTGACCATTTCACACAACAAATTTGTAGCCGCCTGAATTTTTGCTTTACTTGTATCGCACACATGGTCGCAGAGTCTATTTTGCAGTCCATCCACGCCGTTTATGTCCACTAACCTACCATCACTATGCGAGGGCAGTGTCTGCGTGAGTGGTAGCACTGCTTCCGCAGGGACATCCAAGGTAATCAATTCGCATACTATGCGTACCCTGTCATGAAGAGACTGGCGCATCCCCAATTGTCTCAGTGCATAATCGGGTAAATGAATAGAGCATGGATTCAGAAGCAGATCACGAGCAAGCTTACGCGTTGGCGCGACAGCCATGTGCGGTTCAAGTGCTGTTGCCATGGCCTGGGCGTAAGCAGGATCTGCTATTGCTACACGCAGCATCGTTTTTGAAATTGATGCAACAGTGGCCCCCGCTGTCTCATTGTCTAGCAGTATGGCAATCGCGGACCGGATAAAGAGATCCTCCACCCCTGCTGGCAGATGTGCTGTCGCTACACATTCATTGGCCACATGGATGAACACATCGATGCATGGTATGGGTATCTTAGCTGGTAGTTCAGCTAAAAGTCGAAACAGATTTCCAAGACCGTCTTGACTGAGTGCATCTATGACGGCAAGCATCTGGGACTGGGAACGAGTTGCAATGAAGAGACTGACCAGTCCCACCAGATGACAGTGTTCCTGTGTACGCTCATTACATGTCCGAATGAACATGTCGGTGTACAGCTGGTGGAACTGTGGGCTGACCTTGTCGGTACCTATGCTGACCTGCCGACCACACGCATTAAGCGCAGCGCTCAGAAAGACGGTGGGCATGCTGGCGATCAAGCAAGCAACACCGTTCATGTCCAATGTAAGCTCAGTCGTAATGTCGTTGTAGTACTGTAGCATCCTCGCAACCCCCTTTGATGCTTTGCGCATAATCACAGGTGAAACAGCATACGGTGTGGCTGTCTCGAGCAAAACTAGCAATGCCCTAGTAGCAGTCTTGAAATCACCGTGTCCAGAGCAGCGTCTAATCCTAGAAGAAGCTAGCATCAATCTGATACTCAGTGGTAGTAAGCAACCGCACATCCACATTGTGCAATGAACTACCACATTTTGAGTGACAGGATGACAACACGCCTTCTCTGCCAGCGTTGCAGCGGCCGCAGTTGACGCAATCTGTTCTAATACCATCATGAACTTAGACCCTTTATGCACCTGAAAACAGCGAAACTCAATGGAATGATACAGATCGGGATGGCGGCTGATGGCAATCATGAATATCTGGGATTTGCGTGTGATGATTGATTGATGCCTCTTGACACACTTGGTTTCTGCAGCTCAATTCCCCTACCCCACTCCGTGGGGCCCGCGAATCCCCTATCGATATACGAGATCTATTGTCTAGCAGACCTCTGCTGACATGTGATCACCGTTTGCGATTACTTTACCGGGTTTTCCGTCATCTGTGAGTGATATCTTACAGTATCGAGGTATTGACACAGGTGCCGCCGTGATGCGAGAGGTCGGTCGCTCTGTGACTCGACTCGACAGTTTCCGCCATGATGCGAGAGGTCACCATGTGATGTGACTCGCCTCGCCTCGACAGATGCCGCCGTCCTTGATGAGAGTGGTCGGTCGGTCTCCGTTCCTCGAAACACGAGTGTAAACGTTGTTGTGGCCTAAGCCCCCGCCCCCCGCATCCTTACATGACACACGACATTCGACCGTGTTCCGCCGTTTGCGTTAGAATGCGTGAGAATGAGTGAGTGAGTGAGTGGTTGGTGGGCATCATCATCATGATCTCGACAGCAGCATCCGCGACGCCCCTAGCAGCTGTTGCAGCGCCTGCCGGTGATTCCGTACCCGAGCAATCTTTGAATAAATTTCGCCATGTCCTCGTCCCCGCCCATGATCTTCTGTATGATCCTGGCGCGTGCGGCATTGGTCATCATCGTTGTGCATGGTTGTTGTCGTACACCACGTCCAGTTCGTTGTGCACCATGTCTTCTGCCACCCTCTGTCTCTTCTGCCCTGTCCTGAGGTCCACGACTCTCCCCCCCCTTGATCCCGATCAAGTGCCGATTGCTGTCCAGGCGATGCTCGAACGTCTCGTCCATGAGCAGTGGGCCCGCGAAGACCATCACGTTCGTCACTCCACGGTTAGACCGTATGTACCGGATCAGACTGACAACTTCCCTTTTCTTCAAATCCAGGTTCGCCACCCTCATCTTTGCGTCTCCGCCCTGCAGTCTCCGTTGCGCGGACTGTGTTGCTATCCACAAGTCGACGTCCCTCAGCGCCTCCTCCATGGCCTCGACCACCACGCTCTTGACCCTCCCCTCGTCCACCTTGGCCCACCGGCACGTGTCCTCCTCGAAGATGAAGTAGTCACTGCAGCCTTTTCCCGTCTTCTTCACGGACCCCTGCAGCAGGAAGTGTGCGATCTGCCCCAGGCCGTAGTCTCCATTGTCCCAATTGTCTTTTATTATGCCTGGAATGCGCATCGCGTCATCTGACGCAAGAGCGTGCAGGAACATGACGGACCAATAATAAAAACGTACGTGTCTTGCTTGCTCTGAATATGAGAATAAGGTTCGTTAAAAAAGGTCTTCTGCGTTGTTTACACCTTAATTCGAGGATGAGACGAGACGATGAGTGACGATGATCCGCCGCGCATCCGTGTGTCATGAATTGACGGTGTGGATGCGACAGTTTTCCACAGTTTTGCGTGTGATGATTGATTGATGCCTTGACATGACACACTTGGTTTCTGCAGCTCAATTCCCCTGCCCCACTCCGTGGGTCCCGCGAATCCCCTATCGATATACGAGATCTATTGTCTAGCAGGCCTCTGCTTGACATGTGATCACCGTTTGCGATTACTTTTACCGGGGTTTCCGTCATCTGTGAGTGATATCTTACAGTATCGAGGTATTGACACACCTGATGCGAGAGGTCGGTCGCCATGTGATGTGATGTGACTCGACTCTACTCGACAGTTTCCGCCGTCATGTGATGCGAGAGGTCACCATGTGATGTGACTCGACTCGACTCGACAGTTTCCGCCATGATGCGAGAGGTCACCATGTGATGTGACTCGACTCGACAGTTTCCGCCGTGATACGAGAGGTCGCCATGTGATGTGATGTGACTTGACTCGACTCGACAGTTTCCGCCGTGATACGAGAGGTCGCCATGTGATGTGATGTGACTTGACTCGACTCGACAGAATGGGCGTTCCTGCCTCCCGGCCGTTTTTTTTTAATTTCTAATCAGGATTTAGAGCCTCTTGAACGACTCGCTAGCTTGAGACATAAGCACCAAGGAATCACAATTCCGCTCCATACCATGTTTAGCAACCAGTCAAAATCGGCCGGGAGGCAGGAACGCCCAATACAGGTGCCGCCGTGATGCGAGAGGTCGCTCGCTCTGTGACTCGACTCGACAGGTGCCGCCGTGATGCGAGATGTCGCCATGTGACTCGACTCGACAGGTGCCACCATGATGCGAGAGGTCGCTCGCTCTGTGACTCTGTGACTCGACAGGTGCCGCCGTGATGCGAGATGTCGCCATGTGACTCGACTCGACAGGTGCCACCATGATGCGAGAGGTCGCTCGCTCTGTGACTCTGTGACTCGACACACGTGCCGCCGTGATGCGAGATGTCGCCATGTGACTCTACTCTACTCGACTCGACACATATGCCGCCGTCCTTGATGAGAGTGGTCGCCGTTCCTCTAAAAACGAGTGTAAACGTAGTGAGTGGCCTAAGCCCCCTCAACCAAATCCTGTGTAGTGCTGGCGTCGGTACAATCGATCGCCGGACATGATAAAAGACCCGACGATCCCCCGTAACTGCATAATTTCCTTTTGTTTTGTTCTCCTCTCTCTTCCTTCGAACACGACCGACCGACATCTTCCTCCTTTCCATGAGCAGCATCATTCATCGAGCCTCGAGTGAAGTGTGTGGCTCACGCCCGACAGCATCGATGGGGATTGCCAAAACCCCGATGTCTGATAACACACTCGAGGTTGGCTAACCTCTCGGATCGATGAGAGTGCTGTCAAGGTAGCCGCCACCGCTTGCGAAGACGAGCAGTTCCTCTGTCAAAAGAGGAATCGTCAGACTCTCTCCTTCCAATCTGTGAAAGTCTCCTGGGCACTCTGTACGATCCTTGAGGGTTCCTTGAAGCCGTCTTTTGCTTCCATCCTTATTTTTGAACAAATCTAGATAATCCGATTCGATTATTTACACCAACTTGTATCCTTTGAAAACCCCTCGCAAATTTTCGTTTCCGCGGCTTTTGACGCGGCTTTGCTCTAGACACCTGACGCTTAGGTGACGTTCCAGGTCCGTCTTGATCGTGCTGAGTTTCCCGTTGAAATATTCGCATGTCTTGAAGCGTTCTTTGGCCTCCTTCAGCAGAAATGCGCTGTCCTGGCTGGCAGCGACGTGCTCTTCGACGAACATAGCCACTGCGTCGTTCGCGTTCAAGTACATCGCACTGGTCTTCTTTAACGAATCGGGCATATCGAACTTGTAAGCGTATGCAAACGCGTGTAGAAGGGTGCGTAGGAACTCCATGCGCATCGCTCCGTCTGCCTTGAATGCCTCTACAAGCCCTGCGTCTCGAGGGAAGAGGAATTTTGCGGCGTCCGCCTCATCCGCGACCACAAACCTACTGATGTAGTCGAGTTTTCGTATCCGTCGTTGGACTCCCGAGTCAGAACCGTCGACCATCGGCGGGGCGTTGCACATGATGTGTATCTTGTGTTGCGGGCGGAAGCGTACGATGTTGCTGGAGTGCAAGAGGCGGTAGGTGATGCCTTCCCCACCGGTCATATCCTTGAGGACTCCGGAATTTAAGACTTCGTCGTGGTTTGGCTCTGTGCAATACATAATGCGGACCCCCTTCCACGTCGCAAACTCTGGCATCGGGCGACCTGGATCGATGCGTTGCTTGCTTGTCAGCATTTCCACGCCGAATTTCCGGATGTAGTCGCCCAATGCGATCTCCATGACTTCGAAGAACTTGGTCTTCCCGTTAGAGGCGGACGCGTTGGCGCCGGCGTGTATGTGAAAGAGCTCTTGTCCGCTGTCTCCGTACAGCTGTCTAGCAAATGTGTGGATGAGGTATTCTCGTTGGTATATATCGGGGTGCATCGTGTCCCAGTATTTCCGCACGCGGTCTGCTGATTCCACGCACACTGCGCCATTGTAATCGAATCCCACGGACATGGAGACCATGTCCTCCGGATGCCCTTGACGGAAGACGCCGTTTTTGAGGTCCCACACGCCGTTGTTGAACCCTAAGAGGTTTGGGTCGGCGTCGAGTTTCTTCATGAAGTCCGGGTCGTAAAAGTACTCGAGCATCTCTTGCAGTACGTTATTCTTGAAGGTCGCGTCCTGGAGTCGCGCGGTGATGTGCGCTAGCCGGTCGGCGTCGTTCTTTGTGCTCGCGTTGCTCTGCATGTCGTAAGCGCTTTGGGACGCTCTCTCCTTGTTCATAGCGATAATGAAGTGCTCTAGAACAACGGTGGACAGCTCGTGCTTGACGTGGATCGCGGCGACGTCCGTCTTCCATCGCCCGTCGAATACGTACCATATCTTGCCGTTCGTGCTCGCGGAAGCGATGCGTTTGCCAAGTATTTTTTTCGCGATGCGCGCGATCTCGTTATGGCTCCCGTTGCACGTGCGGATGTCCTCGATGACGCGCTGACTGACGATGTCCCAATACTCAACCGGGGAGTCGTGTCTGGCCCACATGTGCAAAGAGCCTAGGCGCAAGCGCAAGCGCAAGCCCGCGCGATCATCCGAATTCATTGTGCCCCATACCTCGCCACACTTCCCCTTTGTGTACTTCTCCGGGCACTTTTTGCTGAAGAGTTCCCACAATGGGAGATGGGTGGGTGATATGTTGTGCAGACACCACCCGACTTCCATCCATGTGCGGTATGAGCTTGCGCGGGAAGCGGCGATGATATCGACCAGCGCCGCTACCTCATCAAACGCCTCGGGTGCACCACTTTCGTGATCGATATCGTCATTGACCACAACTTTGATTGACCTTTGTTTCTTTTGTTTCGTTTGTTTTGGTTTCGCCACCAGCTCCATCAACGTCCGAGGTATATCGACGAGCTTAGTCCCCGCAGCCCACGGCTCACGCACCCACGTCTTGTTCAAGGAAGGGCATATCGCCAAGACGCCGCGTGTACCGGTGGAACAACGCGTCTTCAAATCGGCGTCAAAACCGATGACCTGTCGTGCGCCATCCCAGTAACCTTCCGCGTCCGCCCACTCTGGGCGAATGAACAGATAATGCCGGCCCTTGTTGGTCTGTTGGATGGGGCACACCGAGAGGGCTTCGACGACGTCAGGGTCTTGCAGGGCCTCAATCTTCGCCACCGCATCGTCAGAGTCAGCGTCGACAACGCACAACGAATCCAGGAGAAGTCCCCACTGCGCATGCTCAGGGTTTTTGACCATGTAAATATGCGCCTTTTCCATGGACCACTGCCCGGGCTCCTTGTGACAAACGATAGGTTTCTTCGCTCCGGTAGGGATGAGGACGGTGTCACCGACCACGTCTCGACCGCATTGCAAGAGCCAATCATAGGTTTCGCGAATGATGTCGCTCATTTCCATGTTCATAACATACCGCACACTATCCTTATATGCTTTGTCTAATTGTGCGCTACAAACGCTACACTTTTTTTTTAATAATAAAAAAGAGAGGAGGAGATGTATGTTTTGTAGAGCATGGCGCCTGCTTGAAACCTTGCGGATGTCTTTTGTAGACGCTCCCTAAGACACGATCCGGTGTCCTGTAGCGTTTGTCAGTTGTACGGCTCTCAGCAATAGTTTCAACTTGTCGTCCATATATACCTTTGCTGCTAAGTGTAACCGCTACAAACGCTACACTTTTTTTTTAATAATAAAAAAAGAGAGGAGGAGATGTATGTTTTGTAGAGCATGGCGCCTGCTTGAAACCTTGCGGATGTCTTTTGTAGACGCTCCCTAAGACACGATCCGGTGTCCTGTAGCGTTTGTATCGTTTGTACGGCTCTCAGCAATAGTTTCAACTTGTCGTTCCATATATAACCTTTTGCTGTAGGTGCTACAACCGATACAAACGCTACACTTTTTTTTTAATAATAAAAAAAAAAGAGAGGAGATGTATGTTTTGTAGAGCATGGCGCCTGCTTGAAACCCTGCGGATGTCTTTTGTAGACGCTCCCTAAGACACGATCCGGTGTCCTGTAGCGTTTGTATCGTTTGTACGGCTCTCAGCAATAGTTTCAACTTGTCGTTCCATATATAACCTTTTGCTGTAGGTGCTACAACCGATACAAACGCTACACTTTTTTTTTAATAATAAAAAAAAGAGAGAGGAGATGTATGTTTTGTAGAGCATGGAGCCTGCTTGAAACCCTGCGGATGTCTTTTGTAGACGCTCCCTAAGACACGATCCGGTGTCCTGTAGCGTTTGTATCGTTTGTACGGCTCTCAGCAATAGTTTCAACTTGTCGTTCCATATATAACCTTTTGCTGTAGGTGCTACAACCGATACAAGCGCTACACTTTTTTTTTAATAATAAAAAAAAGAGAGAGGAGATGTATGTTTTGTAGAGCATGGCGCCTGCTTGAAACCCTGCGGATGTCTTTTGTATACGCTCCCTAAGACACGATCCGGTGTCCTGTAGCGTTTGTATCGTTTGTACGGCTCTCAGCAATAGTTTCAACTTGTCGTTCCATATATAACCTTTTGCTGTAGGTGCTACAACCGATACAAGCGCTACACTTTTTTTTTAATAATAAAAAAAAGAGAGAGGAGATGTATGTTTTGTAGAGCATGGCGCCTGCTTGAAACCCTGCGGATGTCTTTTGTAGACGCTCCCTAAGACACGATCCGGTGTCCTGTAGCGTTTGTATCGTTTGTACGGCTCTCAGCAATAGTTTCAACTTGTCGTTCCATATATAACCTTTTGCTGTAGGTGCTACAACCGATACAAGCGCTACACTTTTTTTTAATAATAAAAAAAAAGAGAGAGGAGACGTATGTTTTGTCTCAACTCAGCTTGACATCCCATTGTTTTGGGTGTAATATTAAGGGTTTCGTGTAGGGGCGTGCCGAATCCGGTATTTGAGGCCATTTTATTAAAACAATATTTAAGTTGCTAATCTGTCAACGGTACAGCGTGAGGTTAAGCAAAATGGATGTCTGTCAAAGTTGTTTACACTCGTTTTTATTGATGAGGAGAATAAAAGAAAAATATGCAGTCTCGGGGCGAGGAGGTCCTTTTATAATGCCCGGCGATCGTACCTCCAGCAATACACAAGGATTGGGCATGCCTGTGTACGCAAGCGCCGGTCCCTTTAATCTGAGTGAGTGAGTGAGTGACTATGAAGAGGAGTCGTCGACATGTGTTCCGCCGTTTTCGTGTGTCAATGAGTGTCCTGCGTGTGCCATTCGACCGTGTTCGGCCTCTTGTGTCCTCCGATACATTCGACAGTGTTCCGCATCTTGTGTCCTCCTATACATTCGACAGTGTTCCGCCGTTTGCGTGTGTCCTCCTCCGTGTATCCATTGTACGTCTGTCATCTGTCCGTATTTTGCGTTTCTTACACTCGTTTGTTTGAGGCGCACACGAAACCCTTGTCGTCGTCGTAAATCCTCATGATACGCGCGTCCCAACCAACTCTCTATCAATGCGTAATCCAATGCGTAATGTTTTCGCGCGCCTCGAATCTTCCCACGAGTCCTCAACTTGAATTCCCCTGCCCCACTCCGTGGGTCCCGCGATTCCTCTTTCATACTCCCGACATAGTTGTCAAGCAGAAGTCTGCTTGAGACGACACGTGTCCCCATGCGCCTCGAAAAATACGAACCCTGGCCACGCCACACCCAGGCCAAGCCACACACACCCCAGCCATGTCAATCTCAACCAAGTACCGAAGTTCCGAAGTTCCGAAGTTCCGAAGTTCCGAAGTTCCGAAGTTCTCCAATTCTTCTCTCACGAACTCAGTGTGTATCCAGCGAACTCCGAAAGCTAATTCCGAGGGTGAACTCAGTGTGTATCCAGCGAACTCCGAAAGCTGATTCCGAGGGTGAACTCCGTGTGTTAGGGAGCATCCAGCGAACTCCGAAAGCTGATTCCGAGGGTGAGTTCAAGAGTAGCAGTAATCGAGATCCAGTCATGGTTACTTTCATTGCTGCTAGTATTCGCGAGTCTTGCTAGCTGTATGTCTCCACCTGCGAAAGCATTATCCAGTCATGGTTACTTTCATTGCTGCTAGTATTCGCGAGTCTTGCTAGCTGTATGTCTCCACCTGCGAAAGCATTATCCAGTCATGGTTACTTTCATTGCTGCTAGTATTTGCGAGTCTTGCTAGCTGTATGTCTCCACCTGCGAAAGCATTATCCAGTCATGGTTACTTTCATTGCTGCTAGTATTTGCGAGTCTTGCTAGCTGTATGTCTCCACCTGCGAAAGCATTATCCAGTCATGGTTACTTTCATTGCTGCTAGTATTTGCGAGTCTTGCTAGCTGTGTGTCTCCACCTGCGAAAGCATTATCCAGTCATGGTTACTTTCATTGCTGCTAGTATTTGCGAGGCTTTCTATCTCTATGGCTCCACCTGCGATAGTCATGGTTACCTTCATTGCTGCTAGTGCTAGTATTTGCGAAGTTCGCGTTTGGATTGCGCTGGCTTTCTCTCTATGTCTCCTCCACCTGCGATAGCATGAGCTGACCAACCATCCACCCATGTTCTCAGGCACTTAAGATGGCTATGATGAAGAAGGGGGCTATCAAGATTCAGCTCCGAACTTCCATGTGTATGCATTCCGAGTATGCAGGAAGTGTTCCGTACATCAAGAATGGCATCTTTTGCATCATCGACGAGGAGGATGTTGGCGAGGATGTTGTCGACCGGGAAGGGGTTCGACTGCGAGATTTGAAGCACTCTTCGTCTCCTGATTTTAGTGTCCTAATCATTAAGATGTTTGGTATGCCTATCCCTATGCTTGTGAATTGCAGGGATTGCCCTGCGAATGCAGTTGTGACAGTCGATCACTCGACTACATTCGAATCATGTGACTGTGGTGTATGCCCACTTAGCATGGGGGCGGGTGGGTCTGGACGTTACACTTGACGGAATACTAAAATGAAACCGTTTTCTGGAGTGTACGGCACACCTTACGGTGTAACCAAATGGTGTAGCAACCCACGGGGCAGTGGAACACCAATACGATTTTGAATCAACAAATTGCAGGATGTTAACGAGAATATCGTGGTTCTTTTTTAGATCACGGCTCTCCATCCTGCAGACTCCGTATCGTTCTTTTGTCGGTACTTTCGAGAGTGTCCATTGAAGGACCAGCCGCACTTAAGCGATCGACTCTTCCCCGGTACCGTGGCCCAAAAGAACACGGGGTCTTTGTTGATGTGCAATGCGTCATGAAAGGAGGTTTCTTTGCTGGACGGGCCATTTTGTAGGACCATCCACTCGTACACTATAATGTCTGTCGACGCCTTATACCGTTTATTGGGATGTTTCATTTTACTGTTCCGCCGACTGTAGTTGATGAGGTGTGGGGAGATGGAGAGCTGTATGTATTGATTGAGATTGTCTATTGTAACCAGTTGAATCCGCCCACTATTCTTCCTGTCCCACTCCTTGCCCATGTGAGGAATTCTTTTTGAATTAATTATTTGCAATCTCAACGGCTCGCCTGAGACTGACACTGTTTTACCTGAAATGTAACCAAAATGCGGCGTCGGCCTAACACAGCCTTGGGTGTCTCACGGTTAAGTTTTTCGGTAAATTACGCATCAATCAATCCCTATTTTAAACGTGTTCACATGAACACCTCTGAAAAGACTCTCCATCTTGGGAACAACAACTATTTCAACAACAAAATAAGAATCCTCAATCCATCAATCAATCAATCAATCCCTATTTTAAACGTGTTCACATGAACACCTCTGAAAAGGCTCTCCATCTTGGGAACAAGAATTATTACAAAAAATAAGAACTGCAGAATTCTTCCGGAGAATGTCTCACACACTCGTTTTTCGACAGCCGCCTCTGCAAGCCTTAGTGTGGTGTGTCGTGTGGAGACAGGGAGTCTGCGCAAGCCACCGTGTCATGTGTGTGCGGTCTGTTGTCTGTCTGATGGACAAGGAGCCCAACGCGATAATTATATTTTAATTACTACACAGAATAATCATGTCTTCACAAACTTCCACCGGGCCATTTTACTACGTTTTTGAATGCCAAAGCACCGGGTACAGAACTCGGGACTTTTCAAAAGTCATCCTTAATGAAAAAGGCCGGGAATTGGGTGCTAGGCAAAAGATTCACATTTTTCAAGTTTCGTGTAAGTCGAAGAAAGAAGTCTTCGTCTCAGAAGTCATTCGGGACAGGAATTCCCGTGCTTCCCCCTTAATAAAACCAAAAGGGGTGTCCAAGCAGAATTCTGCTTGATACCAGCATCTGAATTCCACTGCTCCGCTACGCGGTGCCCGCGACCCCCCCCTTCAGAATTCTCATAGTGTTGTCAAGCAGAAGCCTGCTTGAGACCATATTGTTTCTTTTGAGGACCGGGCCACAGTGAATGCGGTTAAGTGATCAGCCCAATACTGATAGTGAATACAGAAGACGACTGTGTGCGGCATCTGCAGAACATAATGGCGTACGTTCCAATCTCTCCACATATTATGGATGATTGGAACAAAACAAGTACAACCAACATGGATCGCCTTCGATTTGGCCTTGACGCTGAGCTCGACCCCTACCAGCTCGCCTTGGCCAAGCAAACAAACGACAATAACATCAACGAGAAGATGTGTCGGTACATGTTGTGCCTAAAGTACAAGCACGCTGATGGGTCTTTGCATGCATTGGGCAGCGCATTTTACGTGATGCATGGCCAACGTTTGGCAGTGACTGCAGCACATGTCACATCAGCAGCTGGCACCAACCAAATTGTGGCGTGCTACCCTGATGGCAGTCAGTCAGACGTTATCACCCTCGGTGAGGACCGCATTGCCGACATTTCGGTCATCAAGGTCGATGCCCCCTGCCCATTGCCAACTGTGAGGCACACCGCTCCAAATGTTGGTGACACCGTCTACTTTTTGGGCTTCTCGTCAGCCAGCAAGCTTAACTTCACAAAGGGCATGGTGACATCCATGGAGCAGGCGGCCATCTTCACCACCGATGCGTATGCTGACAACGGCTTTTCAGGGGGGCCGGTCTTCAACTTGCACATGGAGTTGGTGGGCATGGTGCTAGGCGGAGCAGGGATCACCAATCAGCATGTCCGATGCGTCAATGTGGCCAAGGTTGAAGGGTTTGTGTCGGGCATCACGGCAGCATCATCTGCGTGTGGTTGCTGGCCTTGACTCATCATCATGCAAGTGGACATTCAATTCAGTCCATCCATACAGTCAGAGACAGAATTTACCACTGTTTCTTTTGAGGACCGGGCCACATTGAATGCGGTTAAGTGATCATCCCAATACTGAGAATCTATGCAAAAGTTGGCTGTCCGCAAAAACATTTCTTGGGGTTGAATTTGTACGAGCAGATATCGCCAACAATCACCGTCTTCCCCATATCTTCAGGGAACTCCCTTTTAAAGGTCATCCTACTCAGCTTCTTGATTGCAGATTTCATCCTAACAGGATCTGATGCATGCTTCCTATAGATTTCGAGTGAAATCTGGGCGTCAATCACAGGAGAATGTGCCGCATCTTGAATCGTCGTACCAAGAAGACCATACGCCATCTTTCGGAGTGAAAAAAAGTTGTAATTCTTGTAACGATCGTTCCATGCCTTGAGCATGTCAGACAAATCGACAATGGATGCAAAGTGAATCCCTTCTTCCAGCTGCATCCATTTGACATCTCCCTGTGGTCTGCATCCAACTATGATGCTTGTGCGAGGGCACAGAATCTGAATGACTGATTCCCGGACCTCCTCGAAAGGCTTTCCAGCAAGAATCTGCTCTCGCGTAACACCTGTCAGGGAAGTCATCGGATCGTAAATGTCATTCACACAAATGACCTCGTTGAGCAGAAGCGTCCCGTCATCGTCAACAACCGCTACTTGGCATGGAGAGCGATCGTTGTGACCTCGCCCGGTGGCACATGCTTCAACATCAATGGAAATGTACCTGGGGTGTGCCATCTGTAATCTGTAATGTAAGTTGCATGGATCCATTTTGTTTACACTCGTTTTTCTACAGCCGCCTCCGCAAGCCTCAGTGCGGTGTGTCGTGTGGATACAGATGGGAGTCTGCGCAATCCGCCTGGGTGGCGTGTGTGAGAATGAATGGACGAACGTGGGGTCTGCGAAATCCGTGGTGGGGTGGGAGTCAGTAGCTGAATTCCACTGTCGCCTGCCCTTCCCCCTTTAGAAAAACCCATTCGCCCCATGCATGTGATCAGACAGTCATCAGCTGAATTCCACTGTCCCGCTCCGCGGACCCGCGATCCCCCTTTGCGGATTCCACCGTGTTGTCAAGCTGGAGCCTGCTTGAGACGACACGTGTTCCCCATGCGCCTCGAAAAAACCGAGTGTAAACAACTTTTTCCATAAAACCGAGTGTAAACAACTTTTTCATAAACCGAGTGTAAACAACTTTTTCACAAAACCGAGTGTAAACAACTTTTTCCATAAACCGAGTGTAACAAACTTTTTTCACGTGTAAACAACTTTTCCCAAAACCGAGTGTAACAACTTTTTTCCCAAAAAACCGAGTGTAAACAACTTTTCCCCAAAACCGAGTGTAACAACTTTTTCACAAAAACCGAGTGTAACAACTTTTCCCAAAAACCGAGTGTAACAACTTTTCCCAAAGAACCGAGTGTAAACAACTTTTTCCCCGAAAACCGAGTGTAAACAACTTTTTCCAAAAACCGAGTGTAAACAACTTTTTCCCAAAAACCGAGTGTAAACAACTTTTCCCAAAAACCGAGTGTAAACACTTTTTCCCAAAAACCGAGTGTAAACAACTTTTCCCAAAAACCGAGTGTAAACAAGTTTTTCCCAAAACGAGTGTAAACAACTTTTTCCCAAAAAACCGAGTGTAAACAACTTTTTCCCAAAAACGAGTGTAAACAACTTTTTCCCAAAACCGAGTGTAAACAATTTTCCCAAAACCGAGTGTAAAACAACTTTTTCCCAAAAACCGAGTGTAAAACAACTTTTTCCCAAAAACCGAGTGTAACAACTTTTTCCCAAAAACCGAGTGAAACACTTTTTCGCCAAAAACCGAGTGTAAACAACTTTTCCCCAAAACCGGTGTAAACAACTTTTCAGAAAAAACCAGTGTGCTTCATCTTCTGTTTCTGTTTCTGTTTCTGTTTCTGTTCTGTTTCTGTTCTAATCTTCAATCTTCATCTTTCTGCGAAAATGGAGTGTGCTTAATGCGACGTCCGCTTGGTTTGCGCTCGCATCCCCTTCAATGTCGGCAACAGCGTTTTGATCCCCCTACGCCCTGGCAAAAAGCAGCCCGCTTGTTTCCCACAAATTGCCGGGTCAGTGGGGACTGGTCCAACTTTCAACGCGTTCGTGAAGGAACCCCCCTTCATTCCGACTGGGGCATTTTGCTCGAACCGATTGTCGTGATCGATTGTGATGATGAAGGCTTCTGTTGCTCTCCTCGAGAGCTTTGCTGATGCCGATCCAGTTGTCAAGGTGGCGCTTGCGAGCTGCGCCATCCAGAAGACGATGAAGGGGCTTCACTACATGTTCTCTAGGCCCTCTTGGGCAGATGATCTAGGCTACTGGGACGGTGCCCGCCAGGTGAAGGGTATGAACATCGACGTCAAGACTCTCTGCAAGAACTCCACTCGGGGTTTATTGAGCGTAAGTCCCTCCGCGAACAAGAGTTGGCTTCGCGCGCCCTGGGATTTGTGCGCTCCCCAGGGAGGAGGAGCGCATGAGGATGTCCATGGCCTGTTGCCCGACATCCCCGAGTCTTTGCTCTCCAAGGTGTGCTCTCGAAGACCTGCACGTCGGCGTGCCAAGAGCAGTCCTGATATCGGCAGTTTTTGTCGTCTTCTAGATTCATCATCAGCTGCCCCCTCCCCTCCTGACGCCACCATCCTGACACCCTCCCCCATCCACATGTTGGTGAACATGTTGTCCCCGATCAGAGCCGGTGAGTACGCGTCGTGGATGCGTGTGGGTTGGTGCCTGCACAACATCGATGCGGATCGCAGCATGCTCCCCCTGTGGATCGCGTTCAGCAAGCAGTGCATGGATCGGTTTGTTCCAGGCGAGTGTGATCGTCTTTGGGACTCGATGCGCGATGAAGGCTACACGGAGGCTTCGCTTCACATGTGGGCGAAGATGGACAGTCCTTCCGAGTACGCCATCTTTATGCATCAGACGGTCGAGAGCTGCAACGGGACGCACGCTGAGATCGCTGACGTTGCCTTTCGCCTCCTCAGGGACCGTTATGTTTTTTGCAACACACGGCTGTGGTTTTATTTTGACGGCTCCTTGTGGAAACAAGACAAGGAAGCTTTGCGCATCCGTCATGAGTTGTCCTCCACGATCCGCACAGCGTTCTTGCAGACGGCGCACCGCCTACGTGCCGCCGCCTCCATCTCGGACATGGACAGCATCAGCATCAGCAGCTTCTCTTCGCATCATAATCGTGACACATCTTCCCCCCCCAACCGTATGCTTAAGATTGCCACGCTTTTGCAGGACGCGTCCTTCAAGGATCGCGTGATGAAGGAGATGGGCGAGCTGTTTCACGATCCCGATTTTCTCGACCGCCTGGACAGCAACCCTGCGCTGATCGCGTTCACCAACGGCGTGTGGGATTTGCGGGAGTCTCGGTTTCGCCAGACCGATCCCGACGACCGTCTGTCCATCTCCACTGGGTTTGCCTACTCTCCCCACATCGATGATGCTCGCGCTGCCCAAATCGATCGCTACTGGAGCTGCATGCACCCCGACCCTCTTCGCCGCCAGTACATCATCCGCACGATAGCTCGTCAGTTATTCGGGGATCACGGGTCTGAGCTGTTCCACATCCACGCCGGTCAAAGCGCTAGCGCCTCCAACGGCAAGAGCCGATTCTTCGAGGTCTTGGAGCACTGTCTTGGCGGCTATGTTCTGAAGTTCGGTGTTGAGCTTCTGACTCAGAAGCAGCGCATCGACCCTGGAAAACCCATGCCCGAGTTCGCCACTTGGCGCGGCGTGCGCATCTTGTACTGCTCCGAGCCCAATCCCACCGAAACCCTTAATTCGGGTGTGATGAAGGACTTGACTGGCGGCGAGGCCATCGTGTATCGTTTGCTGTTCTCCAACGATGTCCACCGCTTCCGCCCACAGTTCAAGATGCACATCATGTGTAACTTCCTTCCGCAGGTGGATGGCTCTGACCCTGGCGTCCAACGTCGGGTCCGTGTTCTCTCGTACGCGAGCAAGTTCGTTAGCGCTGGCGACAACGTGGATCCGTCCCAGCACCGCTTCCTCAAGGACCCCGGTCTCGCCCGTGCCTTCGGGAATGACGATGCCCTCAAGATGGAGTTCGTGCGTTGCTTGTTTCGCGCCTACGATCACGATTTCTGCTTCGACATGCCCCATGTGGTCGCCACTGACAGCCGCGCGTATCTCGCCGACACGACTTTTCCGTCCACCTTTTCGTGAACGCCACCTGTCAGATCCCTTTCTCGGATCCGAGTTTCGATCCGGGCTCCCGCCATTCTTCACATTTAAGCATCCCCGTCGTTGTTCGGCATGCTTTTTACGATCACAACCCCGGCCTTCAGGTCACCCTTCAGAACTCGGTGTCGTGTGCCACGATCAGAAGAAGATCAATGGCGTCAACTGCACCAACGTGTTCATGGGGTTCCGACTCAGGTGGAACGATGACGAGCAACAACAAGACCAATAATAAGAAAGCGGATGCTTGCGCTGCTACTGCTTGTCGCGTTATTCCAATACGTTCCGTCTTCTACCGGGATAGGTGGTAGGCCCTGTAGGACCAGTAGTGTCTTTGGGACAAAGCTCTCTATATATGTATATCTATATATTACTAACTTATGGAAATGGGTATACTCGTAATTTCCTACCTTTTTGTTCCAATACGTCTATCCTCATTCCGGTGGTAGGGCCTGTAGGGCCAGTAGGTGTCCTTTTGGACAAAAGCTCTCTATTATGGATATCTATATATTAATCCTTATGTAAAGGGTCATACAGTATACTCCCCACCTTTTTGTCCAGACGTCTTCCTCATACGGTGTGGCTAGGCAGTAGGACAGTAGTGTCCTTTGGGACAAAGCTCTCGATATATGTATATCTATATATTACTACTTGATGTAAAAGGGTCACTAGTATACTTCCCTACCTTTTTGTTCCAAAAAACCGATGGGCGTTAGGCTACGGACACGTGTGGTATTCATCCCCCCTATGTAATCTGCTTGAGATTCCCGTCTGATCACGTTGCGAGTCCTCATCGAATTTCCACTGGTGTATGATTAATATAGTTGGTTGATACGAAGAAGTCTGCTTGATACTCCAAAGTGTGTCCCCCGTTACTCGCCATCACTATGCAATCCAGTTCAGATCCGGCTTGACAGGGCCACACACCCGCTTACGCACCGACAAAGACCTCCACCGTAACCTATTACATCTGTTCTTAAATCGGGAAATCGAACTTGCAGGTCGTTGCTTTTTGGCAGTACACCGAGAACTGCAGGCGGCTACCGAGATTAGAAGCCTGAAGATCCTTCACACGCAAGTCAGCTGAGTCAATCCCATCTATTGACGGTGGTAGGAGTCAGCAGCTGAATTGTGTTAGAACCTATATCACAAAACCGATCGATCTATGAACAATAAGAATAATATGCAATGATGGTGTCAAACGTTCGATGCGAATACAGAACGACTGTACGGCGTACCGTTTTGAATTAACATTTAAAGACTCCAAACAACTTATATGTCGAGCAGAAGTCTGCTTGAGAAGCCACCAGGATGACCGGACCATAGCGAAAGCCGCGACACATGCGGGTTCAATCAATCGAAGAGAAGTCTTACGTTGCGAGTCAGCAGCTGAATTCCACTGCCCCACTCCGTGGGGCCCGCGGTTTCCCCTTCACAATCCCGATAGAGTTGTCAAGCAGAAGCCTGCTTGAGACGACTTGTGTTCCGCATGCGCCTCGAAAAAACTAGTGTAAACAATCAAACTTCTGTACAGTTAAAGCGTTCGAATTCGAATCTCTCTCTATCGAACTGCGACTCATTCGATGCGCCGAACGAAAAACCAGAATTCGCCCCCGTACAGACAGTTTTAGGATAAATCAGAATTAGATTTTGTTAGATGTACATCGGATTTGTGTTAGATACGCGTCGGTATCACACCGTGCTCGACACCCGACGTGGTGAGATGACATTTTAGAAATTTGGGCCAAATGACACGGGGTGCTAACGTGGGCCGATAATTTTTCCAGATAGAACACGGGGGGATAAATACGAGAACGGGGTGATAAACTGGGCCAAGATAGATTGTGTAATTAATCCAACTAAAAACCAAAAAATATTGTATCTAGAGATAAAAATAGAATTACATTAATCCGCGGATTAATGTAATTCTATTTTTATCTCTAGATACAATATTTTTTGGTTTTTAGTTGGATTAATTACACAATCTATCTTGGCCCAGTTTATCACCCCGTTCTCGTATTTATCCCCCCGTGTTCTATCTGGAAAAATTATCGGCCCACGTTAGCACCCCGTGTCAGGCACCAGGACATAATATTGGGTTATGACTTCCCAAGGCCTCAATGGTTCGATCACAGACTGTGCATGTGGTTAAATAATAATTATTCTGGACTATGGCCAAGAGGAAAAGAGAAGAGAAAGAGTTTGGACAGAATTCGACACCGTCGAATGACAGGATTATTTAGCGTGGGTTACACCCCTGCTGGGCAGGCACCAGGACATAATATTGGGTTATGACTTCCCAAGGCCTCAATGGTTTGATCATAGACTGTGCATGTAGTTAAATAATAATTATTATGAGCTATGGCCAAGAGGAAAAGAGAAGAGAAAGAGTTTGGAAAGAATTCGACACCGTCAGATGACAGGATTATTTAGGTTCATTATCACTTTTTTGAATTCGAATTTTTCAGTCTTAAAAATCTCTGTAAATAAAACATTGCAATCCATCTATACATCTCGTATGATCCGAAGTCTCCAGTGCAAGCACTGCCTGGAAAAAAAACCGGGACCCAATCCGGGAAATACCCGGAACCTAACATAGCCCGGAGCCCAGGTCCCGAATTTACAGAATAAGAAAAGGGTCGGTCCAGTATTAAATACTACAATCCGGGACCAAATTCCCTGTATTCAAGGAGGGTTATTCCACGAAGGGTGCCCGGTATTTTACGAACCAGCACCATTTAGTTTACGAACTATCAAATCCTAGTTCGTAATAAAAGGGTGCCGGAATTTTACGAACCAGCTCCATTCAGTTTACGAACCATCAAATCCTAGTTCGTAAACCTTCAATTACGATGGGGTGTCTGCTCTTTACGAAGTAGAGCCAAAATTTTACGAGGGGGGTTCGTAGAATTTTCCAAGCCAAATTCCAGTTCGTAAAATGCTGTTTTATTCATACATCAGCGACTCATTTCCTGTCATGTGTGAGGTCGCTCCTGTGTCTATCAGCTAAGCACTTCATAGAGTGGACAGATGCTTGCAGCGGTCAGACGCGCCAATCTATACACGGAGATGAGAATAATTAAAGGGACTGGGGAACCACATAAGACACCAGCGGTGGAAAGGGCGGAAGCCTGGAACCTAATAATCAGAGTACAGGCTAGACGGCGCGTGTCAGGGGATCAGGGGACGCAGCCCACCAGGAGCTGTCACCGTGTCATGAAGGATGACACAGTCTACAGGAAGCTGTTACTATCTACAGCTATAGTTCTGAGGAAGTGCAGTAGTAGTCACCAAGACATAAAACGATCGAGTGAACGGCAATTGTTGCTGATAGTGTCCATGATCCAGTTAATTGCCATCCGATCGATGCGTGGAGATGCATTGAGGGCATACGATGAAGGATTAGGTGTGGGGGAAGACGATCGGTCCATGTGTTCATATGCGATGCAGGTGGATGCAACAGATTCGGCTGGGGCTGGTGAATGTGATTGAGCGTAAGATGAGCGCTCGTACAGGGATCTGAGGGAGGATAATAGCTCGTCTGGATCATTGTGATGTTTGTGTTCCTTGCCTATTTGTTCAGAAAGGTGCGCAAGGATGTACTGAATCTGAAAACTAGGTAACTGGTTGGAGCCAGCCAGCCAGGGGGAAAGTAGTGTTCAGATACCTTAAGTTCAGCTTCCATAGCCTCAATCCAGTAGTCGAAGAAGAGATTGTGGAAGATGAAGACAGGGAAAGGCTTCCTCTCGTTGCGAGGTGCAGAGGGTTGCATCGTAGAAGATGTAGGTGAAGCGGCTGAGAGCGATGGAAATTGTGAAGCAACGGGAGGGAGAGGTCAGGAGGCGATTGAGAGCGGCTGAGGTTGCTATGCAACGGGACAGGGGGTGGGGGTGGGGGTGGGGGTGGGGGTGGGGGTGGGGGGGGGGGGGGGGGGCGCAGTGGTCAGACTGCTGTCTTGCGACTAGGACAGCTTCTTGGCTCGAGGGAGCAAATCAATCCGGACGCGGATGATGGTTGTGCACAAAAGATGTTCCTCACAGGGGATGTCACAGCAGGGTTGGAGAGTTATCCTACTCTTCCTTTCAAATGTTGAGATGAGCGCACGACAACAGTCAAAATGTCCTTTGCTCGGCGTTAGTACCGCAGCGAAGGCCAATTTAGCAGCGAGGGGACCATAACCTATGAATTTCCGGAGTTATGTGCAGTGACGAAGCGCACAGTGACGAAGGGAAGACTCAGAGAATCTGATCAAGTTACAGTAGATAAAGCATTCAATCAATGCGCTAGGAGGAAGTACTGAGATGGCACGGTACCTCAAGGTACCGGCATCAGAGTCCGTGCCATAGCTGGCAGCGGCACCGCAGTACAGTACTACAGGGCGGGAGACCTGTGCACTCTAAGTCACTCTAGGTGGACCGGGAAAACCCGGTGAATAACAGGATATGGGTGGGTGAATGGGTGGGTCACTGGGTGAATGGATCGGCGAATGGGTGAGAATGGGTGTGTGTGTGTGACATAAGTGAAGTGAGGAGTGAGTGTGGGTGGTTGGGTATGGCCGTATGGGTGGGTATGGGTGGCATGGATGGGTGTGGGTATGGGTGGGTGGGTACATACCCATATGAGTGGCATGTATAGGGTGTATGTGTGGGTGAATGGGTGGGTATGGGTGGATGCATGGGTTGGTGCAGTACTTGGGAAATCCAAAGGGGGGGTGCATAACGGAATGCTGACTATCACGCAATCCCTGTTAGGGAATTATGTGGATGCCATTGTGTGCGCCTTAGTGTAAATACCCAGTATCTACCGTACATTTAATTTCAAGTCGTGCCTCTGATTTATATTAAGGGGGGTGTTATTGGACCGTTCATGAATTAAATACCAATTGATAATATAATAAATACCAATTACCATACAGGTACCGTACAAGATGTCCAGAAGGCACTCGCAATCTCGCATCCTGTTCTGACGCTTCAGGGCTATTCTGGGAGGGATCGAGTTCCATGGCGATTCCCACGCGATGGAAGTTGGTTCCACGTCAGAGAATTTGCGAAACCTACAAGATTGCATAGCTCGCTCATCTCGTCCACATTATGGCCGCAAGTGACCGCTGCGAGAGTGCGAGTAATTGAAGTGCCAGCGTGTAACCATGCCATGATGGCGCATCGGGGTTATGCATTACCACGATGCGCCCCTCCACGTCGAGTACGGTCGAGGTGTACAATCAGTTCGTAAACCCTCGCTTCTTCCCCTGTGGCCCCTTGTGGCCCCTGCCCCTGCCTGTAGCCGTGAATGTACTCGTGTGCCGTGAATTCCCGGCAGAGTCAATTCGGAGGTCGCTATTTGGCAACTCAGTACAGTCGTACAGTACTGGAGGTCGTTATTTGGTAACTCAGTACAGTCTAATCGCTTGGCGCTTCGACAGGCTGGCGCCTTTGCTCCGCCCAGCTCCAGCGCCCATCCCATCCCCATCTCTGGCCATCGCCATCGCCCACCCGCCCAGCCACGAGCCGGCAAGTCCACCAGTTAGGGTATAGGCGGGGCATGGGCACAGGGCTTCATATTGCTAGCCGTTTAGCCCGTGTTTATAGCAGCAAAGCTTAGTAGTGGCCTGCTTACAATCGTTTCTGTGCTACGCATCAATTTGACGCGGTTTATCCGACCTTCATTTGTGCCACCTCGCTTGCAATCAAGGTGGGTTCGTACATGGCAAGTTTGAAGCTTGGTTAACTCGAGGGAATGAATGTTGACACAACAGCTGAAAACTAGTGGCCTTGAATAATGGTGGTGCTGGGTACATTATCCACTCGTGTTGCTGCGTGTTGCCGTGAATCCTCGGCAGTGGCGACATGGGAGGTCGCTACTCGGTAACTCAGATCAAGTCGTAGGGATCAAGGATATCCTTTCCACTCACTGATTGGCATCGTACTGTGATCTCCTCGTTGCTTGAATCAAATGCACCTCATCGTCTGACTCCGAAAAATAGCTCTGAAATGCGTCCAGGGACAGAGTTGCGCGTGTTTGCGGAGTAGACGTCATTCCTAATTATTGCGGACTGCGGTAGTTAACAGATGCAATTCTTGCGGAACCTCGCGCAATGCAGACCAAGCTTCTACCTCTTGTTCCTTACGCCACGCCGCGGTGCATCTGTTCTCTCTTTCTGTCTCACAATTCGTCCTGGACCTGATATATGTGAGAAGCTCAGGCTATTTTTAGCTAGGATCGCATGGTAGTGGATTCCATCGAAATTAAGTTTCGCCTTACAATTGGTATGGGACGGAGGGGGCGAAAACTAACTATCGTTGAAATCCACCACCCTGTGGTCCTAGCTAAAAAATCGCCTATGTGGTAAACAGTTAGTAGCTTAATGCCCTTCTCTTCGTCGCCAGACGACCGAATCGAAAAAGTAAAGAAGAGCAATTATTCGTTCCCCCCCCCCTTTACCCCCTCCGTTTTGTGGCGAAAATTAAAATGAAATCCAGTGAAATCGGGTGAAATCCACTGTAGGGCAGAACCCACCCCTGGAACCCACCCCCGTCTTCCCACTCACCCACCTTCCTATTCACTTACCACTAACCACCTCACCCCATCCCTACCCACCTTCCCACTCTCTCTCCCACTCGCCTTCCTTCACCCCTGCACCACTTGCTCCCCCCCCCCCATCCGCTCACCAACCTCCCCACTAACCCACCTTGCCACTAGCCCCTCCACTCACTCACCCCCTTATCCGCTCATCCACCCTCCCAGTAACCCAACTTCCCACTCTCCCATCCTCCCTGTACGTGCAGGGCTCATCACTGTAGATGAGGCAAGCAGGCCTTACTCATCATCCCTACCCCGTATTCTGTGCCCACACCACTGTCGTCATATTCGAAAGCCTGTGGACTTTCGCCTGCGACTAGACTTCGCCCTGTCGCCTACGACTAGATTTCGCCCCTTCGCCTTTTCGCCTGCGACTAGACTCGAAGACAGTTCCGTGTATTGTGAACAAACACAACTTCAAATGCGCATCATGCCGCGCAAGCCATTTAGGAAGTCTAGTCTGCTGACGCGCTGCCGCGAGTGCTTCTTCGGCTTTGCTGATAGTGCCAAGGAGGAGTACTTCACTAGGCTTCAAGTTGAATGTAGGACGTTTCCTATCGTTCTGCTTTCTCTGGCGTATTGTGCCTCAAGCATTACCAAAATCATGGCACCCGAGCACTCCCACGAACATGTGATGGAGAGGATTCTGCTGGAGCCACTAACTCCCGTGCCTGCTGTATGCCTTGCGTCTGCAGCCCTCCTGGGTCGCTGGCGGTGGGTAGAGCCCCTGACAATCATTTGCTCCATTATGAGGCATCTGACTCTGATGTTGTGGCTCATGTGCGATCCAGCATCTGCTCCACCTGTGGTTGGCAGGTGGGATGGGATGGTCAGCGATTTGGGTAGTTGGCTTTGCTTTACTTGCTGGCTTGCCGTTTCATGCATGGTGTTTCATGCGCGCTTCAGGTTCCATTTCTTGGTATCCCTTATGTGGATGCTCTCGGTGCCAAGTATGGTTAACCGCAGCCCAGCAGATATTAGCCCATGGCCTGTCATCGTGATACGGGTGATCAGTACACTGCTGCGATTGCATACTGAGCTGAAAGCTCGCTCTCAATTTGTTAACCGCTACTACTCCGCCACCGAGTCCAGTGGGGCTGGCATGGATGACCCTGTTGAAGAGCCCAGGGGCAGCCCGTCGGTTGGAAGGCTCATGGGCCAAGAAATTCTGGACCCAGTTCAAAAAGGCAACTGCACTGTCCCTGCTAAGGAGCCAACCCACGAGCTTAGGGATAGAGAGATACTGGACCCGATTCAAGAAGGGAGCAGCAATGTTGAGGAGCCAACCGACGAGCTCAGTGATCAAGAGATACGTGACTTGATTGAGTACTACAAAATCGGTAGCCGGGACGCATCTGCTCTACTGCCCATGCACCAAACCGTGTACCTGCGAATTCCGGGCGCAGACCCTGATGACTTGCCTCCTGACGCCGAGGACAAGCTGAGGCGTGAGTTTGAGGCTGCAAACCCTGGCTATGTTGTCCAGGAGATCACTTTCATGCGAGGTAGCCTACTGGTTGGCTTGCGTCTCAGCTCCTGTGGTGCTGGTGAAGATATATGCGAGTCCCCTGTTGAGAAGCTCAAGGAGATCAAGCACAGCTCGTGGCTGACCTGGCTTGGGCTGCCAACAGACATGGATATGTCTGTGAAGTTTGGCATCCATGCTGAGCGCCAGACGAGTTTGCTGAACGACTGCCCCTTGGCTGTGACTGTCCCCAAATCTGAGGAGGGTGTCTGTATTGTGTCCTTACCCCTCCGGTGCTCTGAGCTTCCCATGGGTATAGCCATCAAAGCAAGCCTTGGGGCTCAATCCTTGGTGTGTGATGTTGTCCAGGCAAAGGTTGAGGACGTGCCCTCCAGATGCCCTGCTAATGAACAGGGCCGTTTAACACTCCAAGTGAAGCTTCCAGTTGACACCTTGATGCGCGTGTCCGCCTGCTGGGTACTGACCGTCCATGTGCAAGATCTTGAGGACCACGTTATTGTCGGTGACAGATCTGTGGTCCTGTTAGATGAGGCGTTAGCAGTAATGGTGCCAGAACTGTGCTCTATGCGACTCCTCCGCCCTCAGGACATGCCCCTAGACCTGAAATGTCCTGATGTTGATCAGCCTTGGGGTGCTGAAATCGTGTACGCATTGGGTTTGTGGCTGCAAACCTTGGACGCTAAATATCAGCTTGCACATGGTGGGCGTGTGGAGGCGTCTGAGATAGTGGAGCAGGTGATTTCGAAGGAACTGGCAGACATGTGGAGGGCAGGGAATCATCTTCTCATGCTTCTGGTTGGCAAAGGATGCAAGGACTCCGCCAAGCTCGTCATAGACCTGCTCCTCAACTCTCCTGCCCTGCGGCCATGTGTCCACAGGAGGGCACATACTGAAGGCTTGGATGACAGCCCCTCCTTCCATGACTTCATCAGTGGAGCCCATAACACCAGGGGAAGTACCATCATGCACTTGGCTGTCCATGCCGGTAGCTATGCCATGGTGGATGAGGTGATGCACTGGTCAGATGTATATAAGACCCCTTGCCAATGGGCTGCCAGGGACGAATTTGGCATGACGCCATTACACCTTGCTGTACTGGTCAATGATGGGAACATGGCAAGGTTTCTGTTGCGAAAGGGAGATGCAGTGTTGCAACATGCTTGGCAATCCTGTGATGGAGGGCGGTCGCCTGAGCATTTCTTCAAGCGAACAGCCAAGATGAGCGCTGCTTTTGGCGGTGGGATGAAGCAACAGGAAAGGTCCAGGACCAGCATTCAGTCGTTGCCTCGTCCAAGGCAGCCCCGCATGACTGGCCAGACTACTTCTGTATCTGCCCAACTCTTGCCCCCAGCCATCATGCCAACCCCTGCTTCCGCTGGACCATACAACAACAAGGAGGCCCACCATCAATCCCAGGATGGCCATCTTCTTGCGCAGACCCCACACAGCGCCTCCCCGGTGGTGCCTAACCAGCCCAAGCTTGCTGGAGGTCCCAATCCCAGCTCCTTTATCCAAGACCTGTGGCATAGCTTCTCTTCCTTGCCCTTATCCAATCTGAAAACGCGCTTCACTGCCATCTTGGGATTCCTACTCGTTCCTACTACTTTATTGTGTCTGTTCCTCAAGGTGTCACCTTGCATCCTTTCTTGGCTCTTTGCCATGTATTTTGTGTGTTACCTACTGCCCTGGCTGCTGAACATCCACTTGGTCCTGCGTAGGCAGTTGCGTGTTGGTAGCTTCTTGCTAGCGGACAAGAAGCCCATGTAGAATTAAGTGCAGCTTTAATAGCTTGGTAGGTAACACACGCACACAGCTCTAATAGCTTTGTGTGTTACACACGTCTGCTGCTCTAATAGCTTGGTAGGTAACACACATACACAGCTATAATAGCTTTGTGTGTTACACACGTATGCTGCTCTAATAGCTTGGTAGGTAACACACGTAAACAGCTCTAATAGCTTGGTAGGTAACACGCGTATGCTGCTCTAATAGCTTGGTAGGTTACACACGTAAACAGCTCTAATAGCTTTGTGTGTTACACACGTATGCTGCTCTAATAGCTTGGTAGGTAACACGCGTAAACAGCTCTAATAGCTTGGTGTGTTACACACGTATGCTGCTCTAAAAGCTTGGTGTGTTACACACGTATACAGCTCTAATAGCTTGGTAGGTAACACACATACACAGCTCTAATAGCTTTGTGGGTTACACACGTGTGCTGCTGTAATAGCTTGGTGTGTTACACACGTACACAGCTCTAATAGCTTTGTGGGTTACACACGTATGCTGCTCTAATAGCTTTTTGGGTTACACACGTATGCTGCTCTAATAGCTTTGTGTGTTACACACGTATGCTGCTCTAATACCTTGGTAGGTAACACACATACACAGCTCTAATATATTTGTGTGTTACACACGTATGCTGCTCTAATAGCTTGGTGTGTTACACACGTACACAGCTCTAATAGCTTTGTGTGTTTCACACGTCTGCTGCTCTAATAGCTTTTTGGGTTACACACGTGTGCTGCCCTAATAGCTTGGTGTGTTACACACGTATGCTGCTCTAATAGCTTGGTAGGTAACACACGTACACAGCTCTAATAGCTTTTTGGGTTACACACGTGTTCTGCTCTAATAGCTTGGTGGGTTACACATGTACACAGCTCTAATAGCTTTGTGTGTTACACACGTGTGCTGCTCTAATAGCTTGGTGTGTTACACACGTATACAGCTCTAATAGCTTTGTGGGTTACACACGTATGCTGCTCTAATAGCTTTTTGGGTTACACACGTGTGCTGCTCTAATAGCTTGGTGTGTTACACATGTACACAGCTCTAATAGCTTTGTGGGTCACACACGTATGCTGCTCTAATAGCTTTTTGGGTTACACACGTGTGCTACTCAAATAGCTTGGTAGGTAACACACGTACACAGCTCTAAAAGCTTGATAGGTAACACACGCAGACCGCTATAGTAGCTTGATAAGTAACACACGCACACAGCTCTAATAGCCTAATAAGTAACGAACGCGCACCGCTCTAATAGCTTAATAAGTAAGACACACATAGCTCTAATAGCTTGATAGGTAACACATTTTGCTGGCTCCGCCTGCAATAAAAGGCAACTGAAAACTTAACTTGTGATACAATTCGGCTATCTACCCACTGGTTAGTGCCTTAGTGGTGGATTTTACTGTTCCTTGGTGTCTGGTCTAGTCGGCCGCGCTATTTATTCTCGTCCCCTTGTTTCACTTTTTTGTGTTCAGATACCCAGCTCAATGGGTATCCAAGAAGCATCGTTGCTGAGATGTCTGATCGGCTCCCTGAGCTTTTCTGAGCAGCCTCCCGAGCCAGACACTTGACCACACCCACAGTTGTCAGCAGTGCTGACAAACTGATTATGCCAGCTTCCAGGTGCACTGGGGTGCTTATGGTTTGTTTGGCTACACAGCCAGCCAAGGGATCTGCCTAGAAGCTGCTGCTTGTTCCTGAAACAAGCAACAAAAGCAGTGCTGATCCTAACAAGGTTACTGTTTGATTCATGATAACGACGTATAGCCTTGTCATAATGCTTCATCTTCATTTATTTATTATAACAGCATGAACTTCCCGCTGGGGTGGATAGCACTTCAATGAAATGTGTCATGTTTAGGGAATATGACATCATGTGATGCGGGCAGTCTGACCAGGCTAAAGTTACCAGTTATATACAATATCATACTCGCTTAAGGTCTGCATCAAATGATGTGCCTGCATCAAATGATGTGCCAGTTGTGTTTGGGTAAGATTCGTTTTCATTTCAGAAATTGAATAACTATGTAGCTTCCTGGGTTTAGGCCTCCTCCAGGGGCACCGTCCTGGTAGCTTTATTTAGTGCGACGCGCTGTTAGGAAACTTGCATGTCAAACTTTGGGTGCAGAAAGGAAACATGAGCACCCACAACACGTGCCGATAATTAGGAAGGTGGCTCTTAATCTGAGCACGCCAGTCGATCGGCATTATTGCCTTTGGGTGAGTTTCGTGATAACATTTCAAGTGTCTTGCGGATCTTCTTAGTTGTGCTTGGCCAATATCAACTTTGTCCAAACGAGTATATCTAGCTCTGGTGCTAGCTGTCAATTTTTTGTATATCGACGAGATTCGAACTGGCGACTTGCTTCAAAAGAACATGTAGGTGTAGAGGAGTCAACAATTTCCTCCTGCCCCAATCCGCCGGCTCAATGAGACCTTTTCAGGCTTTGGGAGTATTGGGACTAGAAAAAGTGTGGAGAATTCTTTACTGTCTTGCTTCCTTGCTTTATTGTTGCATTACTTGAGAAGCGTACAATCGAATTCAATATTACTGTAGCACGAACTCAGGCCCCCCGTCAGTAAAACAATTGTTTGGGGGTCTTAAACTTGGTTAACTTCTTAAGTCATTTTTCGTTTTAGCCCCTTTTGATGTATCTTTTGCAGGTCCCTTAATCCTATTGCTGCCCCCTGGACTGTAACAGCATACAAAAAGACTCTATTAAGAGAGGATACAATGTACTGGATTGTTACAATGTTTGCCAGCCAACTCAGGCCTGCTCACCGTCTTCCAATTCCAAGTCCCCCTGTGCTTGAACTTGGTTACATAGCTTCAGCCAGCAATTTGGCTGCTCGCTGTCTTCGGCAGTAAAAGCATTATTACCAGGAAAATGTAAACTCGATCAAATCCCTTGTTTTCCCATTTTTCCATTCCATAATATTCCTCTTCTCTGAACGAAAAGAACAGTACAAAAAAATAACATATTCAAACATACCGGTATCAAAAAAGACTCCCCCTGTGCGATACCCTCGGAAACCAGGGAGCATACTAGGAGGGTAATCTTTTTGTGCGATACTGCATTTTGTATTGAAAGGTTTTTCACCCCAGGAAATGGGACCCCGTATACATCACAGCGCTCACTGAATTCATTCAGGAAGAAAGGCGGAGCAAGTCCTACAGAAGTGGAAAGTTCACGTTGGAGTCATTTGTGGGAGTGGCAACACCAATCGAACTGAATCCCTGTTTGTGTCAGGAGACCCACCTCCTGGGGTGAAATTTCTTTCATAAAATACAGATAAAAATTGGAAGGCATGCCGAACATTGTGTTCGCAAAGAAGTCTTGATGAACGGCTCTTGAATGGCCCTATCAAGTTACCATGTAGCGAACAATCTGACTGCATGCAGTTTGAGTTGTGGTGGCACAAGGCACTAAAGTGTACACCAGGGACCCTGACAAGTCTCCAAACAGTCTTGTCCGCTTCGTATGCACCCTGGTTCTGTAACCATAACGGAGTGTGCACTTCTGCATATACCGGTATATCTACAATTGCAAGTGCACCCAGCCCCCTTTCACCAATACCAGTCTCTAAAAAATCTTCGCAAGTCCCTTACCAGACGAAGATAAGATAACCACCAAAAGCGGCTAGAGCAGTGTCTAAAGTGTGAAAGTTGGACCTAAACAGATACTCGATATTTCCACAAAAACGTACTGGGTGCAGGGTAATTCAAAACGTGCGCTTTTGAGCTTTTGAGCGCTGACTTTTTGACCCCCTCGGCGCTTTAAGCGCAGTTTTTTGCAACTCCTTGAGGGCGCTGCAGGCAATTTTTGCGCTTTTTGAACTACAAAGCGCATTTTTTTTGTTTTCAAGTGCGCTAAAGCGCTGGCCAATTTGGCCATTTGAAGTACCCTGATTGGGTGTATAGAGGGTATTTGGACATGCAACATGGCCTTAAAACCTTCTTCAAATTTTCAGACACCAAAAACTTCCTAGGTCAGCTCATAATCAGGGCTAGGAAAGGGGGTGTCCAACCTTTGTCCAACTTCATCTAAATCCACATGAGAGACCACACATGGATGGCGCTCGTTGAGAGGATCGCTATACACCGTAATATGACACCCAAATTGGTGGAGGAGATATGTACCTCACAAGCTTGGGGTGGTGGATGGGAGGGGCAAATACAAAAAACCCGAGCGTAGGGTCTTGACAAAACTTCTCTGACCCCCCCCCCCCCCCCCCCCTCTTTTCAAACACTTTTTCTAGCCCTCAGAATGACATGGGAGTGGAACCGGGGTGTTCCTCTACTAAATACACTCCATATATACTATTGGGGAGATATCCACCACATATTCTGCCAGGACAGGACAGGACAGGGGGGGGGCAGGGTCTCTCTCTCTCATTCCACACACACACGCATACAGCGTTAAACAGCTAGACAGAGACCACAGGCCATGGACCCCCTTCCCCCACACTATACGTTCCTAGGGGTTGTTCAAACTGATGCTGGCCTCTAACTCTCTGGGAAATAGATTCAATTTTGTGTTCCCACACCAAGCCAAGCCACACCACACCACAAACATTTTTGTGTCCCCACACCAAGCCAAGCCACACCACATCATAAACAGCAGGGGGGAGACATTCATTGCTTCACAGTACAGAAGCAAAAAACCCTCCTCCAGGGGGATGACCCCCCCCCCCATTGGTGGTTGCCCCCAGTGCAAGCAAACGGGCTGCCCCCTCAACCTCCCGCCTTGTAACAAGGCGAACTATTCATTTATTTATTTATCACTGCTTCACAGTACAGAAGCACAATTAATTAATTAATGTATTGATTAATTAATTAATTTTTTAAGGCGTACTATTTATTTATGTTTTTATCAAGGTATTTATTTATAAGGCGTACTATTTATTTAGCACTGCTTCACAGTACAGAAGCACAATTCATTAATTGATTAATTAATTAATTTATAAGGCGTACTATTTATTTATTTATCACTGCTTCACAGTACAGAAGCACAAGCCCAACAGCTCTCGCTCCGAAGCGGCAGCATAGGCCTCTTCCTCCCTAGGGTTCCAAGGTGGCAGACCATCCAACTGACTCTGCCGCCGAAACTTCATCTCCTGCATGTATGCATGTACGTACGTTGTTAAAGTATGTATATATGTATGTTGTTAAAGTATGTCTGTGTGTGTGTGTGTCTGTGTGTGTCTGTCTGTCTATCTGTCTGCATGTATATATGCTCAAGTCCAGGGGTAGGCGAAGTAGTCTGTCTGTCTGTCTGTCTGTCTGTTTGTCTGCCTGCATGTATATATGTATGTTGTTCAAGTCCAGGGGTGGGCAAAATAGTCTGTCTGCCTGTTTGTCTGTCTGCATGTACATACGTATGTTGTTTAAGTCCAAGGGTAGGCCAAATAGGCTTATGGGACTTGCCCAACCGTGACAAAAGGTCTTAAAACGAAAAAGCACTGATGAACTGAACCCCAAACAATTGTGCTACCGACGAGGGCCCTGAGTTCGTGCTACAGTGAAAATATCCTGCAGGGCACCGTGTTGCCGGTATGGGGAAGTTAGCCCCCAGACATAAAATGGATGTACTCTCCTCCTGGCAATCCCCGTATCAGGGTTTTGGCTGTGGTGCAGCCCCCCCCCCCCCCCCCCCCCCCCCCCCCTCCCCCCCCCCCCTCCTAGACAATGCAAGTGAAGTTAGCCCCCCGACATAAAATTTATAGTGGAGAGGAGTGGATGTGCCCTCCTCCTGGACAGTTTTTGTTTTCAGATCTGAAAGTTTTTTTTCTACCTTGATGGTTTTAGGCCTCTTCTAGAAACAGCGTTTTAAAGCTTGTATTATAGCTTTAAAAGGCCATTTAGGGCAGTTTGTTTTTTTGTACTGTGATAATTGGGGCCAAAACGGGGTAAAAAGTAGCGATTACTTAATATAGCGGGGTGGGGTGGGGTGGGGTGGGTGGGGAAGAATCCCTCCTCCTGGCCATCCCCTTTGGCTGTGGTGCCCCCCCCCCCCCCCCCCCCCCCCCAAACAATAAAAAAAACAATTGCAAAAACTGAGAGGGCCGACGCATCAAACACTGCATCCCTTCTAACCATAGCTTTCCTTTATAGCTACAAGTAGTAGGGCCATCACGACTACCTATGACACTCACTGCAACAATCCGATGCCACTGTTCTGAACATCAAGAAGGTGGAAAGAGCAGCAACAAAGTCCATACTGTCAGGATAGGCTACTACAACTTCACTTACACTTAGGGAACGGCAACTAATATTAGTGTTTGAAAAACTAATATTAACTAATATTCTTATTGTGTCACAATAATATTAGTTTTTCAAATAAATTCGAAAGTCTGGTGAGATGGCTCGTCCGACTAATATTATATAATACTATATAATATTATTTATTCACTAATATTATATAACATAGTCGACCCCTACTTACACTACCTACTCAGGATAGGCTACGGGAGCT
This sequence comes from Chlamydomonas sp. ICE-L, assembly GCA_013435795.1. Lineage (NCBI taxonomy): Eukaryota > Viridiplantae > Chlorophyta > Chlorophyceae > Chlamydomonadales > Chlamydomonadaceae > Chlamydomonas > Chlamydomonas sp. ICE-L. Next base: position 4,402,165 of record JACBWV010000524.1, read on the forward strand.
CAATAGGACTTCTACATCTAAATGCCGATATAGCATCCGTGTGCTTGTAGTACACCCTTCTGACAAAAATGCATGCCCTGGCAGGGGTGGGGGTTCGACACTTGTTCGACGCTCCCTAGGCTTTGGGGACTCAGGGCAGGATAGCTGCTCAGTACACCCTTCTGACACATACAATAATTGCTGGGCATGGTAAATAGAGGTAGTATCATCATCATCATCATCATCATCACCACCATTATCATCATCACTATCATCATCACCATCATCATCACCACCATCAGCATCATCATCACAATCAGACTCAAGTGCCTGCACACAATGCTTTTCTTTTCAGCTACAAGCACCAGCTTCTATGTAGCAACTATGACTCTATGAGCAGCGTGTTGGGCGGTGCAGCCCCCCACAGCTTGCTGGTCTAATTCTTTCTGTAGCTGCATCTCCCCCCCCTCCTCCTATAAGGACCCCCCCCCCCCCCCCCACCACCACCACCACCACCACACACACACACCCTCAAACAACACCCACATGTTGGCGCCGCACCTGGTCTATTTATTTTGGTAGCCCCCCCCCCCCCCCCCCCCCCCCCTTCCCCCCACACTTACCACCCCCCCACACACACCACCACACCCACCACCACCACACACACACCACCACACACCACCACCACCACACACACACCACCACCACACCCCCAGACAATGGCCCACCTGTTGGCGCCATATCTCCGGGGTATCCCCATGCCCAGTGGCAACTATGATCAGTGTGCAGGGCGGTGCAGCCCCCCACAGCTTGCCGACATGACAGTCTACATCTTTCATTAGCTGCATCTCATCCCCCCCCCCCCCCCCCCCCCCCTCCTATAAGGACCCCCCCACGCCCCCCCCCACACAAGGACCCACCTGTTGGCGCTGTATCTCCGGGGTATCCCCATGCCCGGTGGCAACTATGAGCAGCATGTTGGGCTGTGCAGCCTCCCACAGTTTGCAGACATGGCAGCCACCGTCTTTCAGGAGCTGCATCTCATCCACCCACCCACACCCATCCACCCACACCCATCAACCCACCCACACCCATCCACCCACCCACACCCATCCATCCATCCATCCACACCCACCCACCCACACCCATCCACCCAGTTCACACCCCCAGACAATGGCCCACCTGTTGACGCCGTATCTCCGGGGTATCCCCATGCCCAGTGACAACTATGATCAGCGTGTTGGGCGGTGCAGCCCCCCACAGCTTGCCGACATGACGGTCTACATCTTTCAGTAGCTGCACCTCCTCCTCCTCCGAGAAATCCTCGCCACCATTGGCGTCGGGTCCATTGGGCTGAGACCCCGAGGGCTGTGCTGAGCTGTCACCCTCCACACCAGTCTGCTGGTTGAGCTTGGCGTCTTCTATGCAGACAGGCGCACCCACGTCGTTGGCTTGGGGCTCCGGCTTGGGGCGCTCCCACGTCATTGACTTTGGGCTTGTTGGCTTGGGGAGATCAAGGCTCCGTTTGTGCTGGGCCCTGTTGGGGGAGGGGGGAGGTCCGACTTGTCAGGCCAATTCCAGTGATTTGTTTTTCAAATCTGAAAGTGGGATTTCCCTACCTTCATGGTGTTAGGCCTCCTCCAGGGACAGCATTTTAGTGCTTTCTATAGCTTTTTATAGCTCATTAGGGCAAAAAACATGTTTTCATACTCTTCTGTACAGGAATAATTTCGCTGAAACAGGGTCCTAACTAGCGATTGCTATATATATAGCGGGAACAAAAATCCCTGGCCAATACACGACTGATAAAGGTGGACAGTAAATCCTGGTGCCCCAATCGTTACCAGGAGCCCAGCCTTGAAAGACACCAAGTCCCTGATTGCAACCAGGAGACCCCTTTTCCGAAACAAAACAAAAAACTATGCCTTGCAGCTCCTTGGGAACACTTGCTTGGAAGCAGTCCGAAGATATACTCAGCTACTATTACAGGGGGAACTCACCTCTTGAAGAAGAAGGACGACAGGTCAGTGAGTTGAACCCACACCAAGCCACCCTTGCAGCTCCCTGAGGACACTTGCTTGGAACCAGTCTGCGCTGCATCATCGTCGCTGTGCACAGGCAGGGCTGCAGCAGAACCTGAAATTCAAGGGCACAAATAAAGGTGGTGGTGGGTGGTGGTGGTGGGCACATGTAGGGCTGCAGCAGAACCTGAAATTCAAGGGCACAAATAATGGTGGTGGTGGGTGGTGGTGGTGGGCACAGGCAGGGCTGCAGCAGAACCTGAAATTCAAGAGCACAAATAATGGTGGTGGTGGGTGGTGGTGGTGGGCACATGTAGGGCTGCGGCGGAACGTGAAAGTCAAGGGCACAAATAATGGTGGTGGTGGTGGGTGGTGGTGGATGGGTGGACTGATGGGTGGTATTGGATGGATGGGTGGATGGGTGGTAGTGGATGGATGGTGGTGGATGGATGGGTGGTAGTGGTTGGATGGTAGTGGATGTATGAAAGGGTGGATGGATGAGGTGTGTGGATAGATGGATGGGTGGATGAGGTGGGTGGATGAGGTGGGTGGATGAGGTGGGTGGATGAGGTGGGTGGATGGGTGGGTGAGTGGTAGTGGTTGGATGGGTGGCTGGATGGACAGACGGATAGACAGATGGGTCAATGGATGCTAACACAAATGAATGTTCAACATGGCTTTAGCCCTACAGCAGACCTTGGAAGATTCGACAAGTCCTAGGGATGTCGCAAGAGACGCGGGACATTGACATGGTATAAAACTAAATGATATCAAGATCCGCACCTGTAGCGAATCGAGCCACCGTGTCCTTCCTGTCCACCAAGCTGCTGCGTCCTCCATAGTCGGAAATCACATCCACCAGCTTGTTCATGTTTGCACTGCCGCCCTCGTTAGTCCCAAACCATGGCCCTGGGATAGCAGTTACGGTGGTGGGTGTGGGGGAGGGGGTGGGTGGGTGGTGGGTGGTGGTGGTGGTGGGTGGAGGTATCGGTGTGGTGGTGGGTGGTTTGCGCTGCCGCCTTCATTAGTTCCAAACCAAGGCCCTGGGATGGCAGTTACGGTGGTGGTGGGGTGGGGTGTTTTTGTTTGCTTTGTGTTGATTGGGCGGTCCGATTGTTGTGGCATTAGGCTGGTTTGTGTGGTTATACAAATCACAAGGGGCCTTCATTAGTCCCAAACCAAGGTCCTGGGATGGCACGGTGGTGGTGGGGTGGGGGTGGGTAGTGGTGGGTGGTGGTTTGGTGGGTGGTGGGGTGGTAGTGGTGGGTGGTTAGCACTGCCGCCATATGAGTTCCTAACCAAGGCCCTGGAATGACAGTTAAGGTGGTGGTGGTGTGGGGGTGGGTAGTGGTGGGTGGTGGTTTGGTGGGTGGTGGGGTGGTAGTGGTGGGTGGTTTGCACTGCCGCCATATGAGTCCCTAACCAAGGCCCTGGAATGACAGTTACGGTGGTGGTGCTGGTGGGGTGTGGGTGCGGGGGAGGGGGTGATTGGGTGGTGCTGGTGGGGTGGGTGTGGTGGGGTGGTGGGTGAAGGGGTGGGATGGGTGGTGGTGGATGGAGGTAGTCGTGGTGTGGGAGGTGGGTGGTGGTAGGTGGGTTTGCGCTGGCCGCCGCCTTTACGTTAGTCGCCACAACCACGGCTCTGGGATGGCAGTTACGTGGTGGGTAGGGGGGGTGGTGGACGGGGGTGGGGAGTACCTTGGACGGGGCCGGGTGGTGGGTGGGGGTGTGGTATGCGTTCCGGGTGGTGTTGTGGTTTGGGGGTGGGGGTGTGTGGGAGGGGTGGGGGGGGAGTAGCAATTGGGTGTGGTGGGCTGGTGGTAGTGGGGTGGGTGGCTGAGGTGGGCGCTGGGGTGGTGGTGGTGTGGTGTCGTGGGGGGGTGTCGTGGTTGGATCCCCACCCGTCCATGGCTGGCCTTCCGGTGGTTGGGGTAGGGTGGAGGGGAGGGGTGTGGGTGGGGTGTGGGTGGTGGTGTGCGGTTTGGTCAGTGTGGTTGTGTGGTGGGGTGGACGGTGGTGGCTCGTGTCCTGGTGTGGGGGTGGGTGGTTAGCGCTGCTGCCTTCATTAGTCCCAAACCAAGGCCCTGGGACGGCAGTTATGGTGGTTGGAGTGGGGGTAAGTCAGCCAGCACCCCTGAAGTCCCCCATACACGCACCAGGGCCGACCATGAGGGTGCGCCAGACACCCTGCTATTTATATATATTCTGCTGCCTAGGGCATGGGCCTCAGGGTTGTGGAGTGGGGCAGGGGCGCTGGAGTGATGTCGACCGCATGCAAGGCAGAATCTCTAGACTCGGTAGTAGAGCAGTTTGTGTGGGCGCGGTGTACATGTGTCTACATGTCGAGGTTGGCTTCACAGGACCTGTTGCATATGCAGTTGTGATGACGGCCGCATGCACGGCAGTGTCTCTAGACTCGGTAGTAGAGCAGTTTGTGTGGGCGCTGTGTACAGGGCGTATGTTGTGTAGACGCATAGTACAGGGCGTATCTTATGTACACGCATCTACAGGGCGATATATTCTGCCGCCTAGGGCATGAGCCTCAGGGTTGTGGAGTGGGGCAGGGGCGCTGGAGTGATGTCGACCGCATGCAAGGCAGAATCTCTAGACTCGGTAGTAGAGCAGTTTGTGTGGGCGCGGTGTACAGGGCGTATGTTGTGTAGACGCATAGTACAGGGCGTATCTTATGTACACGCATCTACAGGGCGATATATTCTGCCGCCTAGGGCATGAGCCTCAGGGTTGTGGAGTGGGGCAGGGGCGCTGGAGTGATGTCGACCGCATGCAAGGGAGAATCTCAAGACTCGGTAGAAGAGCAGTTTTTGTAGGCGCGGTGTACAGGGCGTATGTTGTGTAGACACTGAGTACGGGGCGTATCTTATGTACACGCATCTACAGGGCGATATATTCTGCCGCCTAGGGCATGGGACTGAGGGTTGTGGAGTGGGGCAGGGGCGCTGGTGTGATGTTAACTGCAGGCACGGCAGTATCTCTAGACTCAGTTTATGTAGAAACGGAGTACGGGGTATATCTTATGTGGACGCATCTACAGGGCGTTCTATTCTGCTGCCGAGGGCATGGGACTGAGGGTTGTGGAGTGGGGCAGGAGCGCTGGTCTGATGTCCATCGCATGCACGGCAGTATCTCTAGACTCAGTTTGTGTAGGCGCGGTGTACCGGGTGTATCTTATGTGGACGCATCTACAGGGCGTTCTATTCTGCTGCCAAGGGCATGGGATTGAGGGTTGTGGAGTGGGGCAGGGGCGCTGGTGTGATGCCGACTGCATGCACGGTAGTATCTCTAGACTCAGTAGTAGAGCAGTTTGTTCAGGCGCGGTGTACAGGGCGTATCTTGTGTAGACACGGAGTATGGGGCGTATCTTATGTGGACGCATCTACAGGGCGTTCTATTCTGCTGCCGAGGGCATGGGACTGAGGGTTGTGGAGTGGGGCAGGGGCGCTGGTGTAAGGTCGACCGTATGCACGGCAGTATATCTAGACTTAGTTTGTGTAGACGCGGAGTACGGGGCGTATCTTAAGTAGACACATCTACAGGGCGTTCTATTCTGCCTCCGAGGGCATGGGACTGAGGGTTGTGGAGTGGGGCAGGGGCGCTGGTGTGATGTTGACTGCATTCGGCAGTATATCTAGACTCGGTGGTAGAGCAGTTTGTGCAGGCGCGGTGTACAGGGCGTATCTTAAGTAGACGCATCTACAGGGCAATATATTCTGCCGCCGAGTGCATGGGACTGAGGGCTGCGGAGTGGGGCAGGGGCACTGGTGTAAGGGGGGAAGGGCGCTGCTCACCGTCAATGTTTTGTTTTCTGTGCGACGTGTCGGAAATTGAGCGACTAGGTGCGACCCCAGGGCGACGAGCTGCCCCCTGATCCCCCGTGGAGCGAGGAGCCCGGGGGGTCCAAGGGGGCATCTCTGACTAGTTTAGCCAGACCCATGCGTTGCCATGGAGCGACGGAATAGCGAGGCGCCGTTGAAACAAGTCCTATGCAGCATCCCAAGAGACGCAGAAAATTGGCGGAGTATGTTGGCAACGGAACGACAGGTGGCAACGGAATGGAGCTGACCGAAGACAGTTGGCTGACGTGTCAGGCTTCGTTTTTTCAGTCAGTCGGTCGGTTGGTCGCACATACTTACAGCGGGGTGAGAATCTCGGGGCTCTCGCCCTCCAGAAGGGGGGGCTCCGCCAAAAAAACAGTGTGCTCACCAGGAGGAGCCCATATTTTAAGTTACTTTTCAGGTCATTCTGAGCACCTCACTTTTTACTCAGACCTCCAAATGAGTAGGGATAGGCAATATGATATCATGTCATCATATGATGATATTGCTCTACGATGCCGGAGGTCTGACTAGGTAACTTTGGCCTACGGCATCATATGATTTGATGTATGATATCATATGATATCATACTCGTCTTTGGTCAGCATCATATGATTTGCCGGTCCCTACAAATGAGTAAATGACATTCTGAAACCACCCATAAGTAGGCCTTGGTAAGGGAAGTCTATTGGCACCACTTTGGACCTCGTGTAATAAGTATTTAGCCCCCCCCCCCCCCCCCCCCCCCCAACCCAACCCCCAACCCCCAGCCCAGCCCAGAGTACGAGTGGGTGAATGGCTGGGTATGGGTTGATAATATGGGTGGGTGAATGGGTAGGTAATGTGGGTGAGTACAGGTGGGTGAATGGGTGAGTGGGTGTGGGGGGGCAAATCCCTAGCCCCCCCCCCCCCCCCCCCCCCCCTAACATTGGGGCCGAGTTGGGTGGGACTCAAGGGGAAGTGTAGCTGAACCATGCTGATACAACTGTCATGCTACTCTGTGCTACTATTTTGTTTTAAATAATGAGAACTCCAGTTTTGGGCCGCCCACTCCTAAGGTGAAGGGTGACTACAGTACTTGGGCAACCCAGAGGGAGTGCAGAACTGATTTTTGATATTCACACAATCTCTACGTGGGAATTCCAAGGATGCCATTATGTGCGCCATACTGTAAACCCCCAGAATCCATATCTAAGTTTTTCAAAAAGGGGTCATTTCTATTTAAGGGGGTGGGTGGGTGGGGGAGGGGTCAGCCCTCCCCAGGTTTTTTAGGCATGGTGTGGCCTATCTTTTTTTTCATCCTCCCGTGCTCACCATGCTTTATCTCGCCAGCCAGCCAGCCAGCCACCCATCCATCCTGCCCCCCCCCCCCCCCCCCCCCCCCCCCCCCCTCACACACACCCATCCATCCAGCCATCCAGCCACACACTCACCATGCTTTATCTTGAGCAGCGAGAGGTCCATAGCGGTCTTCGCATCAATAGCTGAGTCGTGGCTCCCATCCTGGATTCTTCGCTTCAGAAATTTAGATGATAGCACCTGCGTTGGTAGACCAGAAGACAGGGAGAATGTGAACACCATTTATTTTTTTCTTGTACGTTTGTGTGTATGTGTGTGTACTGTATGTTAGTGTCTTGGTGTTTGTATGTTTGTATGTGTCACACCAAACGGTGATAGCTCCTGCGTTGGTAGACCACAAGACAGGGAGAATGTTAACACTCTTTCTTTTTTGAGCTACGCATAGCAGCTTCTAAGCAGCTGCCTTTCCCTGTCCTTGAAGATGGCCCAGATCTGAAACTAGCTATTGTGGCTGACAGCTGACATTGGCTGGAGGGCATTCGAATGCAGCTGGCAGCTTAGGCATTGGCTGAGTTTCAAGAGTCATGAAGTCACCTTCATGGCGCTCTTGAAGGGGGCGTGAGCCCCAATTGCCTCCGACTTAAGTAAACAAGCCCCATATTCCAGTGCTCCCCTTGGGGGTATTCTAGAGCCCCTTTTTTAAGTGGCCAAAATGGGTTTCAAGAGTCATGAACACACCTCCAGGGCGCTCTTGAAGGGGGCGTGAGCCCAAACTGCATCCAACTAAAGAAAACAAGCCCCATATTCCACAGCCCCTCTTTGGAGTTTTCTAGAGCAGGAGCATGAACTCACCTCCAGGACAGAGCGCTCTTAAAGGGCGTGAGCCCTAACTGCATGCCACTCTAAAAAACATGCCCCATATTCTAGAGCTCCCTTTTGGGGGTTTCTAGAGCAGGAGCACGAACTCACCTCCAGGACAGAGCGCTCTTAAAGGGCGTGAGCCCTGACTGCATGCCACTCTAAAAAACATGCCCCATGTTCTAGAGCCCCCCTTTGGAACGACCAAAATGGGATTCATGAGTCATGAACTCACCATCAGGGCGCACTCGAAGGGCAGGAGCCCCAACTGCATCTGATGCGACGTAAGAAAACAAGCTCCATATACTAGAGCCCCCCTTTGGAGTGGCCAAAATGGGTTTCAAGAGTCATGAACAGGGTACTTCCATTGACCAAATTGGCCAGCGCTGTAGCGCACTTGAAAACAAAAAAACTGCGCTTCGTAGAGCAAAAAGCGCAAAAATTGCTTGCTGCGCCCACAGGGGGTTGCACAAAACTGCGCGAAACACGCAGTGGGGCTCAAAAAGGCAGCGCGGCAGCGCGCAAAAGCGCTTGCTTGGACGTACCCTGGTCATGAACTCACCTTCAGGGCACTCTTGAAAGGCGGCCCCCGTGGATGGGGGTACAGGTAGGCGGTATCCACTATTCGTGAGTGGATCATCTTCAACGCTTGCAAGTCATTGTCCAGCGAATGGCCCACTAGCAGTGTCTCAGCTACGACCAGCGCCTTCACCTTATCCTGGGGCAACCAGGAAGGGTGGGTGGTGTGGGTGAGGGGAGGTGGGGTGTGGTGGGCTGGTGTTGTAAGGGTGGTGGTGTGGGTGGGTGGGTGGGTGGGTGGTGTGGTGGGGGTAGGTGGGGTAGGTGGGGGGACGTGGGGTGGGGTGGGGTGGGGTGAGACAGGATGGGGAGGGGGTGTGGGATGGTGTGGTGTGGTGTGGTGGTATGGGTGGGTGGGGGGAGGTGGTGTGGTGTGGGATGGGATGGGGTGGGGGAAGGTGATGTGGGAAGGGGTGGTGTGGTGGTATGGGTGGTGGTGTGGGTGGGAGGAGGTGGTGTGGTGTGGGATGGGATGGGGTGGGGGGAGGTGGCGTGGGATGGGATGGGATAGGTTGGGGTGGGATGGGGTGGGGTGGGGTTGGGTGGTGGGTCAGAGCTCAGCAAAACGTTCACTGGTTGACCTGAGGCCAAAAGAGACCTGCCCTTGGCATTTCACCATTAAAAAAAGGAAAAAATTGCATCAATAAGAGGGATTAAAGCAGTGATTATTTTTCAAACCTGAAAGTGGCCTCCTCCAGGGACAGCGTTTGTCGACCACATTGTGGCAGAAAGTTGAGGTCGGGAGTTCAAATCCCCCCAACTCAACTTTGGAAAAAAATTGAAATACATTTTTAAAGTTTATCTCTTTCGGCCTCACGGTCACCCCCAAACTTCACATTCTCATGAGGCGACGAGGTGGCCATTCACCTTTTGCCTCACCTTTCTGCCTCACCTTTCTGCCTCACCTTTCTGCATCACCTTTCTGCCTCATCTTTCTGCCTCATCTTTCTGCCTCACCTTTCTGCCTCATCTTTCTGCCTCACCTTTCTGCCTCACCTTTCTGCCTCACCTTTCTGCCTCACCTTTCTGCCTCACCTTTCTGCCTCACCTTTCTGCCTCATCTTTCTGCCTCACCTTTCTGCCTCACCTTTCTGCCTCACCTTTCTGCCTCACCTTTCTGCCTCACCTTTGCCTCATATTTGCCTCATCTTTTGCCTCACCTTTCTGCCTCACCTTTCTGCCTCACCTTTCTGCCTCACCTTTCTGCCTCACCTTTCTGCCTCACCTTTCTGCCTCATCTTTCTGCCTCACCTTTCTGCCTCACCTTTCTGCCTCACCTTTCTGCCTCACCTTTCTGCCTCACCTTTCTGCCTCACCTTTCTGCCTCACCTTTCTGCCTCATCTTTTGCCTCACCTTTCTGCCTCACCTTTCTGCCTCACCTTTCTGCCTCACCTTTCTGCCTCACCTTTCTGCCTCACCTTTCCGCCTCACCTTTCTGCCTCACCTTTCTGCCTCATATTTGCCTCATCTTTTGCCTCACCTTTTGCCTCACCTTTCTGCCTCATCTTTGCCTCACCTTTTGCCTCACCTTTTTGCCTCATTTTTAAACTAAACGAGAGTAGCTTAGACCTGGAAATCGATCTTGTTGACTGACGGAAGATACTTAGACCACGGTGTGGGTGTATTCAACGAACTTTCATCTCCATGTACTGCGTGGGGTTCTTCACAGCGGCCCCCTTCATGGACCAACATCCGTTCATTCAGGTAATAGACATTCCTTGAATGACCACTTAAGTGGTCATATTTTTGGCGGAGCCCCCAGGGTCAGGGTGCACATCAAACTGTGTTTACCCTGCATCGTGCACCCTTGACCAGAGCACGATGATTGCAACCTTCAGAACACTCTTGAGACCAAAATCATTATTTTTGGCGGAGCCCCTCCTTCTGGGGAGCGGGAGCCCCCAGGATCATCACGTTGTCTGTCTGTCTGTGCGTCCGTCCGACCGTCCGACCACACGAAGCCAACTGTCTCAACTAACCATCTCGAAACTAACAGGCTTTGGTCTGATGCACTCGATTCTGTTGCCACCTGTCGCTCCGATGGCGAACAGTCTCAGTCAATTCTCTGCGTTGCTTGCGACGCCGCCTAGGACTTGTTAGGGAGACGGCAAGCAAGCAACGTGCGGATGGCATGCCTCTTCTGACGATGTGGCGCTGTGAAATGCCGATGATGGGTCTCTTTTGAGCTGTCCTGAGCTCAGGACACACAGTCACAGCAATAGCCACAGCAACAGCAACACACACAGCTACAGCAACATACACAGCCACAGCCAGTCACACAGCCAGTCACACAGCCACAGCCAGTCAAACAGCCACAGCCAGTCACACAGCCACAGCCAGCCACACACTCAGCCACAGCACCGCACACAGCCACAGCCACAGCAACACACACAGCCACAGCCACACACACAGCCACAGCAATACACAGCTACAGCCACACACACAGCCACAGCCACACACACAGCCACAGCCACACACACAGCCACAGCAACACACACAGCCACAGCCACACACACAGCCACAGCCACACACACAGCCACAGCCACACACACAGCCACAGCCACACACACAGCCACAGCCACACACACAGCCACAGCAACACACACAGCCACAGCCACACACACAGCCACAGGTACACACACAGCCAAGCACACAGCCACAGCCAGTCACACAGCCACAGCCACACACAAAGCATTCAGTACCTGCCCCTCGAAACAGAACAGTCCGGCCTACAAGTAAAAATGCATCCACTATAAGGCTCTATTTTGGATACTATTTTTTCTTTTTCGATACTACTCTTTTCGATACTACTCTTTTTCGATACTACTCTTTTCGATACTACTCTTTTTCGATACTACTCTTTTCGATTCTACTCTTTTTCGATACTACTCTTTTCGATTCTACTCTTTTTCGATACTACTCTTTTCGATACTACTCTTTTTCGAGACTACTCTTTTCGAGACTACTCTTTTCGATACTACTCTTTTCGAGACTACTCTTTTCGATACTACTCTTTTCGATACTACTCTTTTCGATACTACTCTTTTCGAGACTACTCTTTTCGATACTACTCTTTTCGATACTACTCTTTTTCGATACTCCTCTTTTCGATACTACTCTTTTTCGATACTACTCTTTTCGAGACTACTCTTTTCGATACTACTCTTTTCGATACTACTCTTTTCGATACTACTCTTTTCGATACTACTCTTTTTCGATACTACTCTTTTCGAGACTACTCTTTTCGATACTACTCTTTTCGATACTACTCTTTTCGATACTACTCTTTTCGATACTACTCTTTTCGAGACTACTCTTTTCGATACTACTCTTTTCGATACTACTCTTTTTCGATACTACTCTTTTCGAGACTACTCTTTTCGATACTACTCTTTTCGATACTACTCTTTTCGATACTACTCTTTTCGATACTACTCTTTTCGATACTACTCTTTTCGATACTACTCTTTTCGATACTACTCTTTTTTGATACTACTCTTTTCGATACTACTCTTTTCGATACTACTTTTTCGATTTTACTTTTTTCCACACAAATAAGCATGCCACCTGGGTGTACAGCACACCAGCAGTGAGGATCTTGATTTATAAATGTATTTATTCAAAAAATAATCAAATTTAAAGCTACAGACGCTGCAAAATTGAAAATGTAGTTATTTTAATTTTTACGGAGGCGCACCTGAATGTGGGTCAGCCGGTTAGGGCAGTCCCTCAGCATTTCCTCTGTGATGCCGGAGTACCTGTGGGGTGGGCGCAAGTGCAAGGTTTGTCATCCCAAAATTGAAAATTGAAAAATCTGACGCCTTGCAGTGGGGCGTGGAGTTCTGGGGACCGAGTGCAGGGTTTGTCAACCCAGAATCGAAAATTGGAAATTAAAAAATCTTACACCTCGCAGTGGGGCGTGGTGTTAAGGGGACCAAGTGCAGGGTTTGTCATCTCAGAATTGAAAATTGGAAAATCTTACGTCTCACAGTGGGGCGTGGAGTTCAGGGAACCAAATGCAAGGTTTGTCATTCCAAAATTGAAAATTCGAAATTCTCAGGCATCGCAATGGGGCGTGAGTTAAGGGGATCAAGAGCAAGGTTTGTTATCCCAAAATTGAAAATTTGAAATTCTCAGGCATCGCAATGGGGCGTGGAGTTAAGGGCACCAAGTGCAAGGTTTGTCACCCCAAAATTGAAAACGATGGGGGCAGAGATTTGTTTTTCAAATCTGAAAGAGCAAATCTCATTCCTTTTTTGTTTTTGCCTCCTCCCAGGAGGGCATCCTCATTCCGATTGTAGAGCGTCATGTTGAGGGATGAGCCCCACGCATCATCCCTCAACACCAATACGGCAACATGCGTCACCATTCATGGCAAGTGGATAGCTGGGGATGCAAGTGCAAGGCTCATCCTCCAAACACCAATACACCTTTTTTGTTGCAGTCCAGGGGTAACCAAATAGGCCTAAGGGACTTGCCCAACCTTCAACACAAGAAAGGAAGTTCAATACAAAAAAGGTACTAGTGAACTGACCACGGACAAATTGTAAACAACGGGGGGGGGGGGGGGGGGGTCGTGATCCCAGAAGCATTATGGCAACATGAGTTACCATTCATGTCAAGAGGACAATTGGGCAAAAGTGCAAGGCTGTCTTCCCAAACACCAATACTTATATTTTGTCACAGTCCAGGGGTAACCAAATAGGCCTTAGGGACTTGCCCAACCTTCAACACAAGAAAGGGTGCTCAACACAAAAAAGTACTGGTGAACTGACCACGGGCAAATTGAGAACGACGGACGGACGGACAGACGGACGGACGGACGGACGGGGGGGGGGGGGGGGGGGGGGGGCGGCATCATCCCAACACCAACATTGCAACAAGCGTTACCATTCATGGCAATAGGACAACTAGGCGCAAGTGTCCTATTGCCATGCCTAGGCTCATCCTCCTAACACCAACATGGCAGTATGATATCATATGATGCCGGCAGTCTGACTAGGCTTGAGCTACCATTTATATACAATGCTATATGATGCAATTTGTATGATATCATACTCGCCTTTGGTCAACATCACATGATATGCCGGTCCCTATCAATATGGCAATATGAGCGATGAGCCATGGCAAAAGAACAATTATCATTCCAAATAAAATAAGGGTAAGTCAGATATTTTAGCCTATTTGGCTACACCTGGACTGTAACAAACATTTGAATAGGCAGAACATAACACAGTGAGCAGTGCAACGTGAGCCTAATAAAATCAACAAGTTCTATGCAGCGTCGCCTGCGACGCTAAAAAATGGCGGAGAGTGATCGCGACGGAGCGACAGGTGGCAACGGAAGCGAGTTAGTTACGAGACTGTTGGCTGAGGCTAAATCACGGTCAGACGGTCGGTCAGTTGGTCGGACGGACAAATGGGTAACCCTGGGGGCTCCCGCCCCCTTGAAGAGGGGGCCCTGCCAAAAAATAGTGAATCCTGGAGTGCTCCCGTTGGTAAGACCTGGCCTGACTGAACATATATTGCCAGTTGCAAACAAGACCAGACAGTGCAACAGAATGCACACAGCAGGTATGCGCCCAAGGTGCTTATATCAATGAGGCCTGGTTGGGTTGTCTGCAGGCGTAGGCGTATGGCAAGAGGACAACTGGACGCAAGTGCCAGGTTGTCATCCCAACACCAATATGTATGGTTTGTTACAGTCCAGGGGTAACCAAATAAGCTTTAGGGACTTGCCCAACCTTCAGCACAAGAAAGAAAGTTCAACACAAAAAAGTGCTGGTGAACTGACCACCGACACATTGTAAACAAGGGGGGTGGGTTGGGTGGGGTGGGGTGGGGTGGGGTGGGGTGGGTCGTGATCCCAGAAGCAATATGGCAACATGCGTTACCATTCATGGCAAAAGGACAACTGAGCGCATGTGCAAGGTTGTCATGCCAACACCAAACATATGTTTTTGTCACAATCCAGGGGTAACCAGATAGGCTTAAGGATTTGCCCAACCTTCAGCACAAGAAAGAAAGTTCAACACAAAAAAGTGCTGGTGAACTGACCACCGACACATTGTAAACAAGGGGGGTGGGGGGGTGGGGTTGGGTTGGGTGGGGTGGGGTGGAGTGGGTCGTGATCCCAGAAGCAATATGGCAACATGCGTTACCATTCATGGCAAAAGGACAACTGAGCGCATGTGCAAGGTTGTCATGCCAACACCAATACCTATTTTGTGTTACAGTCCAGGGGTAACCAAATGGGCCTGAGGGACTTGCCCAACCTTCAGCACAAGAAAGGAAGTTCAACAAAAAGGTACTGGTGAATTGACCACGGACAAACTGTAAACAACGGGGGGGGGGGTTGGGGGGGGGGAGGGGGGTCATCATCCCAGAAGCATTAGGGCAACATGCGTGGGGGGTGCTTTTTCTTTTTGATTAAGCACAGAGTCTCATACACCCTCGTGGTGTCCAGTAGACTTTAACATGTAAAAGACAACAAAACAAATGCGTAACCATTTCAGGCAAGAGGACAACTGGACGCAAGTGCAACTCAGTTTATTTGTTTTCTTGGGGTTATTAAGATACCACCAACTACCACCAAGCATCGCCGATCACCACCTCAACTCACCAAGCACCACATCAACATCAACATCATCATCATCATCAACTCACCTTGGCTGTAGTCAGTGATTGGGGCGTAAGAACAGCCCAGGGATCTACCTACCTACCAAACTGACTAACAAGCTCCCTCGCTACCTACCTACCTTAGCCTCCCTACCACCAAGCTTCGCTGATCACCACCTCAACTCACCAAGCACCACATCAACATCAACATCATCAACTCACCTTGGCTGTAGTCAGTGATTGGGGCATAAGGAACAGCCCAGGGATCTACCTACCTACCAAACAAACTAACAAGCTCCCTACCTACCTACATGTAGCCTCCCTACCACCAAGCATCGCCGATCACCACCTCAACTCACCAAGCACCACATCAACATCATCATCATCATCAGTGCTTGTTGTAGTTAGTGATCGGGTTGTGGGGAACAGCCCAGGGATCTACCTACCTACCAAACTGACTAACAAGCTCTCACCCTCCCTACCTACCTTCGCCTCCCCACCACCAAGCATCGCTGATCACCACTTCAACTCGCCAAGCACCTCATCAACATCAACATCATCAACTCACCTTGTGATGTTGTCAGTGATTGGGGCGTAAGGAACAGCCCAGGGATCTCCCTCCCTACCAAACTGACTAAAAATCTCTCTCCCTCCCTCTCTACCTACCTTAGCCTCCCTACCACCAAGCACTGCCGATCACCACCTCAACTCGCCGATCACCACATCAACAGCATCATCAACTCACCTTGCTGTCAGTGATTGGGGCGTAAGGAACAGCCCAGGGATCCACCTACCTACCAAACTGACTAACAAGCTCTCTCCCTCCCCCCCTACCTTAGCCTCCCTACCACCAAGCATCATCATCAACTCAACTCACCAAGCACCACATCAACATCGTCATCATCATCATCAACAACTCACTGTGTGTTGTTGTCAGTGATTGGGTCCTAAGGAGCAGCCCACGGATCTACCTAATACCAAACTGACTGACAAGCTCTCACCCTCCCTCCCTACCTACCTTAGCCTCCCTACAACCAAGCATCATCATCAACGCACCTTGTGTTGTAGTCAGTGATCGGGTTGTGGGGAACACACAGCTCATCCATGAGCACTTGACCCCTGTGAGCATTGACAAGCAGAGGTTAAAAAGCGAAATGATCCATTGACAAGCAGAGATTAATACAGCAGCATGATCCATTCATTGTTTCATTGACAAGCAGAGCTTAGCAAAGCAGCATGATCCATGGACAAGTAGAGGATAAGAAAGCGACATGATCCATTCATAGTTTCATTGCCTATTTGCATGTTTGCTTGATTGGTCAGTTGGTTGGCTGGTCGGTTGGTGGGCGGGTTTGCGGGCGGGTTGGTGGGCGGTTTGGTAGGTAGGTAGGTAGGTAGGTTGGTAGGTAGGTAGGTAGGTAGGTAGGTAGGTAGGTAGGTAGGTGAGTAGGTAGATAGATACGGGTAGATAGATAGATAGATAGATAAACAGATAGATAGATAGGTGATATGTAGGTGACAGGTAGGTAGGTAGGTAGGTAGGTAGGTGATAGGTTGGTAGGTAGGTAGGTAGGTAGGTAGGTAGGTAGGTAGGTAGGTAGGTAGGTAGGTAGGTAGGTAGGTAGATAGGTAGATAGATAGATAGGTAGGTAGGTAGGTAGGTAGGTAGGTAGGTAGGTAGGTAGGTAGGTAGATAGATACCGGTAAATAGATAGATACCGGTAAATAGATAGATAGATAGATAGATAGATAGATAGATAGATAGATAGATAGGTGATATGTAGGTGATATGTAGGTAGGTGATGAGTTGGTAGGTAGGTAGGTAGATAGATAGGTTGGTAGATAGGTAGGTTGGTAGGTAGGTAGGTAGGTAGGTAGGTAGGTAGGTTGGTAGGTAGGTAGGTAGGTAGGTAGGTAGGTTGGTAGGTAGGTAGGTAGGTAGGTAGGTAGTAGGTAGGTAGGTAGGTAGGTAGGCAGGTAGGTAGGTAGGTAGGTAGGTAGGTAGGTAGGTAGGTAGGTAGATTGGTAGGTAGGTAGGTAGGTTGGTAGGTAGGTAGGTAGGTAGGTAGGTCGGTAGGTCGGTAGGTCGGTAGGTCGGTAGGTCGGTAGGTTGGTAGGTAGGTTGGTAGGTAGGTAGGCAGGTAGGTAGGTAGGTAGGTTGGTAGGTAGGTAGGTAGGTAGGTTGGTAGGTTGGTAGGTTAGTAGGTAGGCAGGCAGGCAGGCAAGTAGGTAGTTTGCTTGTCAGTTTGGTAGGTAGTTAGATCCCTGGGCTCCAAGCAGCTACTCACTTTGTGTCAACTAGGGTTGCCCTCGTCAGCTCAAAACCCTCGGCTGTAACACACATCTCACAGTCCAGGCCAACCATACGTTCACTCTCCTCCCCCTCCACCTCCTCCCAACGCTCCTCCACACTTCCAGGGCCAGATCCAGCTAGGGCCAGATCCGCACCATCCTGTGGCTTCTGGGTGTCTTCCCTACTGCCATCGGGCTTGCTGCCTTGCTTGCTCTTGTCAATGTGCACAGTGCGCAGGATCTGCACCCTTCGTACTGCAGCCCCCACGTACTGCTCTGTGGGGACATAGCCCTCAGGACTCACAAGCTCGCCGCTTTGGGGACATAGCTGTGGGAGGGGGTACTTTCCGCTGCCCATCTCTGTGACCGTCATCATGTAGTGGGAATTAGGGAAGGGGGGCTGATTCTTGGCGCCATCTCCCCCCCCCTGTTGCTGGTTCAGCTGCTCCTGCTGCTCTTGCTGCTCCTGTACCTTCTGTTGCTGGTTCAGCTGCTCCTGCTGCTCCTGCTGGTTCTGTCCTTTCTGCTGCTTGTTTCCGCCGCCCTGATTCTGGTTCTTGTTTTTGTTGCCCTCTTGGCCCTTTTTCCGGCGGGCAACCGAGGTGTTGAGGAGAGCTGCAGCGGCCTGACCTGGGGGAGTGTGGGCGGTGTGGGGTGATGTGGGGGGTGGGGTGGGGTGGGAGGTTGGCGGGTGGGTGGGGTAGGTTGGTGTCTGGTAGGGTGGGGGTGGGGGGAGAGGTTGGTGTTTGGTGGTGGGTTGGGGTGGTGGTGGGTGGGGGAGGGTGAGGGGTGGGGAGTGGTTGCCTAATGGAGCTGCCTGGAAGCTGCCATACATAGCCCAAGCAAGAAGCAGTGCTGTTCTTTATTCTCAGTCAACCGGCATCAGTCCAATCTTGGAATGTATACCGTACTGCTCTCAAAATTTAACGGTTGCAAAATTTGACGGCTTTGTTTTGGGGTTTTATAATAAATTGACGGTTTACGTTTGACGGTTTTTTTAATAGGAATATAAATTGACGTTACACATTTGACGGTTTTCATTTTAATAAAATCCATTTATGCAACTGAACGTTTGTACTTAATCATGTTACACTGGTTCATGGTACAACATTAGGGTACACTGTTCTAGGACCTGCAAGGAGTGTACATATAATATTGCAATGATCCCAACATCTTGTTCAGCATAACACTACCGGTACTCATTGAAATAACTAAAATGAGACTTTCAATTGTTTCCATTAACTCCTGAAATCATCTCTTGCTCAGTTAATGTCGTAAGCATAAGCATAACGTATGTTCATGTCTTGCTCAGCGACCTAGAAGGGCCAAGGGCACCTCATCCTCATCGCTAGAATCCGGATCAAGCCCACTCTCTTCAGATGGGTCATCTGTTCCTGACAGACCAGATGAGCAATCATCAGTCACTTCCTCTTGTACTCTGCCTTGGAAAGTTGAGTTTGAGGCTGCTCACACTGGGCTCAATGCTTCCCAAATGGAACCTTTCATTGGAAGGTCTGAGCAGCCAGTTCAAGTTCAGAGTTGTGTGCCTTTCGATGGCCAGAAGCTTGTGAAAGGGCTCTCAGGTCACATACTTCTTCTTGTGGGGTCTAGTTTTGAGCTCAGACCCGTCTAGGAGGTAACCCAGCGTCTGCATGAAATTCACTGCCCTCTTAGTGAAAAACTTGCTGCTCGTCTTCGCAGAGGTAGTCGATGGGCTGCGAACGACAGCATCTCGAGCTTCGGCTGCAACTCGATTCACCTCTTTGTTGGTGACGGTGATCTGCCCTGGCTCTACCCGGTCGAAAAAACCCCACAGGGTCCTTTGCTTCTTGTGAGTTGGAGCTATTAGAGGGCGTAAACGTCCCTCTGGGGATCTGTCGAGGGGCTGAGCCATGAAATGAGAAAGACGGCCTTGTCGACCACTCATGCGTTTTGTCCGGTCGGGGGGAGCCTAGGTTCGTTGCCGGTAGTAAGCCCTATCCAAGTCGAAGCCCTACCCAAGTAATATCGCACGGGATTTGATATTGACGGCTTTTTCGTTTCGTAATATACCGTACGTCATGATTTGACGGTTGCTCCCGTCAATTTAAACCGTTAATTTTTGAGAGCAGTACGGTATACAGCAACCCATCCATCCACCCACCCACCATCCACCCATCTTCCTACACGTTATACATCCCACCATCCACCCTAAACCTGTCCATCCACCCACCATCCAACAATTCACCTATATATTATGTAGTAAACGCGTTCTTACTTGGCTATATACAGCTTCCCATCCATTCCCCCTCCCACCCACCATCCACCCATCCACCGACACATTATGCATCCCACCATCCACCCACCCACCTATCCACATACACCATCTACTCATCCACCTATATATTATGCAGTAAACGCGCTCTTACTTGGCTTAGCAGTGGAGCTCAAGCCCATGACGGTAGCTGGCTGCCCAAGCAACTTGAGATTGGGGAACAGATCCTGCGGTAAGATCAAGGGGCAGGGGGTGAGAAGGCCCAACCTCACAATTTTCAACTACCAACCAACCAATCAACAAACAAAAAAGCAAGCAAACAAGCAACCAACCCCAAATAATTGCTTTACCCAATCAGT
This sequence comes from Chlamydomonas sp. ICE-L, assembly GCA_013435795.1. Taxonomy (NCBI): domain Eukaryota; kingdom Viridiplantae; phylum Chlorophyta; class Chlorophyceae; order Chlamydomonadales; family Chlamydomonadaceae; genus Chlamydomonas; species Chlamydomonas sp. ICE-L. The sequence goes on from JACBWV010000524.1 coordinate 4,422,258, forward strand.
GCAAAACAGTAGAACGATGAAAGTGCGACAAAGTTACACTCATCATGCAATTTAGCGGTCTGCGAAAGCAAAATTCACAGGAACAATTCCCCCGAACGGGAAGGTTCCTTCAAAATCACGCCCCGTGGCTAGGCATAATAATTCCCATTTTTCTCATCATAGAGAATTCCGAGAATGTTGAGAGGATCATCGTAGTTGTTTCCTGAAAAGATTGAGGTACGAGGTATGACATACGACTGTCTAGACCATCATTTGCTTAATTGCTATAAGCTTTTTTTTTGCTGTTCTTTGTTCTGTCCTACCTCTGCTTCAATGGTGTTCATGTACCTACCGCTTTGGTTTTGAAAGTATGCGCAGAGACCCCATTGGCCAGAACCAACACAACTCGGTCAATCAGAGGCTTGTTCTGCAGCAAGTAGGGGCACTCAGGTGAGATATGGGATCAGATATAGGATTGGATATGGGTTTGGATATGGGTTTGGATATGGGATCAGATATGGGTTCAGATATGGGATCAGATATAGGATAGGGCATGGGATCAGACATGGGATCAGACATGGGATCAGATATGGGATCAGATATGGGATCAGATATGGGATCAGATGAGGATCAGATATGGGATCAGACATAGGATCAGATACGGGATCAGATATGTGATCAGACGCGGGATCAGATACGGGATCAGAAACGGGATCAGATATGGGTTCAGGCATGAAGCAATAAGATGCAGAGGTGCAGCATCAACATTCACAGAGGTGTAGCACCAACATACATAGATACAGCCTTCTCAGCCCCCTGGAAGTAGCCTGCTCCTCACCCTGCTCATCTCTCTCTCTCTTGCAGGCCATGAAGTACACAGTACACACTCTTGCAGGCCATGAACACACACATGCAGCCTTCTCAGCCCCCTGCCCTGGAAGTAGCCTGCTCCTCACCCTGCTCATCTCTCTCTCTCTTGCAGGCCATGAAGTACACAGTACACACTCTTGCAGGCCATGAACACACACATGCAGCCTTCTCAGCCCCCTGGAAGTAGCCTGCTCCTCACCCTGCTCATCTCTCTCTTGCAGGCCATGAAGTACACAGTACACACTCTTGCAGGCCATGAACACACACAGATACAGCCTTCTCAGCCCCCCGGAAGTAGCCTGCTCCTCATCCTGCTCATCTCTCTCTTGCAGGCCATGAAGTACACAGTACACACTCTTGCAGGCCATGAACACACACAGATACAGCCTTCTCAGCCCCCCGGAAGTAGCCTGCTCCTCATCCTGCTCATCTCTCTCTTGCAGGCCATGAAGTACACAGTACACACTCTTGCAGGCCATGAACACACACAGATACAGCCTTCTCAGCCCCCCGAAAGTAGCCTGCTCCTCATCCTGCTCATTTCTCTCTTGCAGGCCATGAAGTACACAGTACACACTCTTGCAGGCCATGAGCAAAAACACAGATACAGCCTTCTCAGCCCCCCGGAAGTAGCCTGCTCCTCACCCTGCTCATCTCTCTCTTACTGGCCATGAAGCTTAACCCACTTGGCCACGTCCAGCTGTGGCCAACATGCATGCACCTATGATACCAAATCCACACATCAATGAAATCCAAACCATCCACCCTGTATCAATACAATCATAATCCCACCCCCCACCTCACTTACTCCCCCCACCCAAACACCAGACCCACTCCCATCCTCAATCCACCGTGCCTACGACACCCACCCCACCCACGGGGTGACTGTGGGGGCTCACGCCCCCCAGAAGGGGGTCTCCGCTAAAAAAGTATACTGTCTCCTATCTTCCTACTTCAAGCTTATCAGTTCAAACAGGTGGTAGGCCCCAGTGCAAGCAAACGGGCTGGCTCCCTCAAACTCACGCCTCGTAATAAGGCGTACCATTAATCCTGCATTTTATTTATTTGTTGATCACTTCAAACAGCTTCAAAGGTAAACAATTAATTTATTTATTAATTTATTTTATTATTTATTTATTTATTTATCACTTCAAACAGCTTCGAAGGTAAACAATTAATTTATTTACTTATTTTATTATTTATTTATTTATTTATTTATTTATCACTTCAAACAGCTTCAAAGGTAAACAATTAATTTGCATGAGTTGCGTATCTGATGCCGGTGGGGGTGAGGAAATGTGAGGGTCAGAGTTACAGCTGCCAAACAGGTATCAGTGTAGGGAAAGGGAATGTGGGAATAGGAGGCAGGGTGGTTGTGGTGGTTGTGGTGTGGTGGTGGTGGTGGTGGTGGTGGTGAGGGTGGTGGTGTAATGGTGTGGCGGTGTTAGTGGTGTCAGGAACCTATCCCTGTTCTGAGACGTACCTGTAGGAATACCCAACGAGGGCTGGTGTATTCTCCCAGAACCCAAAGCACAAGCCCTTGCACATCGCTCAAGCGAATCGGCTTCTCAAGTTCTTTTATCGTCACCTGCGCTGTAGCCTGCACCAAAACAAAGGAGTGGAAGGGGGAGGGGGGGAGGGGGGGGGATATTGTTTATGATTGTAAGGGGTAGACGATAGATAGATGGAAAGATAGATAGATAGATAGATAGATAGATAGATAGATAGATAGATAGGTGGATGGATGGATGGATGGATGGATGGATGGATGGATGGATGGATAGATAGATAGATAGATAGATAGATAGATAGATAGATAGATAGATAGATAGATAGATAGATAGATGCAAAGTAGTGCATCTACAAAAGGATGATGCACAAATAGAATATGAAAGATGTACAGCATTATGTGGAAGGTATGCAGGCAGTAAGTGTGAGCTGTAGAAACAGAACGCGATAGAGAGAAGTACGCATGTGCTCTACATGGTCTTGGCATGCATGGGCGAGCAAGCACAGGCGTCTGCACGCGTTGGTAGTGGTTGCACGCGTTGGTAGTGGTAGCATGCACTGGTGGCAGCATGGAAGTACCTTTCTTTTAAATTTTAAATAAGAATCTACAATTGAAAAGAAAGCTACTGCCCCCCATTTGACTTGAGGGCTGCCTTTAATATCTCTCAAGGTAAGTGGAAATATATATTTTGAACTGGCGAACGCATGACCTGCTGCACTGGCCTATCAACGCTTGGCCTACAACATGTACTGGCCACATTATGAACTAGGAACAGCATGTGGTGGCCTCAGCATTGCCCTGGAAAAGACTTTAGACTGTCTAATCTGCTGAGGGTGCTCTATGGTTTCTGTGGGTATGGCACGGGGGGACTAGGAATTGGCAGACGGTAAGCAGCTTTTCAGATTTGGCTGGAAAACCATGCAACAATTCAAATTCATGAGTAGCATGGACTCCCTACAGCATGTGCTGGCCTCAGCATGCACTGACTGTCGCATGCTCTCACTACAGCATGCACTGGCTACAGCACGTGGTGGGTCAGCCTATGCTGCCTGAAGCATATCCTTGCCACAACATGCACAAGGTACAGCATGTGGTGGACCCAGCGTGCACTGACTGTAGCATGCTCTCACTACAGCATGCACTGGCTACAGCACGTGGTGGGTCAGCCTATGCTGTCTGAAGCATATCCTTGCCACAACATACACGGGGTACAGCATGTTGTGGACGCAGCATGCACTGACTGTAGCATGTACTCCCTACAGCATGCACTGGCTACAGCACGTCGTGGAGTCAGCCTATGATGCCTGAAGCATATCCTTGCCACAACATGCACGGGGTACAGCATGTGGTGGACGCAGCGTGCACTGACTGTGGCATGTACTCCCTACAGCATGTGGCGGTCTCAGCATGCTCTGAAGGAAGCAAATCCTTGCCACAACATGCACGGGGTACAGCTTGTGGTGGACTCAACATGCACTGACTGTGGCATGCATTTGCTAATGCAGGCACTGGCTACGGTAAGTGGTGCACGACGCATCAGCATAAGCATAGCATGCACTCGCTACAGCATGCTATGCTGATTGACCAAGTTATGTTGGGACAAGAGGTGTTGATGACGCACATTGGGGCCGTAGATGTCACAATATCCTGCTGAGATGGAATTGGAGCCTTCATTGGGCTTCTGCCTCTTGTTAGCTTCCTGTAATTTCTCCTGTTTTTTTTGCCTTTTCCTGCAACGCAAGAAGTGCTTCATTAGAACAATTCAGATGCTTGTGTGGTAGACTGCAGAGCAGCCGGGGCGAAGTTCTTGGAAATTCACTGCGAGAACCGGTGTGAAGCCCCACCTCATCTCTCGTTCCAACTTGCGTTGCTTGTGGTCGCACTCATTGCTAGGGTCGACCTCAATTTCACCTTCCTCGACATCACTATCACTTCCCATCGTGAATGGCCTCGCAGTGTATTTATTCAGACTTTGTGAAGGGACAGATCTACACAGGATTGTGTGCTCGTAGGTATAATATTCAATTTCAAACTTGCATGTCCATGCGATTGGAAAGCAGCACTACTGAAACGAGCCGACGCATGCGGATGGAGCAAGCAGCCAGCTCGACAAACAGACCTGGCTCTAGCTATGGCCAGCATTCGAACATCGGCCATCGACATCGGCCATCGAACGCGTTCCCCTGGCCCGCGGGCGGTACCTCCCGTTTTTCCCTAACTGTTTCTTTCCAGCCCCACGGTTTTCATTCCTAATCTTCTTCGCCATTTGGATTTGCAATAGCATATTATTTGGGTAACTGAATTACTGTCGAACCAACCGAACTGCCGATTGTTGACAGAAACTATTTCAGCTCCCCGCGGAATTGGCTCATCAATTGCGCCATGTCACTGCTCAAGCGACCAAATGGTAATCACCCCATCGCGCGCGCGTTTTGCTGTCGCTCATCAACCCTCATTGATTCACATCGGGCTCTGCCTACATTGTAACTGCAGGAATGAGGCATGGAAGTGCTCCCGCTGCCCCTGCGAGTCGTCGGGCTTTGAAGGTATGCGACGATGTTGAATCCCTATGAACCTGTCCTATTTTCCCATGTACCCCACTAGCCGGTCCCCCTGTGCTGTTTGCTCCTCCAGCCAGCTCCAGCTAATCAAGTACGTAAACCTAGACGTGGGTTACCTGGCTTTAGCCTTCAGGCTGGTTGCAGTCTCCCGCGTTGGCCTAGCATCATCGAAAACTCTTCACCTTGCGATGTTCCCTCTAGTCTGCCACGCCACTCTTGTACTGTCGCTTCCCGTGGGGCAGAAAAGCTCATGCTCACGGCGGTGATGAGCCGAGCGAACAGCAAGTGGCCTCGACAGAACTGCCCCGCTTGATTCTCCGCCGATGCCCCCGTGCCATCGCCTGTCGGGAGGCTCCATCCATGCATAACATATAAGTGTTGATGGTTCATACAGCATTGTAAGGTGCAAGTTGCATTTGCCTTGTCAGCAACCTGTAACAGACCTGGACATATCTTAAAACCGCCTGTGAGATTGCATTCTGATTGCAAGAGTTTGGTGTTGTACTGTTTATACCACCCATGTTTTCTCTACCCTGGGACGGTGAGCAGCCCGAAGGCATGTGGACCATGTAATCAAACCAAACCAAACCTTGGGGACGGTGAGCAGCCCGAAGGCGGGTAGACCATGTGATCAAACCAAACCAAACCTTGCCTACAACTTGTCTGCAACCTGATTGGATTGAACTTGATCGTTACATTGATTTCCAGCCAACTCTGGGCTGCTCACCATCTCCCAATTCTTAGTCTCACCGTGCGATACCCACAGAAACCAGGGAGCCAACTAAGCGGACATGCATCTGCATCCTAATGTTTTCATTGCAGTCTTGTTGGTTCATCTGCATTTGAGTCCTGTGGTTGGCGCAAGCAAACAGGCTGGCCTCAACCTCACGCCTCATAATAAGGCGTACCATGTACGCACATATTGGTTCATCACAACCATTACTAGTCCAGTCTCACTCAAGCACGTCTTGGGTTGCATCTTTGCATAGGCCTATGCATTTGCATTTGCATTCTCTCTGTTTTTGTTACTTTTCCTGCCTTCCAGATGTTCAATCATTTAAAGGTATTAGTTCATCCGCATGGAATGGATGTGGTTGGGATGGTGGCGGCGTGTGGGGGGGGGGGGGGGGGGGGGGGGGGGGGGTATGCGATGGAATGTAGTGCGATTGAATGGAGGTCAGGTGTCTTCCTGATGTTCAATCATTTGAATGTATGGGTTCCTCTGCATGGAATGGATGTCACGTGTGGATGGGCGTGTGATAGTGTGTGTGTGTGTGGGGGGGGGGGGGGGGGGGGGGGGGGGGGGGGGGGGGGGGGGGGGGGGGTATGCGATGGAATGTAGTGCGATTGAATGGAGGTCAGGTGTCTTCCTGATGTTCAATCATTTGAATGTATGGGTTCATCTGCATGGAATGGATGTAACGTGTGGATGGGCGTGTGATAGTGGGGGGGGGGGGGGGGGGGGGGGGGGTATGCGATGGAATGTAGTGCGATTGAATGGAGGTCAGGTGTCTTCCTGATGTTCAATCATTTGAATGTATGGGTTCATCTGCATGGAATGGATGTCACGTATGGATGGGCGTGTGATAGTGTGTGTGTGGGGGGGTGGGGGGGTGGGGGGGGGGGGGGGGGTATGCGATGGAATGTAGTGCGATGGAATGGAGTCAGGTGCCTTCTTGTTGTTCAATCATTTGAAATATATTGGTGTATCCGTACAGGTGGTGGCTATTGGCTAATGGCCCAACGATACCACCCCACCCATATGAGTCCTATGCGTGGCCCCAGTGCAAGCAAATGTGCTGCCCCCCTCAAGCTCACACCTCGTAATAAGGCGTACCATTAACTTATGTGTAGGGAACAGCTACATGGCATCATATGATATCATATGATGCCGGCAGTCTGAGTAGGCCAAAGTTACCATTCACATACGATATCATATGATGCAAATTGTATGATATCATACTCACCTTTGGCCAAAATCATATGAGCCGATCCCTACTTATGTTTTGGCTCATCCGTATAGGTAGGGGTCGGCTATGTTGTATAATATTAGTGAATAAATCAGATTAAATAATATTAGTCGGACGAGCTGTCTCACCAGAATTTTGAATTGATTTGAAAAACTAATAGCATTGTGACACTTTAATAATATTAGTTAATATTAGTTTTCCAAACACTTATATTAGTTGCCGTCCCCTACTTATAGGTAGGGATCGGCAATATGATATCATATTATATCATGTCATCATATGACATCATATGATGCCGGCGGTCTGACCAGGCAACTTTGGCCTGGGCCATCATATCATATGATATTAAATTGTATGATATTATATGATATCATACTCCTCTTTGGTCAACATCATGTGATTTGCCGTTCCCTACTTATAGGTAGTGGCTCATCCTTATAGGTAGGGAACGGCAACTAATATAAGTGTTTCAAAAACTAATATTAGTTTTTGAATAACTAATCTTATTATAGTATCACAATAATATTAGTTTTTCAAATAAATTCAAAATCCTGTTGAGACGGCTCAGCAGTCTAATAGTAACTAACATTCACCAACAGTATTCATTCACTTATATTAACTAACTTAGCCATTACCTGCTCATAGGTAGTGGCTCAGTATTCTGGTGGCTCCAGGCCCAACCCGAGGGACTACTACGTGAACGAGAGCAACATGGCACCCAACAGACCCCCTCCCAACCCAGCACCTCTTGTGGACTTCTCGCCCATCCTTGACACTTTTGGAGTTGATAGCAACCTGACTCCGCGCCGCTTGCAGCCTGCCAGGCCTGTGGATGGCTCGTTCAAGGCCTCAGGAAGGACGGTGGTCATTACTGGTGGAAGCCAGGTAAGATATCCTCACCCCCACCCCACACCATCATAACCCACCCTATCCCACACCATCCCACTCCATCCCACACCACCCTGTGGATGGCTCGTTCAAGGCCTCCGGAAGGACTGTGGTCATTACGGGTGGAAGCCAGGTGAGATAGCCTCACCCCCACCCCATACCATCCCCCACCAGCCGATCTCACACCATCCCACACTGTCCAACACCACACCACACCATCCCACACCGTCCAACACCACACCACCCGATACCACCCCATCCCACCCCACACCCCCTGATACCACCCCAGCCCACCCAATACCTCCCCACCCTGACTGATACCCCCCCCCCCACCCCCCCCCACCCGATACCACCCGATTCTACCCCATCCCACACCACACCACCTAATCCCACCCCTTCCAACACCATACCGCACCCCATCCCACACAAACCCCACGGAAGCCAACCCCACCACATCCCACCACACCACATCTCACACCACACCACCCGAACCCACCCTATTCCACACCACACCACACCAACCCCACATAACACCATCCCACACCACACCAGCCCCCCCCCCCACCCTCAAAACACCACACCATCACCAAGCCCCTCTGACTCCTTCGATCCTTTCCAATCCTTTCATCCCACTCATAATCCTACCATCACCCACCAATCTACCACCTCCCACCCCCCACCCCTTCAACCCCTTCATTTCACTCATCCACACCACCACCATCACCCACACTACCCCACCAACCCTAGGCCAACCCCTGAATCCCACTCACGCACTCAATCCCCTTGCCACATAACTTGAACTTGTTTACATGGCTCCAGCCAGCAATTTGGCTGATTGCCGTCTTAGGCAGTAACAATAACCACCAAAATCAAAGCATATTATCAAAATGTACATGATCCAATATCTTCATACATAGCCGCATAATTTGGTGGTTGGCCCCAGTGAAAGCAAACAGGCTGGCCCCCTCAACCTCACGCCTCGTAACAAGGCGTGCTATTTATTTATTTTACGTAGCCCCATAATGCTTGCACCCGTGTGGTATGTGTGTTGCATGCCTGGTGGGGCGTGGTATTAAGGGAGCCCTGTCTTTTGGCGGTAGGGAACGGGCTGCTACTTTACCTGGACAGTGCTACCATGGCGATTAACAGCGACTGCGAACACTTAAGCGCACCCGTGGGGATTCAAACCGGGAACCTTAGTCGTTCTAGGAGCTCTGCCACTGAGCCATTCGTCGAACGGGAATATAATGGAATACATGTTGCATGCAGTTTGTTTTTTCAATTTCGCCATTCCGTCGATGCATGGCGACGCATGCGCAGAGCTTGCGGGTTTGCGCTGCCCCCCAAACCTGCAAGCTCCGCGCTTTGCACTCTGCCATGCGATGGACACACAACAATCCTGAAATCAGGCTTGAGTTGTCCTAGTAGCTACTCAACCTGGCCTCCACAAATCTGAAATAAAAACACTGGTTGCATGCATTCCCAACCCTGAAGATGTCCCTTGCCTTCGCACAAAAGCAAGGCCTTTAACAAGACCAATGCGTTCTACAAATTATCATAAAAATTCAACGTCCTATTAGTTCCCCTTCGCACAAAAGCAAGGCCTTTAACATCCTATTAGTTCCCCTTTGCACAAAAGCAAGGCCTTTAACATCCTATTAGTTCCCCTTCGCACAAAAGCAAGGCCTTTAACATCCTATTAGTTCCCCTTCGCACAAAAGCAAGGCCTTTAACAAGACCAATGCGTTCTACAAATTATCATAAAAATTCAACGTCCTATTAGTTCCCTCATAACTCAGTAGAATCCATGATCCTTGTGATTCAATCAAACCCTTGTTACTATCCGTTCCTTCATGAGTGAGTAAAACGTTTGTTCTTTATAAGTCAGTAGAACCCTTGTTTCTTATGAATCAATAAAACCCTTGTTCATATCATTTTCCTTATGAATCAATAAAATCCTTGTTCCTTTCTTCCTTTTGAATCAATGAAAACCTTGTTTCTCATGAATCAATAAAACCCGTGTTCATGTCATTTTCTTAGTGAATCAATAAAATCCTTGTTCCTTACTTCCTTATGAATCAATATAACCCCTGTTCCTTTTTAATCAACGAACCCCTTGTTCATATAATTTTCCTTATGAATCAATAAAACCCTTGTTCCTATCAGTTCCCTCATGAATCAATGAAGCCCTTGTTCCTATCTGTTCCTTCACAAGTCTATAAAACTCTTGTTCCACATGACTAAATGAAAACCTAGTTCTCACTCACCCCCTATCGCACCCTTTGGGACATGAAGCAATCAAACCCTTGTTCACATTCCCCTTATCGCACCCTTTGGGACATGAAGCAATCAAACCCTTGTTCACATTCCCCCTATCGCACCCTTTGGGACATGAAGCAATCAAACCCTTGTTCACATTCCCCCTATCGCACCCTTTGGGACATGAAGCAATCAAACCCTTGTTCACATTCCCCCTATCGCACCCTTTGGGACATGAAGCAATCAAACCCTTGTTCACATTCCCCCTATCGCACCCTCTGAACCAGGGTATTGGACGGGCCACCGCGCTGACCTTTGCCAAGAAGGGGTACAACGTTGTTGTGTGTGCACGTGATGCAACCAAGCTGCAGTATGTTGCCAATGACTGCGCTGCTCTAGCTAATAGACAGGTGCGCTGGGGAAGAATCATGGTCATGTGTGTGTAGCAGTGACAGTGGTGACTTAGGGATTCACTCATGTATACTAATCAGATAAAATAATGTATACATCTCGTCAAGCCACTATGCTGCAGTATGTTGCCAATGACTGCGCTGCTCTGGCAAATAGACAGGTGCGCTGGAGAAGAATCATGGCCATGTGTGTGTCAGTGGCAGCCTTGGCGATTTAGGGATCAACTCATTTATAATAATGAAATACAATATTTTCTACATCCCGTGATGCCACCAAGCTGCAGTATGTTGCCAATGACTGCACTGCTATGGCTAATAGACAGGTGCCAAGAGGACGGATCAAGGTCATGTGTGTGTGTGTGTGGTGGTGGTGATTTAAGGATTCAATATGTATAGAAACATCTTTATATCCCGTTATACCACCAAGCTTCGGTATGTTGCCAATGACTACGCTGCTCTGGCTTAGGGGCAGATGCCAAGAGGCAGGGATAGTTTTTCCAGAATACATTCCGATCGGAATACGAGACCCCGTTTTGGCCGAAATTGCCGGAATAAGAAACCTAAAATAAAAAAATGTTTTTTATTTTTTACTGAAATTGACTAAAAATTACCCACATCGACCAAAATCGGAATAAGGATACTGTTTAGGGAGGATAAGAGGGAGGAATAAAATAAAAGAGAAAAAAATCCTTTTTTTGATTTGAAAAAAATATCCCTGCCAAGAGGACGGATCAAGGTCCCATGTGTGTGACAGTGGCAGTGGTGATTTAATGATTAACTCGTTTATAAAAAATAAAAAATCTCTACATCCCGTAATACCACCAAGCTGCAGTATGCTGCCAATGACTGTGCCGCTCTAGCTAATAGACAGGTGCGCTGGGGAAGAATCAAGGTCACGTGTTCATGGCAGTGGCAGTGGCGATTTAGGGATTAACTCATTTATTTATAGAAATCAAATAAATACAAATCTACATCTAGCTATGCCACTGAGCTGCAGTATGCTGCCAATGACTGCGCTGCTCTGGCTAATAGACAGGTGCGCTGGGGAAGAATCAAGGTCACGTGTTCATGGCAGTGGCAGTGGCGATTTAGGGATTAACTCATTTATTTATAGAAATCAAATAAATACAAATCTACATCTAGCTATGCCACTGAGCTGCAGTATGCTGCCAATGACTGCGCTGCTCTGGCGAACAGACCTCAAACCTCACCCTCAATGCACCAATGCCGTTGTGTCCCCTCTTCCCCTGCAGGGTTCCGCTCTCGCCATTCCTTGTGACGGAACCACTGAGAGGGACGTGAGGGACATGGTGAACCTAACCTTCAACCCCTCAAACCTCACCCTCAATTCAATGCACCAATGCCGTTGTGTCCCCTCTTACCCTGCTGCAGGGCTCCGCTCTAGCCATTCCTTGTGACGTGACCAACGAGAGGGAGGTCAGGGACATGGTGAACAGGGTGAGTTGCCTTAACACTCAGCCATGTCTTGTCAATTATAGGCAGAGCCCCCAGATTCTCCCCGTTATCCTTCTATGCGACCGACCAACCGACCGACCAAAGAAACGAAGGGAGGTTAGGGACATGGTGAACTGGGTGAGTTGCCTTAATACTCAGCCATTTATTGTCAATTATAGGCAGAGCCCCCAACTGGGGGGCGAGAGCCCCCAGATTCTCCCCGTTATCCGTATATGCGACCAACCAACCGACCGACCAAAGAAACGAAGGGAGGTTAGGGACATGGCGAACAGGGTGAGTTGCCTTAATACTCAGCCATTTATTGTCAATTATAGGCAGAGCCCCCAACTGGGGGGCGAGAGCCCCCAGATTCTCCCCGTTATCCGTCTATGCGACCGACCAACGGACCGACCAAAGAAACGAAGGGAGGTTAGGGACATGGCGAACAGGGTGAGTTGCCTTAATACTCAGCCAATTATTGTCAATCGTAGGCAGAGCTCCGAACTGGGGGGTGAGAGCTCCCAGATTCACCCCGTTATCCGTCTGTGCGACCGACCAACCGACCGACAGAAAACAAAAGCCTGACACGTCAGCCAACTGTCTCATAACTAATTGCCTTTGGTCAGCTCCATCGTTTCCACCTATCGATCCGCTGCCGACACGCTCCGCCAATTTTTTGCTTGCTTGCGAATCTGCAAAGGACTTACATTGGTGCTTACTTCTGCAGTGCCTACTGTTGCCTGCTTACTTCCTACTTTGACATTATACTGCCAACATTGTAACCATGATGGGGGGGGGAGGGCAAGAATAAAGTTGGCAGACCGCATGCTCGAAGGTGTTATAATGACCCCTACCTAACAACTTCTGCAGTGCTTCCTACTTGACTGACAGACAGACAGACAGACAGACAGACAGACAGACTGACAGACAGACTGACAGACAGACTGACAGACAGACAGACAGTGGTGTCTCTTCTTTTTTGAAGTGGCAGCTTGTGTAGCTTACAGTGGTATCACTGGAAAAATAACCACGACAATTAGACCCTTGTTTTGGCCAAATAACATCAACAACCGGTAAATCAACTGGGGAGTTACCCTAAAAGCGACCACAACCGGTATTATATTTTTTTTTTTTTTTTTTTTTTATTTTGTGTTGTCATTTTACCAGTGTATCTTGTATTTGTTTACTGTCGAAGGGCATTGCAACATGTGCTATCACTGCAACTACCACTACCACTATACCACCACCACTGCCACCACCAGCACCACTACCATCACCAACACCAGTACCACCAACATCACCACCACTATCCCCACCACTACAACAATCACCACTACCACCACCACCACCACCACCACCACTACCACCTCTTCCACTACCACTACCACCATCACTACCACCACCACTACCACCTCTTCCACTACCACTACCACCATCACTACCACCACCACCACCACCACCACTACCACCTCTTCCACTACCACTACCACCATCACTACCACCACCACTACCACCACCACCACTACCACCTCTTCCACTACCACCATCACTACCACCACCACTACCACCACCACCACCACTACCACCTCTTCCACTACCACTACCACCATCACTACCACCACCACTACCACCACCACCACTACCACCTCTTCCACTACCACTACCACTATCACTACTACCACCACTACCAACACCACCACTTCCACCTCTTCCACTACCACTACCACCACCACTACCAACACCACCACTACCACCTCTTCCACTACCACTACCACTATCACTACCACCACCACCGCCACCACCACCACTACCACCTCTTCCACTACCACTACCACTATCACTACCACCACCACTTAATACCACTTCAAAAAATACAAGATGACATTGTAAAAAGAGGAAGCACTGCAAGGAGTGGGTCAGCTTCCCACTCAGCTGTAAGGAACGGAGATATGAAGTCATATGATGCCGGTATTCTGACTAGGCTAAAGTTACCATGTATATGCAACGTCATATGATATCATACTCGCCGTTGGTCAACATCATATGATATGCCAGTCCCTACTCAGCTGTGTAAAGCAGCATGCTCAATCCATACATGTAACAGTCCAGGGGTATCCAAATGGGCTAAAGGTACTTGCCCAACCATGATATCAGGTGGGGCTAAATAGAAAAAACACCAATGAAATGAACCCCAAACAATCGTTTTATCGACGGAGTTCATGAGCTCTTGCTACAGAGATACATTAATTATGTGGTTCTCATCCTATAGCAGCATGCTCAAGCCATGTCGACCCCCTATCTTCCACTACCTCACACCCTACCTACCTACCTACCACCACTACCTAACAATTCCCAACACCAATACCTAACACTACTACAGAACACCCTACCTACCTACCTACCTACCTACCATTACCTAACAACAATACCTAACACTACTACCTAACACAAATTCCTAACTTGCAAGCTCCTCCCTCCCTCCCTACCACTACCTAACACCCTCCCTACCTACCTCCCTACCACCACTACCTAACACTTTCCCTCCCTACCTACCTACCGCTACCTAACAACAATTCCTAACACCACTACCGAACACTACTACCTGACACCGCTACCTAACTTGCAAGCTCCTCCTTCCCCTGGCTTTCCCCATCAGGTGTTGGCAAAGTTTGAGAAGGTGGATGTGGTGGTGAACAACGCCGGCGTCATGACGAGAGGCGCTTTTGCTGACACGCCTGCTCTGGTAGGTTGGATAAGTAGTATTTATTATTGTATGTTTTTATGATTATCATTTTATGTGCGTATTATTTTATTTATTAGTATTATTATTAAGTGCAATGTGTCTGAGAGGTGTCAAGCTAGGGTTTTTATAATGTGCCATTGTCCTTTCCTATCATATCATATCATATCCTATCCTGATCCACCCCTGGCGCCACTATACCCAAATCGCTACCTGGACCCAATGCACTCGGACCTGGTGTGGCCAAGACGGGTGAGCAGTCTGCCCAAGCTAGCACTACAGCCATTTAGACAGTGCTGGAAAGTGAGCGCCTGGCTGGGGTGGGCTGCTGCTGGTGGTGTGGGTGGATGCACACCCATGGAAGGCCACCAGGACCCACTTAATGAAATGAAACAAGAGGCCACCAGGACCACCAGGCCACCAGGACCCACTTAATGAAATGAAACAAGAGGAAGGCTCAAAATCCGATGAAGAACTTAGTTGTAGAATTCAATTATCACTGTTGTAGCACGAACTCAGGGCTCCCGTCGGTAAAACAATTGTGTGGGGTTCAGTTCATCAGTTTCCCCCCCTGTTTTAACCCCTCCTGGTGTCATGGTTGGTAAAGTCCATTTGGCCTATTTGGGCACCCCTGGACTGGAACAACATACAAAAGGACCTGGAAAGACTCAAAACTAGTTCTATGCAGCGTCGCCTGTGACGCTAAACATTGGCGGAGAGTGATCGCGAGGGAGCGACAGGTGGCAACGGAAGCGAGTTAGTTACGAGATCGTTGGCTGACGTGTCAGGCTTCATCGCGGTCAGATGGATGGATGGTCGGATGGATGGTCGGACGGTCCAATGGGTAAACATGGCGGGGGCTTTGAAGAGGGGGCTCCGCCAAAAATGGCAAAGACTTTAAAATGACCCAAAATGACAAAAAAATGACCCAAGATGACCCTAAATACCCCAACATTTTAAAACATTACCAAAAATTACCAAACAATACCAAAACATGACCAAAAATTACCCAAGATGACCCTAAACGATTCAAAAATGACCTAAAATGACAAAAAATGACCCTAAATAACCCTACAAAACCCAAGATGACCCAAAACGACTCAAAAATGACCCAAAATGACCAAAAATGACCTTAAATAACCCTACAAAACCCAAGATGACCCAAAACGACTCAAACATTACCCAAAATGACCAAAAAATGACCCTAAATGACCCTTCATGTCCCTAAAGACCCCAAAAGACTCATAAATCCGTCATCAAACATACAGGAGGACAAGCATCTTATGGAGAACAACTATCTAGGTGCATGCATGGTGTCTCAAGTCATTCCTGCAAAAACAACTCTGACATTGACTCAAACTTTTGTCTTCTGTGACACACCCACACACCCCACACCCAGCACCCACACCCCACACATCCACACACCCACACCCCACACCCACACACCCACACACCACACACACACACTCCACACCCCACACACCCACACACCACACACCCACACACCACACCCACACACCACACACCCACACCCCACACCCACACATGCACACCCCACACACACACACCCCACACACACACCCCGCACCCACACACACACACCCCGCACCCCCCACACACACACCACACACACACACACACACACACACACACACACACACACACACACACACACACCACACACACCACACACACCCCACACCCCACACCCCACATACAGGAGGGCAAGCGCCTGATGGAGACCGACTATCCAGGCGCCTACATGGTGTCTCAGTCATTCCTGCAAAAACGACTCTGACAAACAATCAAACGTCTCTCTTCTTACATACAGGAAGCCAAGCAACTGATGGAGACCAACTACCTAGGCGCCTACATGGTGTCTCAGTCATTCCTGCCTATCATGTTGAAGGAGGCAGAGAAGAAGCGCGGAACTTTCTTTAATCAAGACCGGCCTTCAATCATCATGGTCAACAGCTTTGCTGGAAAAGTGAGTCCTTCTTGTTGATAGCGAGAGTGATTAATTTTGGTTGATAGCGAAAGTGGTTAATATGGTTGATAGAGGTTAATCAAGACTGACCCTCAATCATCATGGTGAACACTTTTGCTGGAAAAGTGGTTAATTCTGGTTGATAGCAAAAGTGGTTAATCTGGTTGATAGCGGTAGATCAAGACCGGCCTTCAATCATCATGGTTAATCTCTCATACCCCCACCACAGACACACACATACACACACACACTCAGACTTGTTGACACTGTTTGTTTCAGCCTTCTGTAGATCCAGTTGTGTAGCAAAAGATGCAACGCAAGCCTGATTTCAGGATTGTGGCGTAGCACAGTATAGGGCGGAGCGCCAAGCGCGGAGCCCTGAGGGGTTTGGGGAGCTGCAAGTCGCACTGGGGTCACTTTGAGTCGCTCAATTTTTGATAGGGTTTAGGGTTTGGGGAGCAGCAAGTCGCACTGGGGTCGCTTTGAGCCGCTCAATTTTTGATAGGGTTTAGGGTTTGGGGAGCAGCAAGTCGCACTGGGGTCGCTTTGAGTCGCTCGATTTTTGATAGCATAGATATGGTTACAAGCCGCTAAGCGGGTAGGGTAAAAAGACAAGAAAAGATAATGACTAGAAGAGCGTTGTGTTAAGGGGACCCTCCCGTACGCCGCAGCTGGGGAAAGTCACCATAACAGACATATTAACTGTCACTCTCCAGGAGGTAGGGACTCCTTCTTGCGACGTTTGGCAAGAATGCTGGTACAGTAGGTAGGGAATATATACAGCAGAAAGCTTACCGGAGAGGGTTTCCATCCATGGGAAACCTAACCGGGCAGTACAGGATATGACCCACAAGTCAAACCTAGTTGTCAGGGTACTTCCAAGCACGCACTGGCGCGCTGCCTTTTTGAGCCCCACTGCGCGTTTTGCGCAGTTTTTTGCAACCCCCTGTGGGCGCAGCAAGCAATTTTTGTCTTTTTTGTCTTTTTTTTGCGCTTTTTGCGCAGTTTTTTTGTCTTCAGTGCGCTAAAGTGCGCTAAAGTGCTGGCCAATTTGGTCAATGGAAGTACCCTGCTAGTCATATCAACACACAATTTGCGACGCGTCGCACAAGAAAAAATGGTTGTAGACTTGCTGTATTGCCCCTCTGCGCCATTCTGCTGTGCTATAAAGGTGCATGAGGATTGGGGGCAGCACGTCGCACTGGGGTTGCTTTGATTCGCTCGATTTGCGACGTGTCGCACAAAACAAAATGGTTGGCGACTTGCTGCATAGCCCTTCTGCACCGTTCTGCTGTGCTGTAGAAGTGCATGAGGGCTGTCACAGCACACAACCTCTGACACGTGTACCTTTCTTGACATGTGAAACTGTCTGACACTTGTACATCTTTGACACTTTGACCTCCATGGCACTTGTACCTCTCTGACACGTACACCTGCCTGACATTTGTACTCCTCTTGACATGTGAAACTGTCTGACACTTGTACCTCTATGACACGTACACCTGCCTGACACTTGTACCTCTATGACATGTGAACTGTCTGACGCTTGTACCTCGATGACACTTTGGCCACTCAGGCACTTGTATCTCTCTGACATGCACACCTGCCTGACGCATGTACCTCTCTGACCATGCCTACGTTCTGCAGGTGCCTTTGAAGTACATGAGCGCTTTCACAGCCAGCAAGTATGCCCTCATGGGTTTCACAGAGGCCATCCGATCCGAGCTGTCTGGAGAGAACATCCACATCGGCCAAGTGCACCCAGGTAGGGTTCAGGGAAGGAAGGAATTCTGTAGTTGCAAGTGTAGAATCTGCAGGGAGGGGGGGGGGGGGGGGGGGGGGAGGGGGGGATATGGATGGAGAGAACATCCACATCGGCCAAGTGCACCCAGGTAGGGTTCAGGGAAGGAAGGAATTCTGTAGTTGCAAGTGTAGAATCTACAGGGTTAGGGGGGGATATGGATGGAGAGCATTTACATCGGCCAAGTGCACCCAGGTAGGGTTCAGGGAAGGAGGGAATTCTGTGGTTGCAAGTGTAGAATCTACAGGGGTAGGGGGGGAGATGGATGGAGAGCATCCACATCGGCCAAGTGCACCCAGATAGGGTTCAGGGAAGCAGGAGACTCTGAGCCTTTAAAATCTGGGCCTTCAGACTCTGGGCCGTCAAAATATGGGCCATTTAATGGAATCTGGTAGTTGCACCTTGCTGAGTCTGGGTGGCCATGCAAATAAAAGTGTGAATGAGAACGCCTGGTGGGGCGGGGTATTAAGGGAGCCCCGTCTTACGGCAGTAGGGAACTGGCTGCTACTTGAACCTGGACAAAGCTACAATGGCGGTTGACAGCGACTGCTAACACTTAAGCGCACCCGTAGGGATTAGAACCCAGCACCTTCATAGGTTCAACGAGCTCAACTGTTGAACCATTAATTGAAATGGGATATGTTGCCTTGCTAACATTTACTGGGATCCTGTAGTTCTACGTCTAGAATCTACAGGGGTAGGGAGGGGGGGGGGGGGGGGGGGGGCTCGATCAACTACGTCCTACCACTGAACTGAACACAAACAAAGCCAGATTTTAGGCCCAAGAAAGACTCACACCACAGTCAAGGCTGGCCTGCCAGCCATTCTGTTCAAATATGAGGCTGCCATTGAAACATTTGACCTGCATTTAGCCTGACACCAGAACCGGCCACAAAAACATCAGCATAAGTAAATAAATAGTACGCCTTATTACGCAGCGTGAGGTTGAAGGGGCCAGCCTGTTTGCTTGCCCTGGGGCCAACTACTAATGGGGGGGGGGGGGGGGGGGGCTTGTCAGCCCCCAGGAAACAGCACTACCATTCAGCACTACCATTAGACCCTTATTAGTGACATCAGGCAGACGCCTTCATACTGCCTCTTGGCTTATCTCAACGATCATATCAGACGTCTCAGTCATATCATTCAAACCATCCCCATTGATGATAACGCCTGGTGGGGCGTGGTGTTAAGGGAGCCCGTCGTACACGGGTGGGGAGCGGTCTCCTACCTCAACTGGACAAGCTACCATCGCGGTTGACAACGACCTGCAACGCCAAGAGCGACCGAAGGGGGAGTCGAACCCCCGACTCTTCATCCTCAAGCGACCTGGTCCACCACTAGACCATTGTATATCACTGAAAAGGGCACTCACCATTGACTACAACAGAAGTCTCCATGCCATTACTATCATACACCATCTCTAATCATCCACCTAAATAATCATAAACTTAAATAATCATAAACCTAAATAATCTTAAACCCAAATAATCTTAAACCATATAATCATAAACCCTAACCCTATACCCATCGCCATGTCATCCAACAGGCATTGTGAAGAGCAATAAACCCTAAACCCAAAAGCCATGTCACCCATAAACCATCTCTAAACCCTAAACCCATGCCACCCAACAGGCATTGTGAAGAGCAATGAACCCTAAATCCATGTCACCCATATACAATCTCTACATCCTAAACCCATGTCACTTAACAGGCATTGTGAAGAGCGATGAACCCTAAATCCATGTCACCCATATACCATCTCTAAACCCTAAACCCATGTCACCCAACAGGCAGTGTGAAGAGCAATGAACCCTAAATCCATGTCACCCATATACCATCTCTAAACCCTAAACCCATGTCACCCAACAGGCATTGTGAAGAGCAATAAACTTTAAATCCATGTCACCCATTGACCATTTCCAAACCCTGAACTCATGTCACCCAACAGGCATTGTGAAGAGCAATAAACTCTAAATCCATGTCACCCATAAACCATCTCTAAACCCTAAACCCATGTCACCCAACAGGCATTGTGAAGAGCAATAAACTCTAAATCCATGTCACCCATAAACCATTTCCAAACCCTGAACTCATGTCACCCAACAGGCATCGTGAAGAGCAATCACATGGAGCGAACCACTTTCTTTGGAAAGGAGAGCCAAGAAGACCGCAAGAACTTCCGCAGCACCGTCCGCATGCTGCCCCTCAGCCAGAGCCCACAAGAGGTGGCTGATGCCATCTACAACTGCGCCACGACCAAGGCAGATGATGTGACTGTTGGTATGCCCTTCGCAGCAGCTGCCGAGGCCTTCCGCCACACCGGCATTAACATGGCCACCCTCCCATTCATCTCCTAAATCAAGAGCTTGCTCACAGCAGGTTTTGCTGGCCCGCCGACCTTGCATTTTGACTGTCTCCAGAAATAACACTTGGCAGTACATTTGAAGTGTCGTTTGGGTCCACTGGCCGAACCTTGACCGAACCTTGACAGAAAATTGACCAAATCGATGGCAGTAGTGTCATCTTTAATTTGTTGTACCGCTGGGTCAGCAAAAAAACTGCTGTTGAGTACGCTTTACTAAGTGCTTTCGCTGCTCCACTCAGCTTGAAGCCCAAAGCTGTTGAGTATGCTTTGCTGAGTGCTTTCGCTGATTGACATTCATTCCTGGTATTTTATTGATTGGTGGTTTAGTGGGTGAGGCTGTACCACTGTTCTCCTTCTTGTGCGATGCATCACAACTTGAGCGACTCAAGCGACCCCAGTGCGTCACACTGTCCTCCAGACCCAGTATGTGGTGCTGATATGTGGTGGATAGCTTGAATTGTAAGTTGGTGTCTGGAAGCGGGAGTCGAGCAGCAGGCAATGCCTTATGCTACCTCTCCTGCAATCGACGACCATTTCTTGGTGCTGATGGTCTTTGAGATATCAATCTTGCATCTGTTCGGGATGTATGTAACGGATCTCAGGTGATGAGAAACTTTTGTCAGAAGGATGGTGTTAAGCATGTTTTTTTACCGCCCAGAGGCAGCTTAAGGCTGAAGGAACCGGGCCATGGGCAGAGGGGCTATTGAGCTCGAAAACAAACAGGGATATACTTCGACTTGGACTTGTTAACATGCCTCCAGTCATAAAGGCCGCACTGCGTCTTCGGCAACATAACCGAATCAAACCAGAGCACTCACATCACAATAGATCGTTCTTCAAAGAAACCAAAGCATATCGTTATATATATATACGACGTTTCTTTATCTAGGCCCTTCTCTATATACGGTCATTGGACTTGAGCTTGGTTACATAGCTTCAGCCAGCAATTTGGCTGCTCGCCGTCAGTAAAAACGCTGAATAACGAAGGAATCTCGTTAGTATGCAACTGTTCTACGGGACCTGGTGACTGAGTGGTATGTGTGTGTGTGGGGGGGGGGGGGATCCCTGAAACACAATTTGGTCCTACCCAGATCAACAGAAGACCAGGGTACTACTAAGCGCTCGCGGCAGCGCTGCCTTTTTGAGCCCCTCTGCGCATTTCGTACAGTTTTTTCAACTCCCTCTGGGCGCAGCGCGCAGTTTTTGCGCTTTTTGCACAAAAAAGCGCTGACCAATTTGACGTTAGTGCGCTTTAAGCGCTGACCAATTTGGTGAGAAGTAGTACCCTGCAGAACACCCTTCAACTTCTGTTTATCTTGAGAGTTCAGACACCTTATTTAGGCTGTCAAACAGAGAAAGGAAGAATCAAGTTTACTGTGCCCTCATAGACTTCAATAATAACGAAGCGTATTTGTTGTAGGGAGGTCCATTTGGCAGAAAACTTGTATATAACTACCAATGCCGGTACCATATTCAAGAATCCAACCTTGGCAAGGGCTCCCTGCTCTGCAAGTGTACCGGCATGAAAATAGTTCAATCCTGGATGATGAAGGATTCGCTCAATAAAGTTTTACATCCAAAGATGGCGAGCAGAAGCTGGCTGTCCTTTGCTACCAAGTCCAAGTCCAACTTCAACAATGGGCAACCGACGTATCCAAGATAGATCCAGAACCAATGGACGAAATCCTGGTTATGTATATTGAACCAGTCAAATCATGACATAAATTAGCACAGTTATTGAACCAACTTAAATGCACATTCATTGGTCCTCACAAAATATCGCAGCTAATGAAATGATAAGGAAAATCGCAAAATCGTGGAAGACCGCAGCCTTCATAAAATAGTATCTTGCACGTATTGCATAGCTTTTCTTGTCGGCTTTTCTCGACAGCTCTCCAAGCCAGCCACTGTGATACACCCACATATTTCTCTACTTCTTGGGGAGCTAATTGTCTCAGCTTCAAGGTGCACTAGGACGCGTTAGGTTTAGCTGAATAGCAAGGCAGGGGAGCTGCCTAGAAGCTGCTGCTTGTGGCTGAAAATAAAAGCTATAATGTGTCAAACCAATGACGATAATAGACAGCCTTGTTGTCTTAGATCCTAAAGATCTAAGTCAAGGGTTATTATATTTACTTTATTATTATGACTGAAGCACAAGGAAACGAGCTGGCCCCCTCAACCTCACACCTCGTGATAAGGCCTTCTATTTATGCGATTAGTATCACTGTTGCACGAATTCACTTCAGAACCCCCGTCGGCAAAACGACTGTTTGGGATCAGTCCATCAGTGTTCGTTCTTTTTAGCCCCTCCTGATTTCATGGTTGGGCAAGTCCCTGCAGCCTATTCGGCTACCACTGGACTGAACAACATACATGTCAAGGCGTCTCAAAATTGTGTGTGTAGGAGTCCTACCAGCCACAGCTATATTGTTGGGCTACTGATGGCAGCTTCCCCCCAGATCCAATAGCCGTCCACAGGGTCTAACCTAACGCTCGAAGCTGCATTGGAATGCATGTCATAACAGCTTTCAAACACGCAAGCTAGCTTCAGGTTGGCCCAAGGACAGGGAATACAGTGCTACTAGCCTCATCTGTACGGTATACGGCTGAAAAGCCGCATCATTGGTCGCACAAATAGAACCACACATGAGTCCGGGACACAGGCACAAACACAAATACAGCCACACAGGAGTACAAAACACAGGCACACACACAGGAGTACAGGAGTTCAGGCACACACACAAATATAGCCACACATGAGTACAGAACACAGGCACACACACAGGAGTACTAGAGTTCAGGCACACACACAAATACAGCCACATGGGAGTACTGGAGTTCAGGCACACACACAAATACAGGTACACATGAGTAAAGGACACAGGCAAACACACAGGATTACAGGAGTTCAGGCACACACACAAATAGAGTCACACAAGAGTACAGAACACAGGCACACACACAAATACAGCCACACAGGAGTACAGAACACAGGCACACACAAAACACTAGCTTAGCTGGCTATCCCTAGGCTGTTGTACAATCCCCAGACTTTTAGCATGGGTTCCTTAAGGGCAGAGACCAGTGCCGTTTCGTAGCACCTTAGTGCTTTGTCTAGTCTCAGGGGTGTTACTAGCAGCCTTACTGCTCCCAAAAAGCAACCCCACACAGGGAACAAATGCACAGGGCTAAAATGCACAGGGCTAGAATGTGGCAACTGCACATGGCACAAATGCACAGGGCTAGAATGTGGCAACTGCACAGGGCACAAATGCACAGGGCTAGAATGTGGCAACTGCACATGGCACAAATGCACAGGGCTAGAATGTGGCAACTGCACAGGGCACAAATGCACAGGGCTAGAATGTGGCAAATGCACAGGGCACAATTGTGACACCCCAGAGCATGGAGGCACTTAACTGAGCACCTGTGCTTCAAGCGGCACCTTATAGCAATTCAGGGGATGAAGTGGACAAACGTTTCGTACTTCGTTTAGAATTGTCGAGAATTCCAGTCTAAATTGTCGTGAGTTCTCGGATTTCCAGGCCAAAATTCTCGACGAAGTACGAGTTCTCGCGGAAAAGGTTTGTCCAATTCATCCCCTGAATTGCTATAATAAACCCTACGCTGTCAGCTGTCCACTGTACATTGTGCATGATTTCAACAAAGCGATACAGCTAGGGTCAACACGGCAATACAGCTAGGATATGGTCTCTCCGATTAGAGCTGACCAGCAGGGTAATTCAAAGCACGCGCTTTTGCGCTTTTGAGCGCTGACTTTTTGACCCCCTCTGCGCTTTAAGCGCAGTTTTTTGCAACCCCTCAAGAGCGCTGCAAGCAATTTTTGCGCCTTTTGCACTACAAAGCGCAGTTTTTTTGTTTTCGAGTGCGCTAAAGCGCTGGCCAATTCGGCCATTTGAAGTACCCTGCTGACCAGATTCATAAATACTTGTGTACACAAATGCAATGCTTGATCGTGAGATTGGAATAAGTTGGTGGTTGGCCCTGGTGCAAGGGAACGGGCTGGCCCCCTCAACCTCAACCCTTGTAATAATAAGGCGTACTTTTTATAGGAATTGAAATGAGCAGTTGACCTTGCTCACACCTAACAATGACAGACACAGGTTGAAGAGCAGTACACAGCCAGCAGTGGCCACTACCCTGGCTTGTTGGGTCGCCACTGAAGTACACACATGTCGCCACTGAAGTACACACAAGTCGCCACTGAAGTACACACATGTCAAGTTGGTTTGCCGCTGAAGTCCACACATGTGAAGTTGGTTAGTGCACTTCAGCAGCAACACAATGAATCCCAAACTCAGTGGGCTTAGTTTGTGAGTAGTACCACATGCTACATGGTATCATTTTGCAGCTCCCTACTAGTAGCCTAGTAGGCCATCCACCATCTGATACCGCAACATGGGTTCCAAGAGCTACATGGAAGACTGAACAAGTCCAAGGCGGCAGCGCAAGCGACGCGGAAAATTGGCTGAGGGTGTTGGCCATCGGAACGACAGGTGGCAACAGAATCGAGTTACGAGACAGTTGGCTTCGTGGCTTCTTGTGGTCGGACAAACGAACAACGGGGTGACCATGGGGCTCGCGCCTTCCACGATGGGGGGCTCCGCCATAAACAGAACACATACAGCAGCAGTTGCTATCTCCCGGATTCGTTGGGTGAGGAGCTTGAGTAGCTGCCTTGTGGACTGAAACGACGGAAGGGTGACGACTCCATGTGCCCTATCTGGGGAGGGCAGACGGGGTGGTGGGTGGGGTGTGTGTGTGAGGGGGGGGGGGGGGGATGGATGGGCAGTGTGTGTGTGTGTGGTGGTGGTGGTGGGGGGGGGGGGGGGGGGGATGGATGGGTGGTGTGTGTGTGTGTGGGGTGGTGGTGGGTGGGGTGTGCGTGTGTGTGGGGGGGGTGGTGGGGTGTGTGTGTGGGGTGTGGGGTGGGGGGGGTAGTGATGGTGGGGGGGGGGCATCTGCCCAATCTAGGGAGGGTGGACGGGTAAGAACACATGAGTATGACAGATACGGTCATCAGGTCGAGAGGGGTAAGGAAAGGCTAGTTCAGGGGGTGGCATGATGAGGTCAAGAGGGTTAGGGAAAGGTCTAGGAGGGAAAGTATAGGTGGGAAAGAGGGAAAGTCTAGAGGGGAAAGTCTAGGAGGGCGGACGGGTAGGAACACATTAGTATGATGTATGCATGCATGCATGTATGTATGTATGTATGTATGTATGTATGTATGTATGTATGTATGTATGTATGTATGCATGTATGTATGTATGTATGTATGCATATATGTATGTATGTATGTATGTATGTATGTATGTATGTATGTATGTATGTATGTATGTATGTATTAGTACATTGCCCGTGTGGCCGTTGCCCCCCCCCCCCCCCCCCCCCAACACACACACACGCAGGTCCTGTGTACTGGTCTGGCTTGTCAAGTGCCTGGCTTGTTTAGTGCAGCCCCAGACCCAACTTCCCATCACCAGTCTTTCGAAGCCCCATCACCCGCACCCCCAACCGGCCACCCCACCTGGCACATCCAATCAAGCCACTCCAACCATCACTCTCCTACACCCTCCCTCCCAGATGCTCACCTGTTTTTTCTGAGGAGGCTTCTCGTCCACACGCTGAAGCAGTTCTTCATCCCATGATGGCTGCTCTTGCAGTAAAGGCCATTTCACCCCTACCTCTGTTTTACCTCGCCCCCTCTTACACCCTCCCTCTTCGATGCTCACCTGTTTTTTCTGAGGAGGCTTCTCGTCCAAACGTTGAAGCAGTTCTTCATCCCATGATGGCTGCTCTTGCAGTAAGGGCCATTTCACCCCTACCTCTGTTTTACCTCGCCCCCTCTTACACCCTCCCTCTTCGATGCTCACCTGTTTTTTCTGAGGAGGCTTCTCGTCCAAACGTTGAAGCAGTTCTTCATCCCATGATGGCTGCTCTTGCAGCAAGGGCCGTTTCACCCCTACTTCCGATTTACATTGCCAGCTTGGCCCTGGCTGCCACTTCGGGGAGCTATGGTGGTAGATAGCGTGCGGCGCTTGCAGAATGCCAGACGAATGGTGGGCAGCGGCTTCAGCGCTGCTCTGCTGTCGCAGCCGCGTCATTCGCTGTGGCTGTGGGTGCCATGAATTCCAAGGTGGAGGCGTCACACCTGGCGGGGATGTTGTACCTCCTGCAGATCGCATGCTGGGTGTTGCATGCTGCTGCTGCTCCTGCTGCTGCTGCTGCGATGATGTTGCATCTAGGGAGTTCTCAACAAGGGATGTCGCACCTGAGCGCACGGAGGGTGCTGCATGCTGCTGTTGCTGATGGGATGTTGCACCACCTCCTGCTGAGGGCATGGAGGGTGTTGCATGCTGCTGTTGCTGATGGGATGTTGCACTTCCTGCTGGGCGCATGGAGGGTGTGGCATACTGCTGTTGCTGATGGGATGTTGCACTTCCTGCTGGGCGCATGGAGGGTGTGGCATGCTGCTGCTGCTGCTGCTGCTGCTGCTCCTGCAGGTGATGGGATGATGTCGCCTGCGCTGTCCGCAAAAGGGCAGTCCTCTGCTGAACATACAATTGCGGTTGCTGCTGTTTCTGTTGCTGCTGTTGCCATAGCTGCTTCTCTTCCTGATGCTGCAATGATGGCGGCACAACACCTTGTGATTGGTGTTGAGTCTGGTAAAGAGACTGCTGCTGGAGTGATGGCGAAACAACGCCTTGCGATTGGTGCTGAGTCTGAGTCTGCTGCAGTGATGGTGACTGCTGCGACCCGTGCTGCACATGCTGTAGCTGCAATGGTGGTGACTGCTGCGACCCGTGCTGCACATGCTGTAGCTGCAATGGTGGTGACTGCTGCGACCTGTGCTGCACATGCTGCAGATGCAATGATGGTGTGAGCTGCGACCCCTGCTGCACATGCTGTAGATGCAATGATGGTGTCTGCTGTAAACCCTGCTGCACATGCTGCTGCTGCAATGGTGGTGACTGTTGCGAAAACTGTTGCACATGCAGTTGCTGCACCGGCTGCGACTGCTGCTGCTGCTGATGATTCTGCAAGAGGCTAGTTACTTGAGCTTGCAGTGCTAGCAGCTGATCCTGCAACTTTAAAATAGTTTTTTGTTGCTCTTCGGGATCTGGCAGGGCCGGGGTACTGGACGTAGGCTGCTGCTGCACTTGCTGTTGCTGCAGTGACCGATGCTCAGTCTGAATCTGTGGCTGCAGCGGCGCTTGTGATTGCTGCAACAGCTGCTGTTGCCCTTGCTGCTGCTGCTGCTGCAACTGCTGCTGTGTCTGTTGCTGCAACTCGGTCTGTCCATGCTGCTGCTGCGCTTGTTGTTGCTGCTGATGGACTTGCTGCTGCAACTGCTGGTGCGTCTGTTGCTGCAACTCGGCCTGTCCATGCTGCTGTTGCAGCGCTTGTTGTTGCTGCTGATGGACTTGCTGCTGCTGCTGCTGAGGCTGAAGCTCAGTCTGTAGCTGCTGCTGCAATAGTTGCTGCATCTGCTGCTGCTGTTGTTGTTGCTCAGTCTGTAGCTGCTGCTGTTGCTGCTGCTGCTGCGACTCCTGCTGCAACTGATGCTCTTGCTGAATAAGCTCTACGTCTTGTTCCTGCTGCTGAAGAAGCTGCTGCTGCCGCAGTTGCTGCTGCATCTGCTGCGCTTGTCTCTGACGCTGCAACATAAGCTCCCTTCTCTCAGCCTCCTCCAATTTAAGCTGTTTATGCTGCAATCGTTGCTGCTCCTCTTCTTGCTGCTGCTGTAGGCGAAGCTGCTCTTGCTGCTGCTGCAACCGCAACTGTTCTAGCTGTTTTTGCTGCTGTGCCTTCAACTCCAACTGCTCCTCTTGCTGCTTCAGTCGATGCAACTGCAACTTTTCTAGCTGCTGCTGTTGCTGCAACTGCAACTGTGCATGCTGCTGCTGCAATTGCTCTTGCCGCTGCTGCTGGGATGCATGTCGAGAAGGGTTGCCTGAAGAAGATAGGCCAGTCGTCACCAGTGAACGGCCCCACATAGACAAGGCGCCAGCAGCATTGGACATTGGAGAGATAGAGGCATGTCGCTCTACGTACACTTGCTCTCCAGTTACTAGTGGTGTGCCGGGAAGTCCTAGGCTTGTGGCTGTGCAGCCCTGCGGCAGCTCCGAGGCTAGACTAGATGCCTGTGCACCTGTCACAGCTCCCACTGTGGCGCCGACAGGCTCAGGGGAGGTAGTGAGCGAGGCCCCCACGCTCCCCTGCTGTCGGTGCTGCTGCTGTGCTGCGGTACTGCTGCTGTACTGCTGCTGTGCGCTGATAGGGGGGCTTGTGGATGGATGCACTGGCTCTGCCACTGACACGTGGGCTGCGCGTGGAGGAACACGTTGGGGCAGCTCTAGCTGCGAGGCCAAGGGACGATCCTGTGTTAGTTGATGCAACTCCCCCTGCCCATGCTGCTGCTGCTGCGCTTGCTGTTGCTGCGGCGACCAATGCTCAGTCTGTATCTCTGGCTGCAGCGGCGCTTGTGATTGCTGCAACTGCTGCTGTTGCCCTTGCTGCTGCTGCTGCTGGTGTGACTGCTGGTGTGTCTGTTGCTGCAATTCGGTCTGCCCATACTGCTGCTGCTGCGCTTGCTGTTGCTGCGGCGACCAATGCTCAGTCTGTATCTTTGGCTGCAGCGGCGCTTGTGATTGCTGCAACTGCTGCTGCTGCCCTTGCTGCTGCTGCTTCTGCTGTAAATGCTGGTGTGTCTGTTGCTGCAATTCAGTCTGTCCATACTGCTGCTGCTGCGCTTGCTGTTGCTGTTGATGGACTTGCTGCTGCTGCAGCTGTATCTCAGTCTGAATCTGCTGCTGCGGTTGTTGCTGCAACTGCTGCTGTTGCTCGGTCTGTATCTGCTGATGCTGAGACTCATGCTGCAGCTGATGCTCTTGCTGAATAAGCTCCTGTTGCTGCTGCTCAGTCTGTCTCCTCCCTACACCTTGGCCGGAGGATGGGGAATCTAGGCTCTCCAGGGAGTGGTTGGAAATGGTTGCCCCCCTGGGAGCCTCTCCCGACTTCCGGCTCTTCTCCTCTAGCTCCTGCTGTTTGAAGGCTTCCTCGTAGTACAACTTTGGGGGGCCTGGGGGCGTACCGGCTGGGGGGGCCCGCCTCCTTCTTACCAAGGAGGGCAGCTGCTCCTCTATGGGGGCCTCAGCCAGGATGGTGGATGGAGGTCCCATTGCCATCGCCTCTGTCAGGCCTCCAGCCCCCTCTGTTGGCATCAAAGGCTGGGAGGCGCCTAATGAGTTGAGCCAGCTGGGGGCATCAGGCAACTCCAGTGAGTTCATGCCCGGACTCATACCATGCGAGAGGAGCTGGTCCAGCTGAGGGAGGACAAGCTCACCCTGGGAGAGACAGCCTGACCTCTGCAGATGCTGCTGTTGTTGCTGCTGCTGCTGTTGTTGCCGCTGTTGTTGCTGTTGTTGCTGCTGTTGTTGCTGTTGTTGCTGGTCAGGCTGTTGTTGTTGCTGTTGTTGCTGGTCAGGCTGTCCGCCTTGGAGCCGGCTGACACACGGGGTTAGCTCAGAGACCATCAAGTGACCTGACCCGAAAGACAATGATGTGCCCACTGAGCCAGGAGCAAGTGGCGAGACCTGGGGTAGCAGCATTGCAGCAGCACGGGGTGGCTGCGTGACTGTTGGGGCCTGCCAATGGTCTGCTGGGGCTTGCCTGTGGACCCCAGTGAGATCTGCGAGGTCTGCAAGAAAAGGCCTTATTTGAAGGTCCACAGCTGAGTCCCGAGGAGCTGGCTGGTTAGCTAAGGGGAAGTAGGAGCTGCCCGGGGTCTCGAGGGGAGATGCCTGGAGCCTATCAGGGGGCGTCGCTGGGGTATGGGTGGGGTATGGGTGGGTGGGGTGTTCGGTAGGGTGTTCGGTGGGGTGTGGGAGGGGCGTTGCTGGGTGGGGGGTTGCGCTTGGTCCTGCGTCTTCCTGATAAGTTCGGGTACCTCCGCTAACCAACTCTGTAATGAAAAGGAGATCCTTAATGTGCTGCAGGGTGATTGAAGGTGGAGGCAGTGCAGCCCCATCCTCCTCTTGCTGGGCGTAGGACAAGGAGCTGGGCACAGATTCTAGAGTTGGGGGCAACCCAGCTGACGAGCCCAAGCCACCTGGTGCACTCCCTTGAACTGTCGGGGTCCTTCCAAACTCGCCCCCACCACTAAGCGCTTGAGGTGCCTGCTCCGAAACCATGCCAGGGTAGCCATTATGAGACTCGCACACGTCCTGTGCCCCCTGAGAACTCCAGAGCCCTCTGAGTGCCCGTGAGCCCCCTGAGGGACCCATGAGTGAACCACTCACGTCCTGAGCAGCTTGACCGCCGGCCAAGAGCATGTCAGAGGAAAAAGAGCACATCATGGAAGGCAATGCAGGTTGAAGAGGTGGGCAGGTGGGGCCAGACACCTGCTGCCACGGCTGCTGCTGCTGCACCCCCCCTGCTGCTGCAATGCAGGTTGAAGAGGTGGGCAGGTCAGGTGCAACGCCTGCCGCCACGGCTGCTTCTGCTGCTGCAAACCCAAACGAGCTCGCTTTCGGAGGCTTGCTCAGGGGCAGTACCCTGCCTTGGATGGATGGTGATCCCGCTGCCAGCATGCCACTACGGATATCGCCCGGTCTGGGTCCTGCTTCAAGCCGAAGTATGTCCCTGCCTGACCCGGCCTGAGTATGGGTCTGAGCCATGGTCAGGGTCAGCAGACCGGACTCCTGCTGATAATCACCCCCTGCCTCTATATGTTCTGAAGCTGCTATTGCAGCGCTGCTTCTAGGGCGAGCTAAGCCCACTGCTGCCATGCCCCCAAGCTCTGCATGCTGATGAGCACCCCCTGTCCGTACATGTTCTGCAGCTGCTATTGCGGTGCTGCTTCTAGGGTGAGGCAAGCCCATTGCAGCCATGGCTCCAAGCCCTGAATACTGATGAGCGCCCCCTGCCTCTATATGGTTCGCAGCTGCTATTGCGGTGCTGCTTCTAGGGCGAGGCAAGCCCCTTGTGGCCATGGCTCCAAGCCCTGAATGCTGATGAGCGCCCCCTGCCTCTATATGGTTCGCAGCTGCTATTGCGATGCTACTTCTCGGGCGAGGCAAGCCCATTGAGGCCAGGCCCCCTAGCCCAGACACATCAGGAGAGAGACTCCGTGAGTCTCCATGCAAACTGGAGGCTGACAATCTAGAGGGACCCTGACTGGCGATGTCAAGCCGCCTGTTGAAGGACGAGGAGCGTTGGAGCCTACTGCTCTGCCTCAGAGCAGCACCTTCAGCTATACTAGGTAACCCAGGCACACTGCCTGCCCACGGGTCTCGGAGACTCCCTTGGGCTTCCGAGGGAGGACCTGGTGAACCAGGCAAGAGGCTGGAGAAGGATCTAGAGGTTTCATGGTCCATCTCCACTAAGCTGGGCTCTGCGGTGGAGGAGGAACAAGGATTTTTTAGCTGTGAGCCAGGCAAGAGGCTAGAGAAGGATCTACAGGATTGGTAAGCGGTGAACCAGGCAAGAGGCTGGAGAAGGATCTACAGGATTGGTAAGCGGTGAACCAGGCAAGAGGCTGGAGAAGGATCTACAGGATTGGTAAGCGGTGAACCAGGCAAGAGGCTGAAAAAGGATCTAGAGGCTTTATGGTCCATCTCCACTAAGCTTGGCTGCACAGCGGGGGAGAGAAAGTACAAGGATTTGTTTGCGGCGAACCAGGCAAGAGGCTGGAGAAGCATCTAGAAGCTTCATGGTCCATACCCACTAAGCTGTGCTGCCCTGCGGTGGAGAGAAGGTGCAAGGATTTGTAAGCGGTGAACCAGGCAAGAGGCTGGAGAGGGATGTACAGACTTCATCGTCCATCTCCACTAAGCTTGGCTGCACAGCGGGGGAGAGAAAGTACAAGGATTTGTTTGCGGTTAACCAGGCAAGAGGCTGGAGAAGGACGTACAGGTTCCATGGCCCATCTCCACTAAGCTGTGCTGTCCTGCAGTGGAGAGAAGGTACAAGGATTCGTTTGCGGTGAACCAGGCAAGAGGCTGGAGAAGGATCGAGAAGCTTCATGGTCCATTTCCACTAAGCTTGGCTGCACTGCGATGGAGAGAGGGTACAAAGATTTGTAAGCGGTGAACCAGGCAAGAGGCTGGAGAAGGATCTAGAGGTTTCATGGTCCATCTGCAATAAGCTGTGCTGCCCGCCAATTTCCAGCGTTGCTTGCGACACGCCTTGCACTTGTCTAAACTGCCTTTCCTGTTTTGAAGGTTACGCAAGTCCCCTCAGCCTATTTGGCAACTGTTTGACTGTAAAAAAAATGAATGGGCAGAACAATACACGGTGAACAGTGAACAAGAGCCTGGACAAAAATGTGTGAGTCCTGGAGTGCTCCTGTTAACAAGACCTTTTTCTAGTCGTCTGCTGCCAATGGTGTTCCGGCTCACGCAGCAGACGACAGTCTTATCAACACTGCACCATGGGTCTCATAGGTAAAAAAGATGCATACATACATTCATTTAGATGAACAAACAAAGAGAAGACAGGAAAAGGGAACATAAACAGACTAGATGCAAATGCAAATGCATAGGCCTATGCAAAGATGCAACCCAAGAGGTGCTCGAGTGAGACTATACTAGCAATGCATACACACATTAATACATACATACCTGTTAATCTGCTGTAGTTTGCAGCTGCCTGTCCCAGGTCACCTACTGGTGATGGAGATCTGGCTCCACCCGCCGAGGATTCTGATTTGAGGCTAGGAGCCCCGCCCTCTGAGGGCTCCCTCAAGCTCGTGTGGAGCATCGCTGGTAACTGAGCTCCTTGCTGCTGCTGCTGTTGCTGCTGTTGTTGCTGCTGCTGCTGCTGTTGCTGCTGTTGTTGCTGCTGTGGCTGCTGCTGCTGCTGCTGCTGCTGCTGGCTCAGGTACTGCTGCTGCTGCTGCTGGATTTGCTGGAGAGGGGACAGGTTGGCAGATGACAACCGTGACACATGCTGCGCAGGGCGCTGGGGTGGGGTGTCTGCCCCAGTGGCGGGGCCGGGGGCAGTCAGTCGGGGGCAGTCAGCGGAGCTTACAAGGGATGAGGCGCGCCCGGTGTCTGTGGTGACAGTGAATGACATGTGGGCCGCATGCGGACTGGGGGTGGTGGTTACTCGGCTGCTACCCTCGGTGGGGTCCGGAAGGCTTTGAAGGAGCGAGAGAGACTGACGTAGGGCGGCCGCTCCAGGCCTTGGAGTGACTCCTGAACCCAGGGGTGGTGCGCTGTGGCCCAGGGATCCGACACTCAGGTTGCTGATGTTTCGAAGCATCCCCGCCCCACCTCGCGGCCCCAACATATTCGGTAACCCTGGAGGTGCAGGAGGGGGAAGCTAGTCAGCACTTTGGTGGTCGGCACTTGGGATTAGGTGGTTTAGGTTTAGGGTTTAATGTTTGGGTGGTTGGAGAGTTTGGGTTTAGGGTGAAGGTGGATTAGGATAAGAAGTGCTAACCAGAGTTTTTTCCCGTTTCAGACAGGGGTCTTCTAGTAGCGATCAGGGATTTGGTGTCTTCCAAGGTTGGGCTCCTGGTAGCGATTTGGGCAGGCCGCCTGAATGGCCAGCGCAGGGGTGCGGGGCAGAGATTCGAGTCTCATGGTAGCAGAAGGTTTGGCCGAAACAGGGTCCCAGCGATTGCTACTTGTAGCAGGGGGGGGGGGGGGGGGGGGGGGAACTCTGGAGCTGACCAGCTTCCCCCTACCTGGTAGCTCACCTTCGGACTTTACACTGGCCTGGTGGAACAAGCCCCCGCCGTCCATCCCTGTACGGGGGGAGGAGGTTGTACAGGAGCTCGGTTTGGCACAAGCCGTCTCCACTAGAAGCTCCATGGGGGATGAGAGGGATCCCCCGGGCACAGCAGGGCAGGAATGGGTGGAATATCCCCCTGTGGAATCACCATCACCAGTCTTCTTGTACAATTCCTGTGTGGTGTGGGTGGTGTGGGTGGTGTGGATGGGTGGGGGTGGGGCAGGGGCGTGGCAGTGGTGGGGAATGGGTGGAAGGTGGAATGGGTGGAGTGGAGCGTGGGCGTATGGGTGGGGCAGGGGCGGGAATGGAAGGGCCAGGGGGGGGAAGGTTTAGAAGGTGCTCCTGTGAAGTCACCATCACCAGCCTTATTGTACAGTTCCTGCATGGTGTGGGTAAGTGGGTGGGTGGCTGGGGGTGGCTGGGGAGGTGGGTGGGGTAAGTGAGTGGGTGGGGGGTAAGTGGGGTAAGTAGGGGGTGGTGGGATGGGGGGGGGAGGTGGAATGGGTGGAGTGGGGCGTGGGTGCATGGTTTTCATGGGTGCATTCGGTGCAATCAGCAGGATCTCCTCTCTGATGAGAACAGTGCACCAAGCTGCATTGCAGCACATCACACTTTAGACAACAACTGCAAATGTAAGGGGTCGTCAGCAGGGATTTTTTATATATTTAAGTGGGCTGCTTCTAGCTTCATGGTTTTAGGCCTCCTCCAGGGACAGCGTTTTGATAGCTGCTTATAGCATTTTAGGCGGCGATTTTTTTTCAAACATGAAAGTGGGTTTCTTCTACCTTTGTGGTTTTAGGCCTCCTCCAGGGACAGCGTTTTAGTGCTTTCTGTAGCTTTTTGTACCTTTTGTAGCTTTTCAGGGCCATTGGGGGCAAACAAAAAAAACATTTTTTTCCTTTTTCAGCGATAATTTCGCTAAAACGGGGTCCAAACTAGCGATCGCTATAGACAGCGGAAATAAAAATCCCTCGTTTATAGCATTTTAGGGCAATTTGGGGCCATTGTTGCTCCTTCTTTACAGCAGCAATATGGTCCGAACCAGGGTCAAAAGTAGCGATCGCTATATATATTGGGGGGGGGGGGGGGGGGGGGGGAAATCCCTGGTCTTCATTACCCTTTTCTACACCCTTGTGGGACCATTCACACCCTCAGTACAAATAAAAGGCTGCCAAAGACCCCCCAAAATCCCAGTGCATTTTGTATACCGGTAGTTTGGTAGATAGAAATAAGGCCAACTAGCCAAGCAGGCTCATTGTTAGAATTGGCCCAGAATCCCTAGCTACAGCCTCAATATCTAGGGAATGGCAACTAATATTAGTGTTTGAAAAACTCAAACTTGTTTGAGTCACAATAATATTAGTTTTTCAATATGTTTTCAAAAAGAAAAAAACCTAACGTAGCCTTTCCCTACTCATGGTTAGGATTGGCCCTGGTGACTGACACGTCGACGAAAACAAGTGCCTACCTTCTTGGAAGCTCTGTACTTCTGGAAGTACGTCTTCACCTGTGGTTGGAAGATGGTTGGAAGGCATGCCTTCGTTTAATAGATGGATGGATGGATGGATGGATGGATGGATGGATGGATGGATAGATGGATGGATGGAATGGATGGAATGGATGGAATGGATGGACTGGATGGACTGGATGGACTGGATGGACTGGATGGACTGGATGGACTGGATGGAATGGATGGAATGGATGGATGGAATGAATGGAATGGATGGATAGATGGATGGATGGATGGATGAATGGCACGCTTTTGCTAAGCGGAGGTAGAGAAAGACATTTCATTTGACAGTGCCCATACTGCTGAAATACAGGGCTACCTCACTCACCCACATCCACACTGCACACCAATAATACACCCACACCGCACACCCATAATACACCCATACCCACAATACACCCACACCCACTCACAACCACACCGCACACCCACTCACTACCACACCGCACACCCATAATACACCCATACCCGCAATACACCCACACCCACTCACAACCACACCGCACACCCACACCCACTCACTACCACACCGCACACCCATAATACACCCATACCCGCAATACACCCACACCCACTCACTGACACACCGCACACCCATAATACACCCATACCCGCAATACACCCACACCTCGCACCCATACTACGCTCACTCACACCCACAATACACCCACTCACACCCACACCCATACCCGCAATACACACACACCGCACACCCATACTACACTAACTCACACCCACACTCACACCCACACCACACCCATTAAACACCCACACCCATAATACACCCTACCACACACACACCACACCACACACCCACATTACACCCACCGCACACCCATAATACATGTTTTATCTACTTCACCCCATGCTGCTAGGCAATACAGAAGCACCCTGCCAAGCCACCGACTTACACCACACCACCCACCAGCTCCACCTCACCACACCCCACCCAGCCAAGCCAAGCCACCCACTCACACCACCCGACAGCCCCACCAGCTCCACCTCACCACACCTCACCTCACCACACCATACCCAGCCAAGCCACCCACTCACACCACCCAACAGCCCCACCACACCTCATCTGTGCTTCGGAGACACTTGGCATGCTGCTTGGTTTCCTTCCAGGATGGGCGAAGGTCTGCCTCTGGCCAGGCCGTCTCAGCATTCTAGACAGCAGTCAAATGGGTGGGGTGGGGGTGGTTAGGGGGCAGTGAGACTGAATAGCAGTCAAATGCACGAGTCAGTCAAACAAGTCAACAATAGGCTGTCTCGGCATTCTGGATAGTAGTCAAAATATCAGTCAGTCAAACAAGTCAACAATAGGCTGTCTCAGCATTCGGGGTAGCAGTCAAATGCACGAGTCATTCAAACAAGTCAACAATAGGCTGTCTCAGCATTCTGGATAGCAGTCAAATGCATGAGTCAGTCAAACAAACAAACAACAGGCTACACTGGGTAAGCTCCTTTGAGCCTTTGTGGCTGCACCCTACTCGCACGCATACCCAGCACCCACACACATACCCAACACAATTACCCCCACCCCACAGACAAATACCACCACCATCCCCAACCAACACAGCCAACACAATTACCCCCACCCCACAGACAAATACCACCACCATCCCCAACCAACACAACCAACACAATTACCCCCACCCCACAGACAAATACCACCACCATCCCCAACCAACACAACCAACACAATACCCCACCCCACAGACAAATACCACCACCATCCCCAACCAACACAACCAACACAATTACCCCCACCCCACAGACAAATACCACCACCATCCCCAACCAACACAACCAACACAATTACCCCCACCCCACAGACAAATACCACCACCATCCCCAACCAACACAACCAACACAATTACCCCCACCCCACAGACAAATACCACCACCATCCCCAACCAACACAACCAACACAATTACCCCCACCCCACAGACAAATACCACCACCATCCCCAAACACATACCCCCCCTCACACAAGTAACAGAACTAGACCGATGGGACATGTCGAAAAGACACTCGAGATGTCAAGATCGACTAGTAGCAGGCTTTCCTGCTACACTACCTCCCTCCTTTGAGAGGGAAGCGTCCTTGATTCCAGACTCAGAACACGATCCGGACAGTAATCTCAGGTGCCCATACACCCTACCGTGAACAATTTCCGATCAGAACCAAGGTTTCTTCGATTGTTCTTGATCGTACTTGCTTGACAGACCCCTACCTACAACCGAACGGCGTACACCTCAACTCTACGTTGATGCATCGGTGCGTGGTTGTTCTGGGGGTCTTATCCTTTCAAATCGAAAACTCTACGAACTCTACGCCAGCAGTGAGATTCGAACTCCCGTTGATTCGAAGACCAGGCTCTGAAATCAGTGTAACGGACCTAGACTGATGGGACATGTCGAAAAGACAGACTCGAGATGTCGAGATAGACTAGTAGCAGGCTTTCCTGCTACAACACATTCCACACACATAATACGCACAATTACCCCCCACACACACAACCCACACACTCGTACCCCCCCCCCACACACACACACACACAGACACCCACCCCCACCCCCCCACCACACACATACCCCACCACCACCACCACCACACACACACACAGACACACACACACGTACCACCATCCCACACACATTCCCCTCCCCCCCTCGCACCCCGCACCAACACCCACACCCATACCACACACACATATACCACACACACACGTACATAGCCCCCACACACACTCACCCCCTACACACGTACCACACACATACCCCCCCACACACCATCATCGCCACCCACCCACCCACCCCACCCCACACACACATACGACCACCCCCCCACACATATACACACACACATACCCCACACACACACAAACCACAAGCACATGCATCTGGACCTAATCAGAAAAATATACAAGTAGGGAACGGCAATATGATATCATTTGATGACGGCAGTCTGACTAGGCTAAAATTACCATGTATGTTCAAAATTGTATGATAAATCGTACAATATATTGTACGATATTGTATGATTTATCGCCTAATAACCTTGAAACCAGAACAAATGGGTAATGGAGCTGGGTGGAAGCTGCTACGCGCAGCCCAAATGAGAAACAGTGCAGACATTCATTAATGCTATAGCTGCCATGGCATCACCCTGGCTGGCCTCACAAAGGTAGGGTGGTGGATGGTGGGGTGCTTGATAGTGTCTGGTCTATGTCTCAGTCTGTGGGGATCTGTCTCTGCATCTCAGATCATGAAAGTGGGTGTGGGGGGTGAAGCATCAACTAGTCCTCCAGGCCGTGTACATGATGAACACCAATAATTAGGGAACGGCAACATGATATTATGTCATTACATAATGACGGCAGTCTGACTAGGTCAAAGGTGCCATGTGTATACAATATCACAGAATGCAGTTTGCATGATATCATATGATATCATACTCGCCTTTGGTCAACATCATATGATGTGCCGGTCCCTTCCAATAATCAATACCAAGATTAGAAACACATTAGCGAATGATGAAATAATTTTTCATTGTGCACATGGCCCCATGTTCTGTGCTAGCTCTGTTGAACCCTAGGTCATAACTAGGAAACCTTGAATCCAGAACAGGAGAACTGAGATCACGAGATCGCAAGAGCTAGGGGTTTGGAGAGCAAGTTGCCCTAAGCAAGCACTCCAGAACCTGCACAAATACTGCCGAACTGAGGTTGGTCTGGGGGTGGGTGCACTATTAGGGTACCCTTCCTTGTACCTGATGGTTATAAGAACCAGTAGGAACTAGGTGGAGCTTCTAGGCAGCTAGATGGCTGTCTTTAGCTCCTCACAATTTAGTGTTGCTTGCGTAATCCCACTCTTCGATTGCCCCAACGCAAGTCAACCAACCAACCGACTCAGGCACAACCACGACGCACCTCGTTATACCATGCTGAAACAAGCTCGATAGCGGGTTTAATGCTGGACGACAGTTGCGAGCGGTACCATTCATTGAACGGAGACCAAAACCTGTATCACAGCAGTGCGGCATTCAGATGGCGATGTTGACCGGATGGTCTGGGGGATGGTCTGGGAGATGGTCGACTCACCCAGTAGGCCGCCGTGCTAATGGTTGTTTTTTGGCTTTCATAGAGATACTGGCCGCGGCAAAATAGCTGACATCGCGCAATTAAACGCAACTGAAACTATCATCGTCATTGTATGCTAGAATCCAGAGGCGTTGGGAATGCCATCTGTAGGTAGGAGTCAACTTGAGTGCAGAGGGGAGAGGATATTTTTGCTGAGCGGAGCCTGAACGAACGAACGATCGAAAAGTTAGAATGTGGGCCCTTGCTGTATCATGGATCCCGGATGCTGCTGAATGCTACGCCGTGCAGTGCAGGGGTTGCTACTCCGTGCAGTTGCCGTGCAACAACTAGACAACAGCCATTTTTCCAGGCTGGACGAGCCCTGAGCCATTCTGGCTAGAGGCATTTCTGGCACCTGACATCAGGTAAGGGAGGTGAGGACTCGAGACCGGGGGGGGGGGGGGGGGGGGGGGGGCGGGGGGCGAGCCCGGGGGCCGAGGGGGGGGGCGCTCCGGTACCAGTAAAAGTGTTCACCCCTGGTGTAGACAGTGCATACTGCCGGGCCCAAACCTGCCTGCTCTGAAGCGTTTGTTTTCCTTTTCACTTCACGCATTTATTTTCTTTTTGTATATCTATCTACCGTAGATTATCTATTACAGCGCATAGTTTGACTCAGACCGTGATCGAACTGGATTCCCGAAATTCGGAGGCAGGTTAACACAAAATCTTGAACTTGGTTTCCGGTCTGCTGAAATACCGAAGATAGGGAATAGAAATACCCATGCCGTCTACCAGACATACTCAAGTGAAGGTGATGGTAATTAAACCGAGGCTAGTCTACTAAACTACTTGGGATTATCACCAGTTACATAACATTACATGTTAAAGTCTACTTGACACCGCGAGGGTGTATGAGACTCTGTGCTTTAAACAAAAAGAAAAAGCACCCACAAAGCAAAAAAAAACATTACATCAGGGGTGTGTCGAGGACAAACAAACCAAGCTCCCAACCACCGTTTTGGTGGCGTAGGTATTAAACCCCCTAGAGCCGGACCCAGATCTCAACCACTTACAGTGGCGGAGGTAAGAAGCTAACAAATGAGAAGTCACAAGAAGAAAAGAAAAAAGGGATAATAAATTACGGTGCCACTAAGCAGTCCAGGGCTTCCTGTCTTGCTCTTCTAAAAGTAGAAAGATAGTCGGCTAGGTTGCTCCAGAAAGTCTTAGTGCCATTTCCATTCAGAAAGATTCTGAATGTGGAATTGTAAGATCCAAGCTGCCTACCATATCAGACATACCGAAGCTGGTTGAAAATACACCGAATTTAGTCCATAAAACTCTTGAGGATATTAAGTTGATCACCAGAAAACCTGGGTATTATGAAAATGTGACAGGTTCCATCTCTGGGTTATCCACGGGACATTCGATTGAATCCCGCTTGGAGAAGCACCCAAGAAGGGGTATCATTTTTTTTATGGTACACATTATATGGTGTACCATGCTGACCCGGTATGTATGAAGTCCGGCCAGGTCTGCG
Organism: Chlamydomonas sp. ICE-L; assembly: GCA_013435795.1. Classification (NCBI taxonomy): domain Eukaryota; kingdom Viridiplantae; phylum Chlorophyta; class Chlorophyceae; order Chlamydomonadales; family Chlamydomonadaceae; genus Chlamydomonas; species Chlamydomonas sp. ICE-L. The sequence continues at coordinate 4,463,943 of JACBWV010000524.1, forward strand.
ACTCTGGACCGGCAGCCAGCTAGCAGGCTGATACCATCAGCCAGCTAGGGCGCTTTGATTGTAGCACCGGTAGCCCTGAGGCCGCCGGCTCCTACCGCTACTAGTTCTGGCAAGTTCGTCGGAGTCTTTATCTTATCACTTGTAAATACTTGTGACATTACCTCCCGTGCCTTTGCCCCATCGTCTACTAGAAGCAAGGACCATAAAAAAAATTACCTCCTCCTTTTTCTCCAAACTTTGGATGGGTAATCTGCAGGATTGTGCCACAAGGAAACCATAACACTGTTAACCATCAGATTATGATATCTTCCATTTCTGGGGGTTCCCAAGGGACCCTACTCGGAACCTTTCCGCTTGGAAAGGGTTTGAGTTTCGTGTCACATCTGCAAATGTCTACACGGCGCTGAAATTTCAGGTTAATAAGCAGAAATCGTTTTTTCAGCTCTCACTCCCCCATCCCCCTTGAACCCCTACACAGCCATGGGAGTGCCCTACTACACCTACACAGCCATGGCAGTGCCCTACCTCCCATATCCAGCCACGGGAGTGCCCCACTACCCGACCACCTACACAGCGGCGGGAGTGCCCTACACAGCCATGGCAGTGCCATACCACCCCTACACCGTCACGAGAGTGCCTCACTTCTCCTCTGGCCGTGTGAGTGCCCGACCATCCTACCACCTGGTGCCGTGGGGGAGTGGAAAAGAGTGATGAAGAGAGCGACGAAAGTGATAAAAAGAGTGATGGAGAAAGTGACGAGTGTTCGATGAAATCCACAATGTTCACAGGTTTTCACGCACGTTTTGACAGGGACGCGCGTGTTTTCACGCACATTTTGGTGCGTGTGCGTATGTCTCGTACATTTTGGCGCGTTAGTGCGTGTGCGTGTGTCACGTACACTCTCAGAGGACTTCCAACCCTGCTTTCAACAACCCTGCCTCGCGCCACCCTGGTGCATTCATTCTTCCCGAAGACCTGCAGATTTCCTCTCTTCAGCCCAAGGTCGTAAACATGTACTTCTTGTCTACATCTGTCTGAGCCCACCGCTATCACGAAGCCGCTTAGTCGCTCACTCACTAGTAGGAGTGTACCTGTCCTCCTCGATGCTCTGAGGGTGTGTTTCCAGTGGGGTTTTTGGTCACCGTTGAAGTTCCGCTGAAGTCCACGCTGGCACGAAGTGTTTCCAGTGGGGTTCCGCTGACATTTTGCTATGTCCCGCTGAAGTCCACGCTGGCTTTTTTGACCGCTGAAGGCCGACGTGGACTTCAGCGGATCCTACGTGGACTTCAGCGGAATGCAAAACTTCAGCGGGAGCCCTGACCCTCCCGCTGAAGTTTTTCAATTCCGCTGAAGTCCACGTAGGATCCGCTGAAGTCCAGCCCGGCGAGCATCGGCGAGCACCAAGTATTATCTCCAGGATTCTCTCGATGAGGTTTGAGGCTTTCAGAACATGGACAATTTGACGTCCGCGAGAAACCAGCCCCTGCCCCACTGGAAACACACCCTGAGTCGCTGTGTTTGTACACCGGGGGCACACCTCCTAGGACCTCCTTTTTCCGGGTAAATTATTTTACTGCCGAAGACGGCGAGCAGCCAAGTTGCTGGCTAGAGCAATGTAACCAACTTCAAGTTAAAGGTGCCAGGTGCCACACCTGCTCCAGTCCTTTGTTACAAACAGTAGTCCCCCTTGCTAAAAAATGCGTCCTCTTTTGTCATGACATGACTCGACATTTATCTCAGGAAATTTGTCCTCCCATGCAGGTAGATGGATGAGTCGGCTTATTCAGCTCATGCCGCAGCCCGCAGGCACTTACTATTTTTTGGCTACGTGAATCAGCTTCTAGACAGCCCCTTTCACCCACCATTGGGCCAAATCTGAAGCTAGCTGGTGCGCCTGAGAGTCATTGTAGAGGGCATTCGAATGGATTTGCCCAGTAGCTGGCTGATGGAGCTGCCTGGAAGCTGCCATACGTAGCCCCCCCTCCAAACAGTAATCACAGGCCTACAGAGCATCAGCATACTTGGTTCAGTCTTTCGAATAATAGTTGACCACTTCTTTCGTGCGTTTGCAATTTTTCCTGGTTAATGTATTTTTACTGCCGAAGACAGCGAGCAGCCAAATTGCTGGCTGAAGCTATGTAACCAAGCAGCCAAATTGCTGGCTAAAGCTATGTAACCAAGTTTAAGTTCAAGTTGACCACTTCTATATGGGCTGGATAGCCTTGAGAGTTTCTGATAGTGAAGTTGACTAACAAATACAGAAATCTGCGAAGGTACACACAGTGTTGTACTCGGCAGTGTACCACTCGACCATTCAGATGACAGGGATCCAGGTGCCAGCCATATCATTTGGCTGAATTTGGCTGAATTGGCTGAAAAAAACGGATCCCTGTCATATGAATCTGATGGTCGAGTGGTACAGTACCGATTACAACACACAGGGCAGCATAATTGGCTCAACTCCCGTGTGATTACATTCTGCACTGAGGAGTGTGCGTGGTGTAGTAGCGTGTACACTATCAATGTTTACTCCACCCGCTGACGATGAGCAGCCTGAAGGCTGATATACCGTGTTATCAAACCTAACCAAATAACAAGTTCTAGATGACCAAATCTAAATGTTTTTTTCGTTGTGAAAGGAATTTCGCCCTTGGAGGTGAGTCTCCCGAGTCCCGACGCAAACCAGCGACACTGAGGATTCAGTTCGAATAGCGTTGCCACTCCTGCAAAAGAGTAGGCCCACTTAGGGTCGGTGGGAGAAAACATTGACAGTCTCTGATTGTAGCATTGATATAACTTACAAATACAGAAATCTGCTAAGGTATCCAGCAACAACGGTGCAAATGAGAACACACAGCACAACAATAAATCATAGATTTCCTTTTCAGCTACGAGCAGCAGTTTCTAGGCTCTCTCTGCATCCAAACCTTCAGCAGCCTTGTGCACCTGGGAGCTGGTATCGTCAGCTTTCCAGTGCTTCTTGAATACTTAGGTTTGGCCCAGTTGCAGTCTCAGGGAGCTGCCTATAAGCTGGTGATGGTAGCCGAAAAGAAAAGCAGTGCAAGAAATATGGGGCAGAAGGCCAATAAGAAATAAGGGGCATGGCAATTAATAAGTGCGAGCCAAGTGACGGGCTCAAGGCAAAAAAGCAAAAAAACATGATCCCAAGCATTCGACACAAAAGGGTTGGTAACTGTTGCAGTAAACATACGTCCTCTGGCCAGATACATCGGTACTCCCAGACAGGGCCTTGCAGAACAGAGAAACGTTAATAGACCGAGACCTTAACTTCCTATTATTGCGTCGACTTGTCCTTGCTAAAGAAGCACTGTTTTCCCCCGACGGCGCGTCGCCATCCTGTCGCTGCATGGCGACACATGGGATCTGGCTAAACTAGCTAGAAAAACCCCCCCGTACCCCCCGGGCTCCGGATTCGCACGGAGCCCCTGGGGATTGAGTAGCTCAATTTGCGACGCGACGCAAAAAACAAAACAGAGCGAACAAGACTACAAGATATCCTTGAAGGGTCTAATCCGTCTGGTATGCTCCCTGCTTACTGTGGGCATAGTGGGTATCGCACGGGACCCTAAACTTGGAATTAGAAAACAGTGAGCAGCCAAGAGTAGGCTGAAAAAACATGTAACAATCCAGCCCTTGAAGGGATGCTGGGACAGGTATACTGGTGAAGAAATGATGCTACGCAGATAGGGAAGATTAATAGATGGGCGTGCAGAAGTGGACTATGTACATAGTGTAGTGAAATGATCAACCACTGACAACAGCTTGAACACAGGTGAAGTACACAGTGTAGTGAAATGATCAACCACTGTGACAACAGCATGAACACAGGTGAAGTACATAGTGTAGTGAAATGATCAACCACTGTGACAACAGCATGAACACAGGTGAAAGGGCTTGAAGCCGTGCTCGGTTTTGTTTTTGAGGAATGGAACCGGTGTCTATATAATAGCACCATGGTGCTCCTAGTAGCCTTCAGGGTGCTACTACCAGCTTTCTTGCACTGCTTGGGGGCAACAAAGCAACACCTGATGGCTGAAATAGTTCGGTGTAGCCGAGTGGCTGGCTCAGGGAGCTGCCTAGCAGCTGCTAAGAGAAGCCGAAAAGAAAAGCAATGCTTGGGGGCAACAAAGCATCACCTAAAGGCTCTAACTTAACAACCCCAAGCAGTTATTTTCTTGTCGGCTTCTCTTAGCAGCTGCTAGGCAGCTCCCTGAACCAGCCACTCGGCTACACCAAACCATTTCAGCAGTTCTGGACAGCTGATTGTGTCGGCTTCAAGGTGCACTCGACTGCACCAGGTTCAGCTGAATAGCCGGTCAGGGGAGCTGCCTAGAAGCTGCTGCTCATAGCTGAAAAGGAACGCACTGCCACCAGGACACTAAGGTACGTAATGTAGCACTTGTCCTACAGGTAGAAGCACCTTGAATAAAAGCCAGGCAGCGCTCCCATCTTTGGGCAACAGACAACAGCTTCTTGGTAGCTCCCCTGCCTGGCTATTCAGCTCCACTGCCTACCAGTCCAACATAGCAGAGCTAGCTGATGCGCCAGAAGGCCAAAACAACAGCTGTTTCAACACTAGAACAATGTGAACGCTAGGCCTGACCCAGTGGCTGGCTTGGGGAGCTGGCTGGAAGCGACCATGCATGGCAAAATAAGAAACAATAGCTCGGGAAGTGTGCCAGGTGCATGGATATTCCTATAACTCAAAGAGGTTTGGTAGGCCAACGGTTAGCATTTTTTTATCCTCTTGTTATTCTGCTGCTTTCTTGGGAGGGAACAAGCTGTTCAAGCAAGATAAGTAGGTAATCCTTTGAGGTTGGCCCACCCCCAAATATATCATCTGCACTTTTTTGTGTGCAAAGCGTCGCCATTCCGTCGCTGCATGGTGACGCAGGTGTCCCGCTTAACTAGTCAGAAATGCCCCCCTTAACCCCCGGGCTCCGCGCTTCGCGCTCCGCGGGGTTTGGGGGGCAGCGCGTCGCACTGGGGTCGCACCGAGTAGCTCAATCTGCGACGCGTAGCATGGAAAAAAACAGTGATCATCTGGGATGTGATGGGCATATCCTGGATTCATGGTTCATCCTGGATTCATGGTTCATCCTGGATTCATGGTTCATCCTGGATTCATGGTTCATCCTGGATTCATGGTCCATCCTGGATTCATGGTTCAGCAGCAGATTCATGGTTCATCCTGGATTCATGGTTCATCCTGGATTCATGGTTCAGCAGCAGATTCATGGTTCATCCTGGATTCATGGTTCATCCCGGATTCATGGTTCATCCTGGATTCATGGTTCATCCTGGATTCATGGTTCAGCAGCAGATTCATGGTTCATCCTGGATTCATGGTTCATCCTGGATTCATGGTTCAGCAGCAGTCCGGGAAATAAACAAATACCCTACCAAATTGATATGGACAAGTCATCATACTGTCTACTCCGCATAGCAAGCTCCCTGGTTTCTGTGGGTATTGCACGGGGGGACTGTAGAATTGAGCAGAGCAGAATGAAGACGATGGGCAGCCCAGAGTTGGCTAAAAAACCCATGAAACAATCCAATCCTAGATCCTATCCAATGGATACACATTCTGGATGTCTGCTACACAGATATGATGGTGACGGAGTGCACGCGTGGGGCAGCAAGGACTCACCAAGCCATGCCCTGTACTGGTTGGGCATATCAAAAGGCAACTCAAGATGTCAAAGTTATGATCATTAGGTACATTTCATCACTTTTTTCCCCGAAGGAAATGAAGCAGTGTCTTTACCTATCACCATGGTGCTTTATAGCAATTCAGGGGATGAACTGGACAAACCGTTTCCGCGAGAAATCGTACTTCGTGCTTTGTCGAGAATTTTGGCCTGGAAATCCGAGAATTCTCGACAATTTGGCCTGGGATTCTCGACAATTCTCGACAAAGTACGAAACGTTTGTCCACTTCATCCCCTGAATTGCTATAAGGAGCCTTTGAGGTGCTCCTAGCAGCTTTTCGGCCCCCCAAAGCGGCCCCAGGAGGCTCCAACGTACCGCCCCCAAAACACCAAGGTACATCATTTAGCACTTGTATTACAAGTAGCACCTTACAAAACCTGGTATTTACTGAGAAACCCCGGTACCTACTTAGGAACCTTGGTACTAACTTAGAAACCCTGGCATTCACTCAGATAGCCTGGTACCTACTTAGGAACCTTGGTACTTCCTTAGAAACCCTGGTATTTACTTAGAAACCTGGTTACCTACTTAGGAATCTTGGTACTTAGAAACCCTGGTACCTACTTAGGAACCTTGCTGCTTACTTAGAAACCCTGGTATTTACTTAGAAACCCTGGTACCTACTTAGATAGCAGGTCACCCCGCCACAGTACTAATTCATGGCCAACAGACCCTGGAAATTGAAAATTGTTTCGCCTTACCATGGGGCATGAGGTCCAAAGAACCTTCCCGTTCGCTTGCACTGGGGAATGGATACTGCATGTTTTGCTTTCGCCCGCAGACTCTGAAATCAATTATTCTCATTATTTGTTCTATTGATGGCACCACGATTCCCTGTAGTGCACGGAACAAGCTGCCTGAAGGAACCTGACTAAACCAAGAGTAAAGTCCCACGCCACCCCATAACCACCATCCTACCACCACAAACACCACCACCATCTTGTGTCAAGATGCAGGAGAGGGAGTGTGAAGAGCAGCGTGCTTTGCAGGTCAGTGCAGTTACCTCACGAGGCCTACCGAAAAATGAATGTTGATGCTGGTACCCCTCATAGCTTCTCTTTTCAGCTACCATCAGACACAATTCCCTGAAGTGAACGGGACAAGCTGCCTGAAGGAGCCTGGTTGTTATCAGGCAGGTTGTTGCCATGCAGGTTGTTGTCAACCTGGTTGTTGTCAGTCCTGAAGGAACCTGACTGGACCAAGAGCAAAGTCCCAGGCCACCCCATAACCCCCATCCTACTACCACCATCTTGTGTCAAGATGCAGGAGAGGGAGTGTGAAGAGCAGCGTGCCCTGCAGGTCAGTGCAGTTACCTAACGAGGCCTACCGGAGAATGAATGTTGATGTTGATGTTGGTCACAGCTTCTCTTTTCAGCTACCATCAGCAGCTTCTAGGCAGATCCTCTGGCTTGCTACCCAGCCAATCCAAATTACAACGCAGTGCATCTGGAAGCTGGAATAACCATCTTTCCAGATCTGCTGAAGCCTTGGCCTTAGCCCAGTGGCTCGCTCAGGGACCTGCCTGGAAGCTGCTGCTCGTAGCGGATAAGAAAAGCTATGGTACTCCTATTAAATGAATGCAGGTAAAGCTGAAAAGCTCAACAAGCACATGCCAATGGTGAAGTCTACTTAATGAAGCAATTCTGCCCAACACTGTTTCTTTTTGAGGCTATGCATAGTAGCTTCCAGGCAGCTCCTTTTCCCCGTCGTTGGGCCCAACCAGAAGCTACCCAGTTGATGCGTTCTGTTCCACCGCAGCCTCTGCGCACGCCTCTGCACACGCTACCCTTGCTGCCCCTGCTGCCCCTGCTTCCGCCGAGTTCACTGACAACCCCACTGGCAGCGGCCTGAAAGTTGATGCGACAGTCACATGCAGCTGAAGCACAAGCGCATGTGGCTGAAAAGTTTGGGCTTGACCCAGTGGCTGGCTGATGGAGCTGACTGGAAGCTGCCACTAGTAGCCTCAAAAAGAAACAGCGGGAATTCTGCTCAAGGAAATGACGACTTCAACAGTCAGCCACCAGCAGCAGAAGAAGAAACTACCATGCTAGGAGCAGAATAAATGGAATTAATCCAAGACCAACAATGCACAAATCGCCTATTTCCCCACATGCGAACATGCGTTTACACGCGCTCGCCCAGGCTAGTCCCCGTCTACATATCTGCCTGCAGATTGCACGCGTACGGATGCAAGCACACATGCAAACATGCGTTTACATGCGCTCACCCAGGCTAGCCCCCGTCTACACACCTGCATGCAGATTGCACGCGAACGGATGCATGCACACATGCGAACATGCACTTAACAGCATTTACAGTGAAGTGACACTTACCAAGCCAAGTGTGAAAGCAGGCAACAAGTCTACAAGCGTGGCAGTGCCGCGCTAGACTTGCATTTGCTGGGTATGCACATATTCATATTTTCTTAGCAGCGCTTAACTTTGTTTGCTGGATATGTACATATTCATATTTTCTTAATTTGCCGCGCTTAACTTGCATTTGCTGGGTATATACACAAATTGATTCATGGTGGGAGCCCCCAGGGTCACCCCATTGTCCGTCTGTGTGACCGTCTGACCGAGACAAAGTCCAACACGCAAGCCAACGGTCTTGTAACTAACTCCCTTCAGTTGCCACCTGTTTCTCTGTTGCGAACACTCTCCGCCAATTTTTAGCGTCGCTTGTGACGCTGCATAGAACTTGTTTCCGACGACGCGTCGCCACTGCGTCGCAATTCCTTTGTTGAATGGCGCCGCATGGGTCTGCGCTGCCCCATGGGCTCCGTGCATTGCGCTCTTCCATGGGATGGCTATGTAACAATCCTAAAATCAGGCTTGAGTAGCACAAGAAGCTACTCAACCTGGCCGACGGAAATCTGAAATCAAAAACACTGCCACAGCCCTTCCTTATAGTTCTGGCGTTCTGTTGTCTCCCTGTTGGCGGAACCCTGGAAGCTGGATGTAACTTCAATACCCTAACACAGTTTTGGGTAATTCAACCCAGCTCAGACCAAACCATGTATAACCCTAAACCCTTAACCCTATGATCATGACAACCATTTGGTCATACACAGGCCATGCAAATGTTAATTTGACATCAGTGCAAACGCTCATCTGGTCAGTAGCCACCAATGCACCTAATTCAACCAGCTATGTAGCTGATTCAGCAAGCTATGTAGCTGAATGCAATTGATTGCAGAGATTGCTCATGCATCCAATTGCAATAGCTAGGAGAAGGACTCAGTGCATCCGAGTGGGCAAGCTATGTAGCCGAATGCAATTGGTTTCAGAGATTGCTCATGCATCCAATTGCAATAGCTAGGAGAAGGACTCAGTGCATCCGAGTGGGCAAGCTATGTAGCCGAATGCAATTGGTTTCAGAGATTGCTCATGCGTCCAATTGCAATAGCTAGGAGAAGGACTCAGTGCATCCGAGTGGGCAAGCTATGTAGCCGAATACAATTGGTTTCAGAGATTGCTCATGCGTCCAATTGCAATAGCTAGGAGAAGGACTCAGTGCATCCGAGTGGGCAAGCTATGTAGCCGAATGCAATTGGTTTCAGAGATTGCTCATGCGTCCAATTGCAATAGCTAGGAGAAGGACTCAGTGCATCCGAGTGGGCAAGCTATGTAGCCGAATGCAATTGGTTGCAGAGATTGCTCATGCATCCAATTACAAGAACTAGGAGAAGGCCTCAGTGTATCCGAGTGGACAAGATTGGTGAAAGGCAACCAGCTACTTTTTTGTGCTGTTTCTTTTGGGGTCTGCACCTAGGGTACTACATGACGCGCGCTACTGACGCTAGCGCGCAAGGTTTTGGAACCCGACTGCACGATTGATACAATTTTTAACCCCCCTCTGGGCGCAGCGCGCAGATTTCCGTTTTCAGTTGCGTCAAAAGCGCAACCCAAAATGACAAAATGTAGTACCCTGCACATAGCAGCTATCATCCAGCCCCATTAGCCAGACAGTGGGTCAAGCCAAAATCTGTCAGCTGCATTGGAGTGCTCGTCATGACAGACTTCAGACGCACTACCTAGCTTCAGGTTTGGTTCAAGGACAGGGAGCTGCCTAGAAGCTGATGCTTGTTGCCGAAAAAAGAAACAGTGATCTTTTAGGCTACTCATGGCAGCTTCCAGTCAGCTCCATCAGCCAGCCACTAGGTCAAGCCCAAAGTTTTCAGCTGTATTGGAGTGCCTGTCATAACAGCTTTCAGGTGCACTAGCTAGCTTCTGGTTGGGCCCAAAGACGGGTAAAGGGAGCTGCCAAGAAGCTGCTATGCATAGCCCAAAAAATAAACAGTGCAGATCATTGTTAGATCACCAGTCAGCCCAAAGATTCATGTAGTCCAGATGTTTCGTTGGGTGAAGTATGTTTGGGTTGGGTTGGGTTGGGTTGGGTTGGGTTGGGCAATCTGTGACGTGCCAGCTCATTAACCTCGTCTACTTGGCCATGCATGTGTACGATGTGTACAATGGATGCATATGATGTGCAGCGCACAACTAGATGAATCTTGGGTTCAATTTACTGTTTCTTTTTCCGGCTATACGTAGTAGCTTCTAGGCAGCTCCTTCCACCCATCCTTGGGCCAAGCCAGAATCTAGCTAGTGCGTCTGAACACTGAGGGGGCGGGTATTCCAACGCAGCTGACGGCTATGAGCTTGACACAGTGGCTGGCTAATGGAGCTAGAGGGAAGCTGCTACGCATAGCCCAAACGAGAAACAGTGGTCCGCTTTGTCTATGTTTATCATAGCTTTTCTTTTCGGCTATGACCAGCAGCTTCTAGACAGCTCCCTTGGCTGGCTATCCAGCCAAACCTAAAGCAACCTAGTGCACCTGGAAGCTGACACGACCAGCTCTCTAGCACTATGTCAGCGTGAACTAAATCTGTGGGTGTAGCCCAGTGGCTTGACGAGCTGCCTAGAAGCTGCTTTGAGCACTTGGAAGCTGATAGAATCAGCTCTCCAACACTGCTGAAATCTAGGGGCCCAGCCCAGTGGCTGGCTCAAGGAGCTGTCAAGAACCGGCTAAGAAAAGCTGATAAGAAAAGCCCTGTCCGCGGGAAATAAGGCTATACACTTGCGTAACTCCAAACATACACAAAAAAGCCCCAGCCCAGCCTAGCCAAAGCCCAGCCCGAAGACTTAAAACAGCTTGCGTAACCCCCGAAACACACATTGACCGTTGGAATTAAGACCATACGCTGGCGTACACACAACACTGCCTATACCCCAGTACTGGGCCAAGCCACTAGGCGCGTGCCAGCTAGTGCTAGCTGCTTGCTTAACTTCGATAGTCTCCAGTCTAAATAGGTCAGGTTATACTGGGCACTATAAGAGCGAGCCCCCAGGCTTGCCCAGTACCCGAATCTCCCGTACGACATCAGCCAAACTCAACTCCAAGTACTGATAGTGATAAATCCCAAGCCATAACCATGGCTGGCCATAACCAATCCTGGATTTGGCATGTACTTGCATTGGTGATGGTACTAGTAAACCACTACCCACGATCCACTACTGCTCAGGGTCTTTTTTGACTCCAGGCTTTAAGCAGCTGGAAACAGGGGGGAGGAGGCAACTCATTGAACAAATTGGGGGCCCGGGTTGAGTGGACCTCAGGTGAGCTGGCAGTGGAACAAAGCGCCCATGCGCACCCTCACTTCCGGCACTCCTTGGGCCATTTTGGGTTAATGCGATTTTCCCCATAGATTCGGCTGACAGCTGGTTATGGAACATACCGCCTGCACCAGCATTCTGTGATGCCGGGTCATTATCCAGAACCAGGCCTGGCGCAGACATACGGTGGAAGGGGGCAGCTGAATTGCCTGAGCTATCTGGAACGCGCTGCTGTGAGAAGTAATGGCTCCCAAGCCCCCCCTGCCCTGAGCTACCTGGACTGCGCTGCTCTGGCAAATGTTGGCTCCCATACCTCCCCTGCTCTGCATGGACTGAGCTATCTGGAACGCGCTGCTGTGGCAAGTGTTGGCTCCCATACCTCCCAAGCCCCCCCTGCCCTGAGCTACCTGGACTGCGCTGCTCTGGCAAGCATTGGCTCCCATACCTCCCCTGCTCTGCATGGATTGAGCTGTCTGGAACGCGCTGCTCTAGCGAGTGTTGGCTCCCATACCTCCCAAGCCCCCCCTGCCCTGAGCTACCTGGACTGCGCTGCTCTGGCAAGTGTTGGCTCCCAAACCTCCCCTGCTCTGCATGGACTGAGCTATCTGGACTGCGCTGCTGTGGCAAGTGTTGGCTCCCATACCTCCCTTGAATTGCATGGACTGAGCTATCTGGTACACGCTGCTGTGGCAAGTGTTGGCTCCCATACCTCCCAAGCCCCCCCTGCCCTGAGCTACCTGGACTGCGCTGCTCTGGCAAGCATTGGCTCCCATACCTCCCCTGCTCTGCATGGACTGAGCTATCTGGTACACGCTGCTGTGGCAAGTGTTGGCTCCCATACCTCCCAAGCCCCCCCTGCCCTGAGCTACCTGGACTGCGCTGCTCTGGCAAGCATTGGCTCCCATACCTCCCCTGCTCTGCATGGACTGAGCTATCTGGAACGCGCTGCTGTGGCAAGTGTTGGCTCCCATACCTCCCAATCCCCCCCTGCTCTGATCTATCTGGAACGCGCTGCTCTGGCAAGCATTGGCTCCCAAACCTCCCCTGAATTGTATGGATTGAGCTATCTGGACTGCGCTGCTCTGGCAAGTGTTGACTCCCAAGCCCTGCATGGACTGAGCTATTTGGAATGTGCTGATGTGGCAAGTGTTGGCTCCCATGCCCCGTCTGGCCTGCAGAGATGAAGGCAGCAGCATGAGGATGCGCTTGCTGAGCCTCACCAGATGGGTTCAGCTCAGCGGCCGGATACGATGGGTTCAAGGACCTCTCGCTGTGATCAGTTTGGATGTCCATGAGGGAGCGGTGTTGTTGACCATATGCAATGACCTCCTCGTCCGGGGGATCATCCCCCTCCTCCATCTCTCTGTCTACTGATGGTGGTGCCTGCAAATAACATGAAATGTGGTTTCAGAATGATAGAGGTTTCAGTGGATCTCCTCGCCCTCCATGAGGGTGGTGGTGTTGACCATATGCAATGATCTCCTCGCATTTGAGATCATCCTCTTCGTCCATCTCTCTGTCTACTGATGGTGGTGCCTGCAAATTACATGACATGTGGTTTCAGGATGTCAGAGCTATTCGGGGATTTCCAAGATGAGAATAAACTCCCCACCACCCTAGTGGTATGGGAGGAGTGAAGGAGGGGGGTAGGGGAGGAGGGGAGGAGGGGAGGAGGGGAGGAGGGGAGGAGGGGAGGAGGGGAGGAGGGGAGGAGGGGGGTATGGGAGGAGGGAAGGAGAGGGGTCGGGGAGGAGGGGGGTAGGGGAGAAGGGAAGGAGGGGGGTAGGGGAGGAGGGAAGGAGGGGAGGAGGGGGTAGGAGAGGAGGGGGTAGGGGAGGACGGGGTAGGGGAGGAGGGGAGGAGTACAAGAGGGGATCAGGCTGGAGTAAGGGGGTAGGGGAGGAGGGGAGGAGGCTGGGATACCGGGTACGGGCAGTGGTTTAAATGTCCAAGTATGGAGGGGAAGTGGAGAGTAGGGGAGAAGAGGAGCCCTGGGGCGGCCGGTTAAACATCGTCATCGCGCAACTTTTTAATAGGAGGTGGGGTAAAGCATCCCACCCCAGGGGGTCATGTTAGGTTTTAAAAACATTGTACAGCAAGGGTAGGCACAAGTACAGATTTTGTTGTGTGCAACTCGAGGCTGATGACTTGGTGCAAATTGAGGTCGATGACTCGGTGCAACCTGTGTGACGTGTTGCCCCTCAAACCCTACCAAGCGCGGGGCCTGGGGTGGTCGGGGGGGCATTTCTGACTAGTTTAGCCAGAACCATGCATCGCCGAGCAGCAACGGAATTGCGACGGAATGGCAAGGCGCCCTCGAAAGAAGAAAAACAAGTTAGATGCAGCGTCGCCTGCGATGCTAAAAAATGGCGGAGAGTGATCGCGACGGAGCGACAGGTGCAGATGGCAAGGGAAGCGAGTTAGTTACGAGACCGTTGGCTGACGTGTCTGGCTTCATCATGGTCAGTTGGTCAGACGCAGACGGTCGACCGGACAAATGGGTAACACTGGCACTGGGGGGGCTCCGCCAAGAAAGTGCACTTTCCACCGTGAATCCGTGCAGTACCCACCTCCAGACTACTCCTCCAACTAGGCAGCAGACTCCCCAGCATATCAAGATTGGGGATTGGGTCTGAACCCTCCTCCATGGATGGAATCCAGTCAAAGCTCTGGCTTTGTCTCCAACCCATCTCAACTCCAACCGAAGCCGCAGCCTGGTAGTTTGAGGCCTGTGGAGCGCTGTGCTCATCCAGTTGCTCGCTTCCTTCACTCCCTCCCACGGCGACTGGCTGCTTGGCTACAGAGCCATCACTGGTCTCTCTCTGGTCGACAGCAGTCGGGGTATCGACAGCCATGTCAGTGTCCTCGTATCCTGCAGTAAAAAAGGCACAGGGGGTATCAATAACCATGTCAGCGTCCTGGTATCCTGCAGTAAAAAAAGGTATGGTCATCACCTTGCTTGGCATCTGCGGTGGACGTTGTGGTGGTGGTGGTGGAGGCGGTCGTGGTGGCGGTGAGGGTGGTGGTGGTCCTAAGTCTGACCTCTTGTGGCCTTTCAAAACCATAGCCTGCAGGGCGATGGGGTGGTGGTGGAGATGGTGAAGCTGGTGGTGGTGGTCGTGGTGGTCCTTAGTCTGACCTCTCTGTGGCCTTTCAAAACCATGGCCTGCAGGGAGATGGGGTGGTGGTGAAGTTCGTGGAGTTGATGAGGCTGGTGGTGGTGGTGGTGGTGGTCGTATCCTGCAGTAAAATGATTGCAAGTTAGGTATTGGATATTGCCGGGTTAACATGGTTTGAGCATGCTACAACTTGACGAGAATCGCAATATTAATTTATCACTGTAGCACGATCCCAGGGCCTTTGTCGGTAAAACAAATGTTTAGGGTTTGGTTCATCAGTGTTTTGTTATGTTTTAGCCGCTCTATATATCATGGTTGGTCAAGTCCCTTCAACCTACTTGGCTACCCCTGGACTGTAAACATACACATTAAACATACGACATACACATGACATACAACAACATACACATACACAGTTGTACTCACACCTGCAGGCTCAACTGCACTCTTCTTGGGATCCCCTGGACAAGACCCAGACATACACATACAACACACACAACATATACATACACAGTTGTACTCACACCTGCAGGTTCAACTGCACTCTTACTGGGATCCCCTGGACAAGACCCAGAAATACACATACATCATTCACATGCAACATAAACAACACATACAACATATACATACATACAACTTACACAGTTGTGCTCACACCTGCAGGTTCTACTGCAATCTTACTGGGATCCCCTGAACAAGACCCAGACATACACATACAACATTCACACACAACATGCACCACACATACAACATATACATACAACAGCATACACATACACAGTTGTGCTCACACCTGCAGGATCAACTGCCCTCTTATTTGGATCCCCTGGACAAGACCCAGCCCTATGCATGAAGGCTGGCTCCTCAGCCTCCTCCCACATCGCATGTAGGCCAGGCGCTGAGGCAGGATTCTGCATGCTCCAACTCCGTTGCTCACCAAATGTTTGAGCTTGGGAAGGATGCGGACGGAGGGATGACCGCCCCTGGGCCCCTGATTGATTTCCGTGTGATGGAGCAATGGTCATGGCGAGGAAGGGAGACTGGTTGATCAGCTTGGGGGTATTCTTGGTCCCAGGTTGACAGGTCGTCACCACAGCCCCCCCCCAGGTGGCAGGGAGGGAGCCCCTGGGGCTGGGTAGCTGTTCATTGTGGTCGGCCGTCTGTACCGTGGCTGACCTAGTTTGGGGCAGGGGGTACATTCCAGCTCCAGAGCCGCCTGGAGACTGCGTGAGAAGACCCTCTTGGTGCTTGAAGATGTGCTCGTAGTATAACCTGGGCCGTCTGGGAGCTTGCTGAGTTGGGCCAGGCTTCTTCCGGATTAGGGAAGGGAAGTCCGGTCCTTCGCTGTGTCCTGAAAGCGGTCCCAGGGGCTGAGACCTGTTTTCAAACTTCTGCGGAAAGGCAGACATCAAAGCGTGATTGTGATTTTCTCCTGGACTAAACAGCAAAGGATTAGCAGAGCGGGTTATGCCTGCGTCTTCCTCGCCCTCCTGCTCCTTGCCACCCTCAAGCATATCGACAGTGGGGACCCAGCTAGGCAGGTCTGAAAGCTGTGCAGAGTCCATGGTGTCTCGTGGAAGCCAGCTAGGAACTTCACCCAAGGAGTTTTGCAGCGGATTCTGATTCTCATCATGCTTGATAGCGAGCAGGGTCTCCAGATTAGGCAGGATTCGCTCCCCGCCCCCATCAGGGCGGACATGCCCACTGCTGGTGACACCGAAGCCACTCCAGTCGGCACTTGCTGGGAAGACGTTCCCGGCCTCGGGCAGGGGGGTGGTACCACTCTCGACGAGCCAAGACCTGCCCGGAGGGTTTCGAGGACTCCCGTAGGGCTGGGTGCTAGGCATGCTGTCTAAACGCCCTCGAACGGAGAGCTGGTTGCACGAGGGAGGTGGGGTAACTTCGTTGGCGCAGTAGTCTGCAGGGCCATTAGGGGGAAGCTGGTCAGCACTGAGCTGGTCAGCAATTGGGTTTGGGTGATATAGGTTTAGGGGGTCTAGGGTTTAGGTGATTTAGGTTTAGGTGGTCTAGGGTATAGGTGGTTTAGGGTTTAGGTGATTTAGGTTTATGGTTTAGGTGGTTTAGGAAAAAAATTGCTGACCAGCTAAGTGCTGACAGCTGGTCAGCTTCCCCCTACCTGCATGGCCGCCTTGGGAGTGATAGAGATCAACCTCCCCAGCAGGAGGGTGACCTCTAGAAGAGAGGAAGCCTGAAAAGGGCGACTCTTCAGCATCTTTATGAAGTTGTTCACCGGGCTGCAAAGAAGGGATACGCAGGCTGCCACGCTCTGGCAAGGCAGGCATTCCTGCGTGGCCATCCAGCCCCGAGAAGCCTTGGAACATGGGGGGCGTGGCGAAGTTGAAACTTCGACCTGCATTGGAGGGGAGTGGTGAGTTTCAGATTTCGCTTTAGAATCCATATTCGCATCAGGGTTGTTTTTGGCGGAGCCCCCCCTCCTGGGGGGCGGGATACTCGGATCATGTAGCAAATATGTTTTTAGACCTGAGCACACACCACAGTCAAAAATATTTTGATCCAGACAAAACAACAAAACTCACCAACTTCTACTTCTGCCGTGTCCATTTCCAAGGGGTACTCGGATCTTGTGGCAAACTGCTTTTAGACCTGAGCACGCACCACAGTCAAAAATAGTTTGATCCAGACAAAGCAACAAAACTTACCAACTTCTACTTCATCCGTGTCCATTTCCAAGGGGTACTCCGATCTTGTTGCAAACATGCTTTTGGACCTCAGCTTGTCGTTTGCCTTTGGACTGTTCCCCACAGCGAACATGCTAGATGACCTGAGAGATCCTGGTGCAGTGCGATCACTACTCCCTGCAAACAGACTGGATGTCCTAAGGGACCCGGAGCCATGGTGCTGCTCACTCCTCTCGAGCCCGGATCCAGAAAATGGATTGGCTTTACGGATTTGATCGAACGCAGCAATTGTTGCCTCATTTGGAGGGGGGGGAGAATGAATAGGATGCCACTGGTCATGTTGCCGCCCCAGGAGGGATCCTCTTCTCTGTAGTGGGGAGGCGCTAGTTGTCACTTGTTTACCCTGGTAAGATAGGGGGAAGCTAGTCAGCACTTCACTGGTCAGCGCTCGGGTTGATGTGGTTGAAGTTGAGGTGGTTCAGGTTGAGGTGGTTAAGGTGGTTTTGTTTTTTGCCCAGCCAAGAGGGAGCCTCTTCTCTGTAGCGGGGAGGCCCTAGCTGTCACTTGCTTGCCCTGGTTTGATAGGGAGAAGCTAGTCAGCACTTCACTGGTCAGCGCTCGGGTTGATGTGGTTGAAGTTGAGGTGGTTCAGGTTGAGGTGGTTAAGGTGGTTTTGTTTTTTGCCCAGCCAAGAGGGAGCCTCTTCTCTGTAGCGGGGAGGCGCTAGTTGTCACTTGCTTGCCCTGGTTTGATAGGGGGAAGCTAGTCAGCACTTTGCTGGTCAGCGCTCGGGGTGATGTGGTTGAAGTTGAGGTGGTTCAGGTTTAGGTGGTTTAAGATTAAGTGGTTTAGGTGGTTTAGTTTTTTTTCCAGCCAGGAGGGAGCCTCTTCTCTGTAGCAGGGAGGCGCTAGTTGTCACTTGGTCACCCTGGTTAGATAGGGGTAAGCTAGTCAGCACTTAGCTGGTCAGCACTCGGGTTTATTTGGTTTAAGTTTAGGTGGTTGGATATGTGCATAATAAACGAATAATACGAATACAATAGATGAATGCGATGGCAGTACAAAATAAAGCAACCATCAGGAGTAGAACAAGGTATTTCCCTTTAACTTCACCAGTTTCAGCTTGAGATTTGTAGATAGCTTCAGCTACGAAAAGGAAACGGTCTCTCTAACGCATGAATGGTTCAGTGTTTTTGGTGGTTAGGAAAAAATAAGTGCTGCCCAGCCAGGAGCAGGGGGTGCCATGAGGTTAACTTGACCCGGAGTCTAGGTGTTTTCTGTAATAGGGCTTTCGGAAGGGAAACCAATCTTGGTACCAGGGGAACAGCCAGGAACAGCTGTTTCGACCTGAATGTGGTTGATCGGACGGATTTGGCTCAGTGCCCCCCCCCCCCCCCCCCCCGACACACCCCCCCCACACACCCCTTCCCCCTCTGTGTGTTAGAGCTGACCAGCTTCACCTACCTGGTTCATTCCCGTCGTGATCGTAAGCGTCTTAGGAGGCCCAATGGGGGGAGAGAATGAAGACTGCATCAGGTTAGTTGCATTCGCAAGAGGGCTGAAGGGAGGCCCTACGAGGGAGAAGAGCCGTATGTAAGGAGAGGAGGGCGGATGGAGGTGTCAGTGAGAGGAGAGTGGAGTGGAGGGGTGGGGGGTCTGGGAGGGTGGAGGAGGATGGAGGGGGGAGGGTCTGTGAGAGGGGAGGAGGGTGGAGGGGGGGGTTCTGTGAGAGGAGATGAGGGTGGAGGGGGGGGTCTTTAAGAAGGGAGGAGGGTGGAGGGGGGTGTCTGTGAGAGGGGAGGAGGGTGGAGGGGGGGGGGGGGGGGGGGGGGGGGGGCTGTGAGAGGGGAAGAGGGTGGAGGGGGGGGGGAGCTGTGGGAGGGAAGGAGAGTGAAGGGAGGAGGCTGTGAGAGGGAAGGAGGGTGGAGGGGGGGCTGTGAGAGGAGAAGGGGGGGGGGCTGTGAAAGGGGGGGAGGGTGGAGGGGGGCATCTGTGAGAGGGGAGGAGGGTGGAGGGGGTGGAGGGGGTGGAGGGGGGTATCTGTTAGAGGGGAGGAGGGTGGAGGGGGGTATCTGTGAGAGGGGAGGAGGGTGGACGGGGTGGAGGGGGTGGAGGGGGGGGGGGGGGCTGTGAAAGGGGAGGAGGGTGGAGGGGGGTATCTGTGAGAGGGGAGGAGGGTGGAGGGGGTGGAGGGGGTGGAGGGGGTATCTGTTAGAGGGGAGGAGGGTGGAGGGGGGGTATCTGTGAGAGGGGAGGAGGGTGGACGGGGTGGGGGAGGGGGGTATCTGTGAGAGAGGAGGAGGGTGGAGGGGTGGAGGGGGGGTATCTGTGAGAGAGGAGGAGGGTGGAGGGGGTGGAGGGGGTGGGAGGGGGGTATCTGTGAGAGAGGAGGAGGGTGGAGGGGGTGGAGGGGGGTATCTGTGAGAGGGAGGAGGGTGGAGGGGGTGGAGGGGGTGGAGGGGGGTATCTGTGAGAGGGGAGGAGGGTGGAGGGGGTAGAGGGGGGTATCTGTGAGAGGGGAGGAGGGTGGAGGGGGTGGAGGGGGGTATCTGTGAGAGGGGAGGAGGGTGGACGGGGTGGAGGGGGGTATATGTGAGAGGAGAGGAGGGTGGAGGGGGGTATCTGTGAGAGGGGAGGAGGGTGGAGGGGGTGGAGAAGGGTATCTGAGAGAGGGGAGGACGGTGGAGGGAGGTGTCTGTGGGAGGGGAGGAGGGTGGAGGGGGATGGGGGAGCTGTGAGAGGGGAAGAGGGCTGAAGGGCGGCTCTGCGGGGGAGAAGAAGGGTATGTTGCGTATATTAGCAAGAGTCAGGCAGATTTTTGAGAATATCCTATTTCGTATCTTGACGAGCTGGAGAAAAGCCATATTTATATATATAGCAATTGGTAAGTATTCCTCGCTCATACCAATACCTGTGACCTGGACAAGTGCAAGAAAGCCCTCAATGCCGCAAGGGCGGCGTACCTTGAGTAGGTGACCGGAATAATTTTTCACTATGAAGTTCAGTCTGCACAAGCCACGACACTCCTCCATAGGATATGACGAGGGACAGCCGAAATCAACACGACCACTTTTGCCTCTTTCCTCGCTCATACCAATATCTACGTGACCTGGACAAGTCTTTAAACTGTCTTGTCCACTTACTTGGCTCCCTGCTTTTCGTGGGTATCGCACGAGGGGACTTGGACTTGGAAGACGGTGAGCAGCCCAGATTTGGCTGGACAAGTTCGATGCAGCGTCGCCTGCGACGCTAAAAATTGGCGGAGAGTGATCGCGAGGGAGCGACAGGTGGCAACGGAAGCGAGTTAGATACGAGACCGTTGGCTGACGTGTCGGGCTTCATCGCGGTCAGACGGATGGATGGATGGATGAATGGATGGATGGATGGACGGATGGATGGATGGATGGATGGATGGATGGATGGATGGATGGATGGATGGACGAACGGACAAATGGGTAACACTGGGGGCTCCGCCAAAAACTGTGCAACCATTCAAATTCAAATCCAAATTCAAATTCAAATCCAATACCTGGGAGGGAGAAGGTCCTCAGTGGGTCAGCTGCGGAAGAGGGCCTCCTAGTGGTCGGGTCCTGCCCTTCTGATGACAAGTGGGCGAACTTAGCGTTGTGCAGGGACACGAGGGAGGCAAGGGGGGCGCCGTCCGCGGCATCCCTGTCATGTATCCGAGAGGGATCACTCCCATGGCCGCCAAAGCTACTGCCGCTAGCGTGGGGATCTGCCTCCTGGTTTCGGAGCTGAAAGTGGAGAGGGAGGAAAGGGAAGGATGAGTTCCTAGTCACAATGATCAATAACAGGCCTGCCTCCTGGTTTTGGAGCTGAAAGTGAAGAGGGAGGAAAGGGAAGGATGAGTTCCTAGTCACAATGATCAATAACAGGCCTGCCTCCTGGTTTGGGAGCTGAAAGTGGAGAGGGAGGAAAGGGAAGGATGAGTTCTAAGTCACAATGATACAATAACAGGAGGAGGGGAAGGAAGAACACCATAGCATTTTTTTGTATGGGCTTCGTGGAGCAACTTCTAGGCAGCTCCCTTTCCCTGTCCTTGATCCAAACCTGAAGCTAGCTGCCTAGCTAGTGCATCTGAAAGCTGATATGATAATCAATCCAATGCAGCCTCAAGCATTAGGTTTGGCCCAGTGGCTGGCTATCGGTGCTGGCGGGAAGATGCCATATTGCCATGAGTAGCCTAAATATGAAACATAGCATTGTAGAGAGCTGGCTTCTATAACGAAATCGAGATGGAATAAATTTAGAAATTAGCAAGGGACCAACCTGGGGATGAGAGGATACAGCAGACAGGTGCTTGTGCACAAACCAAATGAATGCGTCGCTGTGGGAATATGAGGGAGGTAGACACCAGGGTCCTACATGACGCAAGTGCGTCCTAGCGCGCAAGGTTTTGGAGCCCGACTGCGCCCGACTGTAAGCAACCATAACTATATATAGATGATGGTAGGGAACGGCAATATGATATCATATGATATCATATGATGCCGGCAGCCTGACTAGGTCAAAGTTACCATTTATGTACAATATCATATGATATCATACTCGCCTTTGGTCAATATCATATGATATGCCGGTCCCTATATAGGTATATATAGATCAATACAATATAAATAAATACAGGTCAAGCACTAGAACCAGAGGTGACCGGCCCTGGTTCATGCTCAGGTGGCGTGGGATAAAGGCCTCAGTCGATTGGCATGGGACGACGGCCTCAGTCAATGCCGAACCCCTAGGTATAATCTCCACCTCCCCCCCCAGTAGTACGGGTGTTGTACCGAGGTTCGACTCTCCTTGGGTCCCGGTAACTAGAACTAGAACTATCACTATATCTATAATTATATCACCACATAGCTAGAACTATATATCACTATATCTAGACCAAGATCTAGACCAAGATCTAGAGTAGAACCTACAAATGCTGCAACCACCACCACCACTCCTAATACAACTGAGTTTTTTCCGCTGCCAGTGGCGATCGCTACCTGGGACCCTGTTTTGGCCAAACTTTTTGCTACCCCGAGAATCCCCAGCAACGCCCCCCAAGTCCCCTACCCCCCACCCGGCCGGCCCAGCAGGGCAGCCCTTCGGGCAACCTACCCAAATAGCTACCAGGGGCCCAACCTTGGAAGACACCAAATCCCTGAACGCTACCAGAAGAATCCCTTTCTGAGACGAAAAAAGCTATGCTACAGCTGCAACCTGAGTGAAACATGCGGTGCACAATTTTGGGAATGTTTGGTGTCTTGGTATATGCCACAAACTCGCCCTCTCCTTCTTCTCAATGTGTGGTGCATCACTGAATTACATTTTCACTGTAGCACGAACTCAGGGCCCACGTTGGTAAAACAATTGTTTGGGGTTCAGTGTTTTTTCATTTTAGCCCCTCCTATCACAGTTGGGCAAGTTCTTTTAGCTTGTTTGGCCTACCCCTGGACTGCAACAACATATACCGTCTCTGTCACCCCTACGCTTAACATAAGTTGCATGTGAACGGGCTAAATAAACAAAACTCACTCTCCTTTTCCGACGGTTGATCGCTGGAAGTACGTCTTGACCTCGTCAGTACTGCGTAGACATTTGGCATGGAGCCGTGTCTCCTTCCATGTGGGTCTTTCGTCTGTAATAGGCCAGACACGGCAAGAGCACTGTGCAGCACAGGTGTGTGGCTTTTAGTCAGGGTAGACAAGGATGGGGGATGAGGATAGAGGATGGGGGACGAGGCTAGAGGATGGGGGATGGGGGATGGCTTTTAGTAGATGTGTGGTAGCGGATGGGGGGCTGGGGGATAGGGTGGGGGATGGCTGTTGTCAGAGTGGTCCTGAGTGGAAGAGGAGGGGGGATGAGGGATTAGAGGATGGGGGGGATGGGAGCTGGCTTTCGTCCGGAGTGGCTCGCGGCTGGGGGATGGGGGGATCGGGATGGGGATGGGGGATAGAGGATGGGGGCTGGCTTTTTTCAGAGGGGATAGAGGAGGGGGATGGGGGGATAGCGGCTGGGGGATGGCTTTTAGTCAGGTGGATAGCGGATGGGGGCTGGGGAGAGCTTCGAGGATGGGGGATGGCTTTAGTCCGCGTGGATAGAGGTGGGGGAGGGGGGATAGAGGACTGGGGGCGGGATGGCTTTAGTCAGCGTGCGATATAGAGGATGGGGGATTGGGGGATAGAGGATGGGGATGGCGTTTAGTCAGAGTGGATAGAGGATGGGGGCATGGGGGTAGAGGAGGGGGATGGCTTTTCGTAGAGTGGAAAGAGGATGGGGGGCTGGGGGATAGAGGAATGGGGATGGCTTTTCGTCAGGTGGATATAGAGGATGGGGGATGGGGGATAGAGGATGGGGGATGGCTTTTAGTCAGAGTGGATAGAGGATGGGGGATGGGGGATAGAGGATGGGGGATGGCTTTTAGTCAGAGTGGATAGAGGATGGGGGATGGGGGATAGAGGATGGGGGATGGCTTTTAGTCAGAGTGGATAGAGGATGGGGGATGGGTGGATCGAGGATGGGGATGGTTCTTTTAGTCAGAGTGGATAGAGGATGGCGGGCGGATGGGGATAGAGGATGGGGGATGGCTTTTAGTCACAGAGTGGCATAGAGGATGGGGGGATGGGGGAATATTAGAGGCTGGGGGATGGGGGATAGAGGAGGGGGGATGGGGATGGGCGGAGATGGAGGGCTAGGGAGGGGGATGGGCTTTTCGGTCCAGCAGATGGCTAGCGGATGGGGAGGATGGGGGATCGCGGCTGGGGGATGCTGGCTTTTTAGTCAGAGTGGATAGAGGATGGGGGATGGGGCTAGAGGATGGGGGGCTTGGGGAGGGATGGGGGATTAGAGGAGGGGGGATGGGGGATTGGGGATTAGAGGAGGGGGATGGGGGCTTAGAGGATGGAGGCTGGGGGATGGGGGATGATGGTGGGATAGCGGAGGCCCCGGGATGGGGGATCGAGGATGGGGATGGGGATGGATTTTAGTTAGAGGTTGCGATTAGGATGGGGGATGGGGGATAGAGGAGGGGGGATGGGGGATCGAGGAGGGGGGATGGGGGATAGAGGAGGGGGGCTGGGGGATAGAGGATGGGGGATGGGGGATAGAGGATGGGGGATGGGGGATAGAGGATGGGGGATGGGGGGATAGAGGATGGGGGATGGGGGATGGGGGGCTGGATTTTAGTCAGAGTGGATAGCATGCATTTTGGTGGGGGCAGCTAGAGGATGGGGATGGATTTTTAGTCAGAGTGGATAGCATGCATTTTGGTGGGGGCAGATAGAGGATGGGGGATAGAGGATGGTGCATGCCATTTTGGTGGGGTAGATAGATGATGGGGGGAGGGATAGAGGATGGGGGATACAGGATGGTGCATGCATTTTGGTGGGGGTAGATAGATGATGGGGGATAGAGGATGGGCATGCTTTTAGTCAGGTGGATATAGGATGGGGGGGTGGAGGATATAGGATGGGGGATGGGGGATAGAGGATGGTGCATGGCTTTTAGTCAGGTGGATATAGGATGGGGGGTGGAGGATATAGGATGGGGGATGGGGGATACAGGATGGCGCATGGCTTTTAGTCAGGCGGATAGAGGATGGGGGATGGGGGATAGAGGATGGTGCATGGCTTTTAGTCAGGAGGATAGAGGATGGGGGATAGAGAATAGTGCATGGCTTTTAGTAGGAGGATAGAGGATGGGGGATGGGGGGATATGAGGCTGTTGCATGGATTTGGTTGGGGTGGATAGAGGATAGTGGCATGCATTTTGGTGGGGGCAGATAGAGGATGGGGGGATAGAGGATGGTGATGCATTTGGGGGGGGGGGGGTAGGATAGATGATGGGGGGATAGAGGAGGGGGGATGGGGGATGGGGATAGAGGATGGTGCATGGCTTTTAGTCAGGAGGATAGAGGATGGGGGATGGGGGATAGAGAATGGTACATGGCTTTTAGTCAGGAGGATAGACGATGGGGGATGGGGGATAGAGGATGTTGCATGGATTTTGGTTGGGGTGGATAGAGGATAGTGCATGCATTTTGGTGGGGGCAGATAGAGGATGGGGGATAGAAGATGGTGCATGCATTTTGGTGGGGGTAGATAGATGATGGGGGATAGAGGATGGGGGATACAGGATGGTGCATGCATTTTGGTTGGGGTAGATAGATGATGGGGGATAGAGGATGGTGCATGGCTTTTAGTCAGGTGGATGCAGGATGGGGGGTGGAGGATATAGGATGGGGGATGGGGGATAGAGGATGGTGCATGGCTTTTAGTCAGGTGGATACAGGATGGGATATAGAGGATGGTGCATGGCTTCTAGTTGGGGCGGATAGAGGATGGGGTGGAGGATAGAGGATGGGGGATGGGGGATAAAGGATGGGGGGGGGGAAGGGGGGGGGGGGGGGGGGGGAGCATTACCCGTTAGTGGGTGGGGGGATAGGGCTAGATTTTGTTTTTAGTTATGAAAGGAATTTCACCCCAGGAGTTAGGTCTCCCAACACAAATTAGCGACACCGAGGATTCAATTTGAATGGTGTTGCCACTCCTACAAACTAGTAGGCGTACTTTGAATGGGAGACTGTGGGGCTCGACATAGAGGACTATCTGAGTATCTGACTGTCAGGTCAGGAAATGTTAGGTCCAGGCACAGCTATTTGTTTGAACACACATCTGCGCTGTACCCTAGCAAGCATGGAGCTAAGCGTTACCCCCCCCCCCCCCATGACCAATCACTCAATATGACAGCATACACAATTTGGCGGGGAGCTGGGAGGCCATTAAAACCTCCCACATTCTTGCCAGCCCCAAATGAAGGCTCAACCGCGACCTCAACCTCAACCTTAACCTCAGTACGACACCTCACACTTGGTAACTCAAACTCGGTACGACCTCAACCTCAACCTTAACCTCGGTACGACACCTCACACTTGGTAACTCAAACTCGGTACAACCTCAACCTCAACCTTAACCTTAACCTCAGTACAACACCTCAAACTCGGTAGCTCAAACTCGGCACCACAACCGTACTACTACCAAACGTGCTGGCAGTCAGAGCATGATGTATAACAGTCGGGCTTATGATATCATATGATCAGTCTGGCTAGGCTAAAGTTACCATTTATACACTGTATCATATGATGCAATTTGTACGATATCATATGATATCATACTCACCTTGGGCAAACATCATATGATATGCCGGTCCCTACAAATGAGCAAAAACTATAGGAAGAATGCAAGCTGTTGGTGCATTTTTCCAAACCAACTCCAGGGCTGGAAGGCGAGTTCAAAGGAGCTGGTCAATGCTTTTCTTTTCGGCTACCAGCACTAGCTTCTAGGCAGCTCCCTAAGACTGCCACTGGGCCAAACCCAAATATTCCAGTAGCACTGGAAAGCTGACGATATCAGCTTCCAGGTGCCTAGGTTGCACTAGGTTGCAACAGGTTTGCCTGACTATCCAGTCAGGGGAGCTGCCTGGAAGCTGCTGCTTGTAGCTGAAAAGGAAAGCTATGGTTCAAGGGAGCTGTTTGATTCTCCCACAAGGCCAATTGTTCAATTGGCCAGGTGGGAGTGTTCAATTGCTCTCTTGTCGACCCACAATTCCATCCCCGCTCCATATTTGGTACGAAATTCAAAGTGCAGGGCAATAAGCAGTTATTCAATAGAGATCTTGTGATTATCTTGATTTGCTTGCTGAAAAGCCGGAATTATGTTGTGCTGCACCGGTGTTGAGCTGCATTTAGTGCATTCAATAGATATTACCTTACTATAGGTGGACTGTGAATCGACTGTTCTTGAACAGGGTATGATCTTCAGTTGGTACACTTTTCTGTTTAAATTCAAAACCTCAGTTGGGCTGTGTAGGTGCACCTCTTCATGTACTGCACTCACTAGATTTGTAAAGTTGAAATGGCTGAGGTGATGCATTGCCACACACATGGAGCTCGGTAGGAAAACAAAAGTGTCAGTCTGGCTCATGGGCTAGCCCCGTGATGTGACCTATTTACAGGGAACGGCATTATGATATCATATGATATCAAGTCATCATATGATATCACATGATACCGGCAGTCTGACTAGGCTTAACATACCATTTAAATGCAATATCAAATGATGCAATTTGTATGATATCATCTAATATCATTCTCACCATTGGCCAACATCATATGATTTGCCGATCCCTACCTATTTAGGATCCCAACCGACTGTTTTCACCATCAACTACAATTACTCCACGCCAGACGAGACGCGTTCACAAATCGAAAAATGAGGCGCAATATGCCTGAACGGACGAGGAGGGTGCGCATACTACGTATAGAGTAGGGTCACCACCAACCGTCCCTCGGCGAACTTACCTCATCATACCAGTTAGCTACAACCTCGACTGGTGGACGCTCGCCACTCTGCAATTGTCCCCGATACCATTCATTAAATTCCTGCCAATACCTGAGGTGAGAGACACAGGTGGGTAGCTTTGAGCTTGAGAGCCATACACACACTCACGGCAGGTACCAGTGCAGGTACCAGCACCGTGCATGTAAGTGTACCAATGCGAGTTAATGGCTGTGGGTGTATGCAGGCGCGTGTGTGAAGCAACAAAACAAACACCCATGCCAATCCTGCACATGTTCTATCGCATCTGTCAGATACGTGCGGATCCTCGGCAAGTAGGGGACTTTGTAGTAACGACCCACGAGGGCTAATGTTTTCATGCTTTCCCGTAGCCGTAGAGTGAAGGCATTCTGATAGCCACATCGCAAAGGACTTACCCGATTGGTCTTCGATTGGCACCACGAGTCTCAGCATGGCGCCTACGCATTCGACTAGGCTTCCATTCCAAGCGGCATCTAGTCTAGAGGGCCAGGGAGCTTGTGGCTTGCACACGTTAGCGTTCCCCCGCGGCACAAGCTGAGCAATAGGATTCCGCTTAACTTTCAGTACAGCTGCCGCATATCACTGGGGACACCTTTCAGTAAGTTGCTACACCAGGTAGGTCCCGAGAAGTCAGTTCGCCAGGTTGAATAGATCAACCCAAAATACACAAGAACTCGGTTTCTCTACGCGAATAGAATGCTATGATATCGAAATGACGCTCGCGCTGCTCTCGCGTACGTCACAAACCGCCTCTTGATTGACAAGGTTTGAGTGGCAGGCCACGCAGCTGTCGGGTAGCTAGTCGGCATGTTAAAAGTCCTCCCCGCCCGTCCCCGCCCTTGTCCAAGGACTCCAAGCTGGCGCATTTCTGCTCGCTATTTGAACCGCCGCCCAACCTCCCAGCTCGCGCTCGGCCCCCCCTGCCCTCTGTCATCACCTACCGAGCGCGAGCGGCCCCCTGCCGCCCTCCATGAACTAATATTACCGCGCCTTCCAGGCCTGTACCCATGCAAGGCAACTACAATAAAAAAAATCCTATGCCCATGGTTTTAGAATTCAGAGAAAAAAGCGAAACCGGGCGAACATGGTATCAGCTTGGATAACACTCCGGAGAGTGGACTTTGTGTGTGCAGCACGCCAATCTATAAATGCGGAGACGAGAATAAGTTACAAGCACAGGAGACCCATTAAGGGGCACCAGTGGAGGAAAGGGGGCGGTAGCCTGGAACCTGATCAGGGTACAGGCTAGACAGCGCGTGTCAGAAGAACCGATGACGCAGTCAACAGGAAGCTGACATAGTACTGTCAGGACCGATAGTTCTAAGGGAGTACACAAGGAGTCACCAAGACATAAAACAAGCGAGAGCACCGCTATTCATGCTGATACTCCACCTATGACGCAGGTGACATACAATACTAGTACTCCACCTATGGCACTGGGGACATAGAACCATAAACTGGTAGCAAACAAAAATTATTAAGGAACGGCGGAAGAACAGGAAACCAGAAGAAAGCCTTGTCTAAAATAAAAGGATGAGAAAGGATGAACCAAAAACCACTGTAGTACTCCGAAAATGTAGCAGCAAAAAACTTGGGTCATACCGAGCTGAGCTGAGACCAAAATGGAAATGTAACCATCCATGGTAAGCGCAAAAATACTATTCATCCAGAATAGTAGGCACCAAACCAGAAAATCACAGGGAGGCCAAACAGAAATCAATCCTAATACCAAAGGAAGGGGAACAACGGTGACTGAAAGAACCGAGAACTTTAACCTAAAGAGAAGACTGAAAAAATCGTATATCAAAGTTGGGGAACAACGGTATAGAAAACCCGATCCGGGAATAGGAACCTAACGCCAATCAATGATAACCAAAGAGACGGATTGAAATATCGTGTGAGCGCAGCTCACGAGAGAATCAAAGCCTAAAGGACGCAGACAAGAGGACACTAAAGACTACGATGGAAAAAAAAGTCGATGGAAAAATCCACTACCTTAAAAACTATTCTTAGCATAGAATTCATGACTAGGTTGGGATGAAAAAACCATGATGAACTGGTTTCTTACCCAAAGATGGAAGTAAGAAGATTTATGAAAGTTAATTATCTTTTCCACATTCTAGGAGGTGGGTATCGCACCGCAAAGAACTCATGCACTCAAGACAAACCAAGCGCCTAACCACAAGCAAACCAAACCTGCAGCAAAATAAAAAATCCAAAGGATGCGAAGTTAAAATTTTCAAGAAACTTGTAGCCAACAAAGGAAACACAGGTCAATGAACAATAGAAGGTTAGATGTACAACCATAATACATAAAACCTGTTGTCCACTTGGAAAAAAAATAGTAAACGCATAAAAAGGACTTCAAAGAATTTACTGCAAAGGATGGACTGAAAGGGCGCTTGAAATACACTCGGAAAACAAGAAAGAGGTGAGCGGCGGTACATCTGCAAGTACAACAGCAAGATTACCCAGCCCACCAATTCACAGTAAAATCCGAAGGGAAACAACTACTACACTCCACAAAAAGTTCCAATCACATGAGGGGCTGGTGATCTAAAAACAGTGTGGAGTAAAAAGAAATAGCTAATCTATGATGAGCTCCACAGAACGAACCATCTGCCTATGGAACTAAGAGTCAGAAACCATCAAGACGCTATAACGGTGGTCTGAATTAAGTACCACCTTCCACCAAAACCAAGAAAGACAGCTGAAAGGAAGCTGCCTAAACAAAGCGTCGTAACGCTCCACCAATCTAGACTACCCTATAAGTCAGTCTAGGAGGTGCTGAGGAATAGGCACTCACACATAGGGCCATGTTAACCTACGTATGAGAACCAGCAGCACCTAAAACAATGAATCCTGGGTTGACTGTAACACCCCAGCCATACGCAGTATCAAGCTAGACCAGTGTTCAAGATCATCACTTACCCATTCGGCAACGGCTGCATCATCACATGGGCTTGACCCGAGTAATCCACCAGGGACGACAGGAGGCGTCGGAATTATCGACACCCGCGAGCCATCCGAGGTGGTCGGAGGTTGGCGACTATTAGTCAATGGACCTGATCCAGGTACCACTATGATCGAAGGCTGTCTAAATCCTAAAGCTTCACCGCTAAAACGTGGCACAGAGGAGGGCCTGGCGACCCCCTGAGATTCGGCTAAGATTATAGTTGGATATCCAACTCCCCCCCGCCCTAAAACTTCACACACAATACAGCAAGATCAGGCCCTGGTCTAGAATGCAACAATGATACATCCAGCCAGGCCAGCCAACAACAATTGGGGTTGTTAAAGGGCGTAGGGAATTACCGGTAACACATAACATATCACCGTTTGATGACAGGAGGGATGCAAGCGGGCACGGGGACCCATACTAAAGGGAGAACCCAGGAAGACAGTTTAGAACTGAACTGGAGATAGAGAGTACATCACTACTCACTACTAACTGGCGCAACATTGGAAACCCAAATATAATAACCCTTACTCACCAGGGAATACCCAAACAGTCTACCAAATAATGCCTTTCTAACTAGCTTGTTGCGTGACTGCCCAATACTAAGATTACATAGCAAGGGCAACCAAACAAACGCAACAACGACACATCAGGTGCAACCCCAAAGAAAAGCTCCGAAGGAGTCTTGTCTCCCTAGATGAACACGCGATTGCAAAGATAACACACTAGCACCATGCTGAGCAGTGTCATCATCAACAACTCATGCATGCCCCAACTAATCGAGATCAACCATGCCTCTATACCACTTAACTAAAAATTCCTAAGCCCTATCAGAACTCAAACACTTGAACCCAAACTCACGTAGCTAAGGCATACACCTAAGGGGGGAACCAGGGGCACGGGAAGACAAAGTAGTGACCTCTGTCGAACCACGGAACGCACCCAGGGGTCACAAGGAGCCTAAGAGAGAAAAAAAAATCCACCAAGATATCATGCCAAAGATCCTCCACGGCCGCTGGACTAGGGCCAGGACGGCGTCCACTGCGGCCTGTAGCATGGGCGAAGTCCGGCGCTGCGAGACCTGGGATCACAGAAGGTGGGGAAGCGTTAGGTCGAAGTCGAGATTAGAGGTATGGGAAAAAAGGAGACGAGAATGACAGTGCAGCAAGTCGCACCTGGTGCAGAAAATCGCACCAATGGCAGAAAATCGCAAATCGCAAGGGCAGAATTCGAAAATCTATCGCTAGGATGCGAAGAGCAGAGCCGAGGCATGAAAAGGTCCTAATATCCCGCCGTCGATGATCAGTCAATCCCAAGTCCCCCCCTCTATCGCTCGACTCACCCGGTTGGGGGGTAGAGGGAGCAGCACCCGTAGTGGTGCTGACCATACCCCCCTGCTTCCTACCACCTCCAGAATCTCCAGGTCCAGACGCGTAGGTCGTTCTCCTCTGGCGAACCCTACGGCAGTGCCGGCGATCCGCCAGCTTGATCGAAAAAATTCTCCAGAAGGTTGCACAGAGCCACTAGAGCGCAAGCTCATGCCAGGAGCCGACCGTCGGCAGGGCAGAGCAAAGGGGGCAAAGACGACGTAGACATCAGCAGGGAGCTTGGTCGGCTTGGCAACCTCCGGTATGCAGGCAGAGCCTCAAACACCGGAGAAAGGTTAGCGACGTCAAGGACGCGAGCAGACGAAGACGGGGTATCTCCACCGATGTCCAGGCTAGTCGCCGACTTGAGTCTGCACGTCACAGTCATCTACGACAGACGGGAGGAGGCGACAGACGGCAGGGGAGGAAAAAAGGAAGAGAAGATGGAAGGAAGAGGAATGACCGGGGGGGGTTACTTCCACGATGGCGGAAGGACTCTCATGACCGCTAGCAGAGGCAGCTGGTGCACAAACGTCTAGCCAATCATTAAGAGGAGCCGTTCCTCCGTTGGAAGGATTGGTCGCAGCCATCGCTGAGAATGATACTGCGCATCCCGCGCGTCCAGGAAAGACCATCCATGTCATGGAGTTTCTCAAAATGGCGGGAGGTCCTCGCGGAAGTTGCATCGTAAAGCAGTGGTAGTAAATGAAGGACCGTATAACCTATCAGCTTGGATAACACTCCGGAGAGTGGACTTTGTGTGTGCAGCACGCCAATCTATAAATGCGGAGACGAGAATAAGTTACAAGCACAGGAGACCCATTAAGGGGCACCAGTGGAGGAAAGGGGGCGGTAGCCTGGAACCTGATCAGGGTACAGGCTAGACAGCGCGTGTCAGAAGAACCGATGACGCAGTCAACAGGAAGCTGACATAGTACTGTCAGGACCGATAGTTCTAAGGGAGTACACAAGGAGTCACCAAGACATAAAACAAGCGAGAGCACCGCTATTCATGCTGATACATGGCTTGAAATTTGAATCGATCCTCATTTTGGACACTTTCTGGGCAGTTAGCTGGCAGCTCCAGATGAAGAAAATAAGGAAACGAAATCCAGGTCGGTTCAAATTTCAAGCCATGTTCACCCGGTTTCGCTTTTTCGCTAAGCGCTCAAAATCCGGGCAGTGGAGGTGGCTTTAATCGTTATTGCCTTGCATGTGTGTGGGCTGAAAGCCGCGGGAAGAAGAGTGAATGGAGGGCGGCAGGGAGTCGCTCGGTAGGTGATGACAGGGTGCGAGCGCGAGCTGGGAGGTTGGGCGGCGGTTCACTACCAGAACCAGAGTTCTCTGACTAGAACCTATCGGTTGTCAAATTGTCTTACTTCCTACCCATGCTTGCATGCACACATTTGTAGGCTCTCCCCAGTAGCCCAAGGTTACGAGCATGAAGCCACGTAAGCAGGTGTGCAGATTGTATTGACAACGATTTGTTAACGACCTAGGAAGTTGAGGATGCCGCATGGAGCATAGCGGGCGCCCTGGTTGCTACCCACGCCAACTGGAATGTTTCGTAGCAGGGGCGCGACCGTGTGGGACACATATTGCATGGTGCGCAGCTGCGAGGAAATAGAGCCACCATCTAACAAGGAGTTACGAAGTTACGTCGGGGTGCCAGGCCTGCAGCCATGTCGAGGTGTGCAAGCAACGCATGCAACGTACAAAAATGCGCATGGCAGCATTCCTGTGGTGGATAACGATCCTCCCACTGAGTTGCCACGCGGTGGTGACGACTTTCCGACAGATGACGAACGACTTCTGTAGGCAGTTGAAACCGAGCGAATTGACCTACTGATCAGTGTCTGGTCAGCTACTCGGGAATACCTAAAACGAGGGTTCCATTAGGGTCTAGACGCGCTGGAAGCGGGAAGGGAGTCTTAAGCCGTGCTTCTGACTCTTAGGGCCGTCTAAACTCCTGAGATCATTTCTTAGGCTTCCAGTTACAAGACACTCCGTGTTACAAGGTATTCATATACCACAATTGGTTTCTTGAGCCTGGTCGCGCTTTCAAACCGCGCCACTCGCTTTACTCCCCACCCCCGACGTCCCCTCGAGCCCACCATCACCGAGTATGGCCTCTTCTTCAGCCCAAGCTGCTGCGGCTCCACCTTCTGAGGTCCCGGATGTTGACGACATGGACCACGAGGAGCTCGTCCAGCAAGTCAAGGCTTGGGAGCTGCACAAGCTCTCCAAGGAGAAAAGAAAAGGCGCTGGAGGGCCGGCACCTTCGCCTCCCGACCTTTCAGCTACCGAGAAGGAGCTGAAGGAAGCGCGGATGGCTGTCAAAGTCAATGGCAAGAAGGTCGCCACAAGGCCTGACTCCACGCCGCTTGCCGCGCACGTTGCCCTCGTGGAGAAGAACAGGGTTATCGCTAGCCTCGAACTTCTTCACCATCACGAGGCCGAGGCCACCGCATCCAAGCACCTTGAGGAGATGGCTCGGCTCCAAATGCGAATGAGGGATGCCGAACAGGAGACACTTCGAGTTTCCGCTCTCCTGAAGGCCCAGCAAACGCCCCCCGCTGGACCACCTGAGGGCCCCGCTGCTGGATCGCCTGCAACGCCCCCCGCCCCCGCTGGACCACCGGATGGCCCCGCTGCTGGATCGCCTGCAACGCCCCCCGCCCCCGCTGGACAACCCGCGGCCCCCACAGCTGGACTGCCTGCGGGCCCCCCTGCTGATGGATCGCCTGCTGCTGGCCAGCCCGCTGCTGAAGCGCCCGCTGCAGGACCGCCCGCTGTTGGCCCTCCCGCTGGACCTCATTCGGACGCTTTAATGGCTCTACGTGCCCAGATTGAGCTGCTGGAGGCCAAGGCCAAAGTGGCTGAGCTACAAGCTGCGGCAGCTAAGGTAGAGTCACATGTTTTGCCCTTGGTCCCGAGGCCCTTAGTTGGCAAGTATGAACGTCCATCCCTTTGGACTGGGGTAGAAGATAAGAAGCTCCCGAGGGGTAGGATTTGGTGGAAGTTGCTAGAGTCATATTGCACGTTGCACCATATGTTAGTACCATCCAACATACCAAACTTCTTTGGTGGGGTAGCTGCCGAGTGGCTAGACCACCTCATGACCGCGTCACCGGCCATTACGTGGGCTGAGATAAAAACTCAGTTCCTAAACTTCTATGACCCCTACCATGCTGACGACGACATCAATGCACGCCAACGGCTGCATGCCAACTCGATTCGGCAGACCTCGACGGTTAGGCATTACGCTATGGCTTTCCAAAACGAAGTGCGCATTGCCGGGGGTATGCAATTGGATGATCAGCTAGTTCTGTTTCGGTTTGGTCTGATTCCAACCATCGAGGCACGATGCCGCAGACGTACTGCTGCACAAGGAGGCCGATTTTCCTCTTTAGACGAGCTTGTCGAACATGCTGCTGCCATTGAAACTGAACTTGCTGCCACCAAAACACCAACCCCTACCTCAGCCATGTACGTCCAGGCAAAAGGCAAACGGCCTGGTGGACCTCACGAGGGGTCCACCCAGCACAAGCACAAGAAGGGCACGGCCCAGACTCCAGCTGCAACGGGCCCGCCGCCCTTTTCCAGCCCTGCGGGACAGCTACAATTTGCTGAAAAGCATAAGTGGAAGCAGGCTGACGGTCAGCCCTGGACACCGGATGCTATTAAACTAGCTAAGGAGGGTAACTTATGTTACAAGTGTGGTACGAAGCGCACGGCCGCTACAGCCACTGCCCCCTCCAAGTGCCCTAGCTGCCCTACCGTTAGGAAGTAGGATGTAGGTCTGCTTGTAGACATAGATAGGGATGTTCTGTTTCAGTTTCCGTCCCCTACTATCTGTGTAACACCATCTACAGCACAGACCACATCCCCTCCTTGCCTTCCGACCCTGCCCCCGCCTCCTGCCATTCCATGCATATCTGCTTGCACAACAGCTTGTGTCCACGCGGACCAAGCTACCGCACACTTTGAGGCCACCCTATCGGGGGTATCTGGCAAAGTTCTCATTGACAGTGGAGCAGACTCTGTCTTCGTAGACGCAGAATTCTGTGCTAGGGCAAGTTTAGCCACCTTTACGGGCTCACCAGTCATGGTGCGGGTAGCTGATGGATCCCAAGTCCTCACTACTACGAGAACGAGTTTTGTCCTGAACTTAGGCAAACATAGGTCAGAAATTAAATCTGCTTATGTCCTCCCTACGCTAGGGCCCGGCACCACCGCACTTCTCGGAAGAAGTTGGATGATGCAGACGGGGTGCTGCATTGGTTTTGAAGAGACACGTCTCAGAGCCAGTTTCAAAATAGCTAAAAAGCATAAACGTAGAGTAGCAGTCGAACTGCACTCCACCCGACTCGAGTCGGAACCTCTCTCCATCAAGGAATTGGTTGCTTATACTTTGGCACGTATCGAATTTTTTGACACAGCACAGCGAAAAACGCCAGGAGTCCTGTCTAACAGAGCACTTAAAAAGTTTATCCGCAAATCAAAACAAAAACTCAATTGTTTCGAAGTCCTAGTCACATCAGTGGACCAAGACGACGATGCCTTTACGATTCGAGTAACGGCAGCACAAGCAAACAC
The DNA here is from genome assembly GCA_013435795.1 of Chlamydomonas sp. ICE-L. Lineage (NCBI taxonomy): Eukaryota > Viridiplantae > Chlorophyta > Chlorophyceae > Chlamydomonadales > Chlamydomonadaceae > Chlamydomonas > Chlamydomonas sp. ICE-L. Next base: position 4,500,378 of record JACBWV010000524.1, read on the forward strand.
GGTGCAACAAACGAAACACGAACGGATAATCTCGGGTTGCCAAACGGACTTTAAAAAGGTCTTCGCCCCGGCGGACAAGATTTCTGACCTTAGGGCTGACACCCCATTCGTATGCCCCCTCACGGAGGCGGCATCCCCACAATTCTCTCGAGGACACCGGTTGTCCCCCGCAGAACTGCTAGAGGTCCAAAACCAAGTTAAAGACTTGTTGGCCAAAGGCTACATCAGCCCTAGCTCGAGCCCGTGGGGCGCACCAGTCCTTTTCATCGCCAAACCCGATGGCTCTTGGAGGATGGCTATCGACTATCGTAAATTGAACAAGGTCACGGTACCAAATCGCTATCCCCTCCCACGAATTGACGATCTGTTTGACTCAGTTCGAGGAGCTAGTGTGTTCTCAAATCTGGATTTACGTAATGCATACCACAACATACGGTTACATGATTCAGACGTCCCGAAAACTGCGTTCATAACCCCGATGGGACTCTATGAATTCAAGGTTCTCCCTTTTGGGCTAGCAAATGCACCCTCGGCCTTTACAAAAGTCATGAACACCGTGTTCAGAGATTTAATTGGCAAATTCGTCGTCATTTACTTGGATGATATTCTCATCTACAGCAGTAATGATGAAGAACACGAAAAACACATTCGAATTGTGTTACAACGTCTTGAAGACAACCACCTCTTTCTTAAACGAGAAAAGTGTTTCTTCTATAGACCGGAAGTCAAATACCTAGGGCATGTGCTCTCCGGTGAAGGCGTCCGAGTCAACGAAACGAAGGTGAAAGCAGTTGCAGATTGGCCCACACCTACCTCCTCGAAGGAAGTTCAGCAGTTCCTAGGACTCTCTAACTTTTTCAGAAAGTTTATCCAAGGTTACTCGACGCTCGCAGCCCCTCTAATCCAGATTTCGAATCTAACAGACAGGCCAGCACCGATTTCACCGAAATTGAAACCGCCAGGACTGACAAAATCACCGACGGTGACACCAAGTCCGTAACCACTCGGAAAACGACAGGCAGGGCTCAAGGGACCTGCATTTCAAAATGTTTGGACCCAAGCCTGCCAGGAGGCATTCCTCGGCATCAAAGAAAGTCTTACGAAGGCTCCTTTGCTTGCACACCCTGACCCAGCGAAGGACTATCGGGCGGTAACCGATGCTTCTGTCGTTGGTACAGGGGGCGTTCTCATGCAAGATGGGCGACCCATCGCATACCACTCTCACAAATTCTCAAGCGCTGAACGAAACTACTCCACGGGCGAGCAAGAATTACTCGCAGTGTACTTGGCCTTGAAAGAATGGCGATGCTACCTCGAAGGTTGCACTGGCAAGTTCGAACTTGACACCGACCACGAACCCCTCGTCTACCTTGCAAATCAGCCCATGCTGAGCAGAAAGCAGGCACGATATCTTGAGTTTTTCTCGCGCTTCACGAACATGAAGTGGGCTCATATCGCGGGCCGTACTAACGTAGCTGACCCTCTGAGTAGGAATCCAGCCTTCTCAGAGGCTACGGCTTTGTTCATTCAGAGGCTGTCCGCAAATGACCCACTCCACATGCGCGAAATAGCCCCAGATATTCTGCATGGTTACACGGAAGACTTGTGGTTCGATAATCCGCACAATACCAAGTACCTCTCCAAACGGGCAGATGGTTTCTGGGTTGGCACCGGCAAATCCATACGAGCAGCATCTGAGTCGCAGATCGTTGTACCAAATGGTAATTCGCTCAAAGCTCGGATTTTGTTTGCTTTCCACGATACCCAACGAAGTGGACATGGAGGCATCGACCGATCTTTTCGATCTGTTGCACGCTACTATTGGTGGCCTGCCATGCGACTCGATGTCGTTGATTACGTACGCCACTGTGATTCTTGCCAACGGGTAAAAATTTCACATCAGAACCCGCAGGGTAACCTTCAACCCCTTTCGATTCCGACCGCCCCCTTCGATTCACTGTCCATGGACTTCATCGTTGGGCTACCGAAATCGAATGGTTTTGATCAGATCTACGTGATCGTTGATCGCCTCACGAAGATGGTCAAACTTATCCCATGCAAAACGACAGACGATGCTGAAAAGATTGCTACCCTGTTCCACGAGCGCGTGCTCAGCGAACAAGGCCATCCGCTTTCCATCATCTCTGATCGCGATGTTAAGTTCACGAGTAAATTTTGGCAAACACTCTTAACTCTGTGCGCTATCCGACCTGGAATGTCGACTGCATTTCACCCACAAACAGATGGTCAAACAGAACGTATGGACAGTGTTCTCGAAGACACTCTTCGCCATTTTTCCTCTGCGAATCAGAAAAATTGGGCCAGTCTTTTGCCGAATGCACAATTCGCCATCAACAACTCGTACAACAGAAGCATTCGAGATTTCCCGTTTCGGTTGCTGTACGGTAGATACCCTCGAGTGGCACTACAACCATCAGATGATGTCATCGCTACGGCACATCAACCAGCCCTGTCCTGGGTCGAGCATATGAATAACGCATATGACACGGCCAAGGCAGCGCTTAAATCCGCGAAGGATCGTCAAAAAACGTATGCAGACTTGCACCGTCGACCGGTGAAGTATACTCACGGTCAGGAAGTTTTGTTGAACTCGAAGAACATCAAATACTGGCCTGGTATGACTCGGAAGCTCATGCCCAGATTCGTTGGTCCCTACGAAATCTCTCACACTATCCAAAAGAGGGGGGAGACCATTGCAGTGACTCTATCCCTCCCCGAAGGATGGAAGATTCATCCAACGTTTCACGTATCTCTTCTCAAAGAATACCTATCCGACGGGACTGGGTTTATTAGACCAAATCCGGAATTGTTACGCACATGCGGTGAACCTATCTACGAGATTAGCAACGTTGTTGATCACAAGATACAGTCTGGTACGGTGTATTACTATGTACAATGGTTACACTCAGACCATGTTCACTCTTGGGAACTCGAAGAAGAGTTGTTACCTATGTGCTCTGAACAAATCGATTTGTATTGGAGACAACACCCTTCTCGGGTACAACCCGTGATAGGTGCCAACGACCCGAAACCTAAAACGGTTAAAAAACCTACTCACAGGGATTATGCGACTGTAATCCCTGATGAGTTTCTCATTCGAAAGAGTACTAGACTTCAGGAGAAGGCTAGGGCTAGAGAAGGGGGAATTGTGGTGGATAACGATCCTCCCACTGACTTGCCACGCGGTGGTGACGACTTTCCGACAGATGACGAACGACTTCTGTAGGCAGTTGAAACCGAGCGAATTGACCTACTGATCAGTGTCTGATCAGCTACTCGGGAATATCTAAAACGAGGGTTCCATTAGGGTCTAGACGCGCTGGAAGCGGGAAGGGAGTCTTAAGCCGTGCTTCTGACTCTTAGGGCCGTCTAAACTCCTGAGATCATTTCTTAGGCTTCCAGTTACAAGACACTCCGTGTTACAAGGTATTCATATACCACAATTCCCAGCGTTTTTAGAAGAGTAGGGGCATCAGAACTTGGACGCTCGTTTGGGCAAAATAAATATAGAATACAGGACACACTCCGCAGTAAACTTGCCTGCGTAGTCAACGTAGTATACTCCAGCAAACCTGTTGTCCAAGACGGTCTTCTTCATAATCAAGTTGTGTGTGCTACCTTTACATGGCTAGCTAGTTAGTTGAACAAAAGTTGTAACATTAAGTCAGTAACTTGTATTTGGCTGAAAAGTGTATCCCATTGGTTATGCCCCGCTATGGCGACGTCTCATAGCATGCAATTGTATTGAAGGGAGATGTGACTGCTGAAGAGAAAGAACAGATATATCAACCGTTCACATTGTAAACTCCTCCTTACACATGCGTGTACGGACTGTTCGGGAGCCTTGCAGATTTGGCGGAACTGCTTGATGCCTTGAAACAAAATAAGAGCAAGACTCTTCGAGTATGACTCGAATTGTCCACACCAGGCTTGTCTGCCAAGCCATCTGAATGTTTAAATAAATAAGTTGGCTTCGCAGCCGCGAGGGAATGGAACAGCTACGGCCAAAAGGACCTCACAAAATACAAAAAAGCCCCGGGTATCCATTTTGAAGGGTACGTGGCCAGCTACGCTGTACCAACCCCACACATGGCTTGGCAGTGCAGTACTGCAAGTTTCTCTCGCAAGGATCCACGTGCGACTCCAACACCGTACACTTTTCACCTCGCGCCCTCGCGTGTGTTACGACATCAAACAGACGATCGCGTCCTTGGCGGATATTCCCATTCTGCTCGGGTTTTGAGAAGTCTTCAATCGGCTCTTAGCACCTTCCTTTGTTTCGGAACGATCCACTTGAGCCAACTTCGATGTCACAAGCATTTGGAGGCCCAAGGGTAGCAACCCGAGCACCAGAGAAAGGCGTGTTTCCCCTGGACCACTTTGAGGAATGCAAACAGGTGCCTTCGGGGTCCCTAGCACGACCTGTAGCTTTGAAGCCACAATGGCCATGCACATTGGATTGTGTTGGAGGTGCCCATGCACATCATGCTTTGTCAGTCCACTGGATTTCATGTTCTCCCATGCCGACTTTGTTGTGATCCATATCCTTCATTCAAACTCTAGTCCCAAATGATCAATCACCTGCTCATTCTCACAATTCATCAAGATTTCTTGATCATGCATGAGATGGTTCACCACTTGGCGTATTTGTGTGGATGGAATGCATGCACACGTTGATTACATATTTAGCCCATGCATGGATGCATATGGGGCCATGCTTACAAACAGATAGCTTGCATGCTCATGTGTAGCATATGCATACATGCAAATGGGACAATGGGTACATATGAGAGGAGTAAATGCCTACATGGAGCGCACATGGATGAGGCAAATGCATGCAAGGATGTAGAATGTATGTATGTATGTATGTATGTATGTATGTATGTATGTATGTATGTATGTATGTATGTATGTTACAATCCAGGGGTAGGAAAAATAGGCTAGTGGGACTTGCCCAACCATGATAGGAAGGGATTACAAATATAAAGCATTGATGAACTGAACCCCAAACATTCGTTTTACTGACGGGGGCCCTGAGTTCGTGCTGTAGTTATCATTTAATTCTACAATATATAGAAACATGCATGCGTATGTGGAGCACATGCATACATGTAAATGGGACTCTGGATACATATGAGAGCATTGAATGCATACATGGAGCGCATATGGATGAGGCAAATGCATACAAGGATGCAGAAACATGTATATGTAGATACATACTCTGCCTGAGTACAAATGGATGTCATAGCTTTTATATTCAGCTACGAGCAACAGCTTCGTGGAAGCTCCCCTGCCTGGCTAGTGAGCCTAACCAAATGGGACCTAGTGCTCCTTGAAGCAGATGCAATCAGCTGTCCAGAATTGCTGGAATTTGGGGGGGTAGCTATGTGGCTGGCTCAAGGAGCTGCCTAGAAGCTACTGCTTGTAGCTGAGAAGAAAAGCTACGGTGAATATGGCCGTATCACCATATGGGTCATCTGTGGTCCCTCATTTATTTTTGATGTGGGACATCATCATCGGATACTCCCCCTACACCCACCCACCCCTCCCTCCCTTCACCCCACATCATTTTATTTTGTTGCTGTTGATGGTCTGACCTCCATTGTACATCTTGACCTCACGCAGATAGCTGATGAATACCTTCGGTGCGTCGAAAAGAATGATGGAGATTCTGCTCCGTGTCGAGAGTTGTCAAAACTGTACTTGAAATGCCGCATGGATAGGTGAGATTGCCTCCTTGTTTCCCATTAGCTTGGTGGCAATGATAGCGGTAGGGTGCCCTGGTAGGGGAGGGGGGAAGCTAGACCAGACTTATCCAGCCCGGGGGTAACCGTTTTCCCCCAAACCCTAACCCCCCCCCTAACCCCTAAACCCTTAACCCTAAACCTTAAACACTAAACCCCTAAACCCCCACCTCTGGGCTGGACAAGTCCGGACTAGCTTCCCCCTACCCCTAGTAGGTCCCCTGGTGGTCAGCCCAAGGGTGTGTAGGTGGGCGGTTTCATTGGTAGGATGAGGGGGTGGGAAATTACAGGTAGGGTAGATGGTAGCGGTAGCACTGAAAGGGGTAGTGTTGCTGGTGGAGATGGATGGGTGGTTCTGTGCGGCCCTATTATACAGTAGCTAGATTGCTGTGATAGTGATGGTAGCGGGGGTAGTGGTAGTGGTATTGTTGTTGGTGGTGATGGATTCAAGGTGAAGGTGATGGAAGGACAAGCTGGGGTTGGTGGACATATTCCTCAGCGTGTGTATGTACGTCTGTTACAGTTCAGGGGTAGGCCAAATAGGCTAAAGGGACTTGCCCAACCGTGATAGGAAGGTCTGAAAAGGAAAAAGCATTGATGAACTGAACCCCAAACAGCGTAAAATATCAGTGAATGCTCTGCTTGAAGCATGGTGTTGATGATTTTCTGTTGCTCGTTGTAATTGAGTAGATAAGGCGCACGGCTGGGGAATCAAATTCCCACCCACAACCACCACAAACAGACACACTCACTCACTCACTCACCCACCCACCCACCCACCCATACACCCACCCACACCCCTACACCCCTACACGCACACACCCACACACCCTCCCACACACCCACACACCCATAACATGTTGATAATTGAGTGGATAACGAGGACGGCTGGGAAATCAAATACCCGGCCGCGGTACTGCTTATTGGGTACCATACTAGGTTTCGGATTCGCATATTAATAGATTTAACACATGGCTATTGCGGCGTAAATATACTATATATGAATACTATAGATAGATAGATAGATAGATAGATAGATAGATAGATAGATAGATAGAAAGATAGATAGATAGAAAGATAGATAGATAGATAGATAGATAGATAGATAGATAGATAGAAAGATAGATTGATTGATAGATAGAAAGATAGATAGATGGATAGATAGATAGATTGATAGATAGATAGATAGATAGATAGATAGATAGATAGATAGATAGATAGATAGATAGATGGATAAATAGATAGATAGATAGATAGAGGGTTGCTCGTGTTGGGAGAGATAGCCTTGTAATTTCTGTTTGTGGTTGTTTAGGAGTTAGAGCATGCTGAGTAGAATGCATGAAGATGGTGATGACGATGATGATGAGGAGTATGAAGGGGGTTGGGGATTGCTGCTGATGCTGGTATTACTTGTTACGGTAGTGGTGTTGGAGTTGGTTTTATAAGCGTTGGTATTGGTGTTGATGGTGGTTATTTTGGTGTTGGTTTTGTTGTTGGTGAAGTCCATGAATTCCATTGTGATGGTGATGGCGATGGTGGTGGTGACGGTGATGGCAGTAGGGCTGTTGCTCCTAGGAACTACTACTGAGTCTTGGACCTGGGGCTGGTGGAGGTGAAAGAAGGGTGACGGTTGTTGGAGAGCTAACTTAAAAACACTTTTGATTGGACTGAGCACAATTGTTTGACAGTTGTAGAATGTGCCGTTTTTTATTTTTCTGATCAACACCTTGTGTGGCACATGTTTTATCGCTTGCCCAGGGTGGAGTCCTAACATATACACTGAGCTGTACCTATTCCTGAAGTTCTTGCCTTTCTTCATTCCTGTAATTTCACAGGAACTTGATGGAAAAGCAGGATATGGATGACCTGGGATTTCGGGAGAAGAAGAAGCTGGATTCATAGCATCATATTTGTATTGTACTTCTGCATGATTGATTGTTGGAACAACTACTAGTGGTATTCATTAGCTTGACTTCCCCCGGCTTCACCTACAGAAGATGAGGTAGCTTATAATTGTGTTTCCCACAACAATATCACTGTCTATGGATACTGAGGCCAATGCTGTCCTTAAATCCCTGTATCAATCCTGCCAGATTGTTCTTTCATGTTAGTTTGATCCCCGACTATATAGCGATATTCCAGGTTGCAAGCATTTGCACAGGTGCACTATCATAATATTTAGGGACTTGCCTATCAATGTATGTATGTATGTTACAGTCCAGAGGTAGGCCAAATAGGCTAAAGGGACTTGCCCAACCGTATAGGAAAGTCTTAAAAAGATAAGGCACTGATGAACTGAACCCCAAACAATATTTTAACCGATGGGGGCCCTAAGTTCGTGCGACAGTGACAATTTAATTCTACAATATATTAATGTATGTACAATATATCAATATACAATATATCAATAGAGCCATACTCCAGGCTACAAGCATTTGCACAGGTGCACTATCAGTATATGTAGGGACCGGTATATTATATGAAATATACCAAAGGCAAGTATGATATCATATGATAGCATACAAACGGCATCATATGGTGTCGTATGTACATGGTGGTTTTTGACGAGTCAGACTGCCCGATTGCCGGCATTATTTGATGACATGATATCATATGCTATAATATTGACGTTCCTAATTATATGACTACAATTACCCCATGATATAAATGTGTAACTGATGTGCCAATATGTGTACCATACACTCTGGCCATAACTTCATAAATCAATTGTTTTAGCGATTGGCGGTTGCTCCAGCTGGGCATATATACACATCCATGGATAGCGCGTATATATCCAACTACCAATGCTAGCTGGGAAACTTCAATCATGAATCATGAATTCAAAGTGGCGGGTGGCAGACCGGTTGAGAATAATAAATTTTACAAGGTTCTACATGCCAGCAACTCGGCGTCTAACCGTCTGCAGAATACTACCCCCTGTACGATAGCCATTGGAACCAGGGAGTGTGACAGGGTTAGAACCCTGACCGATTATGGATACCGTATGTCCAGTTGGCCGAACAAGTAGAAGAGGGACGTACCATCTCACGTGTTCTCACTGAACTATTGAACATCAAAAAAAGTGCAACAAAATGCTTAAAAGGGATGAGCAAACTGCACAAAGAATGGCTCGTTTGGAGTTTCCAGCAACTTCTTTCTTTGCATATACTTAGGGAACGGCAATACATGATCTAATATGATGCCGGCAGTCTGACTAGGCTAAAGTTACCATTCATAAACAATATCATAAGATGCAGTTTGTATGATATCATACTTGCCTTTGGTCATCATCATATATTCATATGGTATGCCGGTCCCTGCATATACTTGCTTCAGAGGGCTATGGTGTACATTAGTACATGTAAGGGATCGAGGAGAAATTACACCTTACACACGATGGCTCCTGCAGTCCCCAGGATAGGACGAAATCCCAACGTGTCAATCAAGACGCCAAAATATCTAGCCCTACAAATATCCCGTTTTCGGCACCTTTGCCGATTCTTCGCCCCCCAATTCTTCTCCTCCCGATAATATGATCGAATCCCATCGATTTGAATCAGTAGAAGTACAAGGATCCGAAGTACAGATGACTTGACTACCGCGATGCGCGCAAGCTCCTGGAGTGTAACCTCCTCACGACGAGTAACAACCAATATTGGGTTCCAGGCGCTTGCGCACGTTGCGTCGCCCTTCTCGTTGCTCTGCTTTCCTTTTCCTTTAAATACTCTTTCCTCTCTGCTGAAACATCTGTAAATACGAAACTTTCGATTTCAAAATTTCTTAAGCTGTGGAACAGTATCGACGCTGCAAAAAGTTGCGCAAGCCAAGGCACTAACCAAGGCGACACGAACATTGCTGTCTGATTCATTGTAAGGTTGCGGTATTTCTTCGTATTTTGCACTCTTCGAGTATTTCGTGTTTCAAGTTGCTTCTGGAACGGCGTCATGCTAGCGAATCTGTCTACCGCGCAGGGCACCGAAGAATGAGCTCGAAAGCCAAGCAGAAGAAGGACGAAGGGTGGGTACATCTACTGCTAAAATCCCCTGGTCAGAAGGAAAGGACCAACAAACGAGCTCACAGGGGACAACAGCCAGCTTGGAGGCCAGGTGGCAGCAGGTTGCTGCAACATGCTGATGGAGGCAGTCCAGGCAAAGAATCTCCAAGGGACATTGATCTTTTGTCTGGGATTCTTCTTAGGCATCCTAGGGACGGCTCCCCAACAGCCTCTGGACATGGGGTGGAGAGCTCAGGCCATGCCAAGGTCGGCCCCAGTTTGTCTCACCGTCGCCGGCATACAAGTGATGAGGTTCAGAAGGGTTCAATACTGGAAGCAACATCTAGGGCTGCACGCCTTACACAGGGCGTTCCGGCATACGACCGTCGTGTGACAGACACCTCTCTGGGTGGAGTGCATGGAACTTTGATGGAGCCTGATCTGAACATGGAAGCTGCGAGACCCGAAGCTATCTTAGGTGGAAACACCGGTCAGGCTCCTCGTCTGCAGAATGCAAGGGGAGCCAAAAATCACCAACCATATGCAGCAAAACACTCAGGCCGAGCTGGTGAAGCATTGAACGGGGCACCCGAAATCCCATCCGCTGTTCACCCAGCTTTAGATACTTCGGTTGCTAAACTGCCCGCCCATGCTCAAAACAAGCCTTCTGCGCCGGGTGTAGGCAAGACTGCGAGCTTCACCAAAATCCGATCAGAAGTAGCTGACACAAACCAACCTAGCAATGCAACCCAGGTAGCACAGCCTGGGGCAGCTAAGGAGGCGCCGCGCTACACCCAGCAATCAAACTTGAAGATTAAATCTCTTGCTGCAAATCCCAAGTCAGCCCTAGCTATCAAGTGGCTCCATGCCCAACTGGTGAAGAACAGCCTTCAGCAGCCAGAGCAGCAGCAACAGAGGAACCATGCCGCAGCGCAACCACAGCAGGCCCCGGATGTCCATCAGCATGACTTTCCAGCTTCAAATGCATTGGCTGTGCAAGTACCTAATCCAGAGTCTGGGCGGCAGCAGCAGCAGCAGCAGCAGCAGCGGCAGCAGCGGCAGCAGCAGCAGAACTCACAGCAGCAGCAGAGCCAACCCACTCAGCGTATGCCTCAACGCAGAGCAACGCAACCCAACCACAAATGCAGCCTCCAAAAGAGTAGAGAGCATGGGACCATGGAGTCCTCATATGCCAGAATCCATGGCCCAGCTGCACCCAAGCAGAGTCCCACGAGAGCAGCTGCCAACCACGGCCAACGCAGCAATCCATTGTTGACTGAGGGTATGGGAGAATGTGTGGGACGCACGCCAGCCCACAAGGGGGACACAGTCCAGCCCACATGGGGCACACACTCCAGCCCACATGGAGGACGCACTCCAGCCCACGTGGGGGACGCAATCCAGCCCACAAGTCCCATGCGACCCGTGGCACTCATCAACGCCCTTGCAGCAAGTCAGGGTGTGCAAGGCTCTACAGCGGACCTCCTAGATCATGTTTATGACGTGCACTCACCTCTTATGGCTGGGACTCCTGTTGAGCTGTCAACTTTGGTGAATCAGGCTACTGGAAATGGTGGCCACCATTCTCAAGAATCAGGAAGTAGGGTGATGATTGCTAGTCGTTCACAGAACTCAAAAGGCAGTGCTGGGAGGGTACGTAATGGAAGAACAGCTGGTGTTTTGGGTGCTAGGTGAGTTCCTGGCCTGATGGTGGGGAGGGGTGAGGTGTGTGTGTGGGGGGGGTGGGGTCGGTGGGGGGTGAGGTGTGTGTGTGGTGTGTGGTGTGTGGTGTGTGGGTGTGGTGTGGTGTGGTGTGGTGGGGGGTAATAAATAAAAGCTTCTTTCCCGGCAGTGAGTACTAGGAATCTAGAGATCTAGGGATTGGATTTTTAGAAAAGATAAATCAACGGTAAGATGTGTGGGATGTGAGAATGTCTGCCCCTAAAGCCGTTATTAAATGAGGACACCACACCATTTGGTAGTTGCCCCCATTGCAAGCAAACAGGCTGGCCCCCTCAACCTCACGACTCGTAATACGGCGTACTATTTATTTACCTTATTTTATTTATTAAACCACACCATCACCATGTTTTGCCTGCACGATTGTTCATGGTATTCTGCACGGGCTTCCTTGTGAAACACCAACTGCATTTCATTCAGCTGTGTATTTATGTTGTACAGTCCAGGAGTAGCCAAATAGACTGAAGGGACTTGGCCAACCATGATATGACTTGCCCAGGCAGCTCGCCGATGTCCTACCAAGTACCACCTTAGTATCCTGATTAATTTTAGGTACCCAAGCGGCCCTCGACTCCACTGCTTTTTCGGCCAGTATCGCCGATGTTCTGCTAAGTACCGTCTCTATGTTCAGTTTCTATCAATGTAACTACTTGATTAGGACCAATCGATGGCAACTTGTGCATGCAGATGCACTACGGCAGCCTGCACCTGTCCAGGGGTAGCCAAATAGACTGAAGGGACTTGCCCAATCATGATATCAGGAGGGGCGAAAACGAAAACGTCACTGATGAATTGATCCCCGAACGGTCCTTTTAGTTGTGGGGGGCCCTGAGTTCGTGCTACGGTGACAATTTAATTCTACTCTGAATCTTTCTGATACTAAGTCTTGTCCTCTCTCTCTGCACTCAGAATCTTTCTGATACTAACTCTTGTTCTCTCTCTCTGCACTCAGAATCTTTCTGACACTAACTCTTGTTCTCTTCAGCACTCAGAATCTTTCTGACACTAAGTCTTGTTCTCTCTCTGCACGCAGAATCTTTCTGATACTAACTCTTGTTCTCTTCTTCACTCAGAATCTTTCTGACACGAAGAAATACTAAGTCTTGTTCTCTCTCTGCACACAGAATCTTTCTGACACGAAGAAATACTAACTCATGTTCTCTCTCTGCACACAGAATCTTTCTGACACGAAGAAATACTAACTCATGTTCTCTCTCTGCACACAGAATCTTTCTGACATGAAGAAATACTAACTCTTGTTCTCTCTGCACACAGAATTAGCACAGCTTCAGGAGAATTCCCTGTGTATGAGTCCTATAGCACAGCTAATGAGTCCCTCATCTCTCGACTCTCAGCCCAACAGGTAAGTGACCATGCCTCAGTAACAATGAGAGTGACTCAATGTAACTCAATAACTCAGTGAGTTACAATGAGTAAGTACGAGTGACTCAGTAACTCAACGAGTAACTTGGTAACAATAACTCAGTAACAATGAGAGTGACTCATTGTTATTAATGAGTCCCTCATCTCTCGACTCTCAGCCCAGCAGGTAAGTGAAGCATCAGGTTGGGGCAAGGTTCTCGTCGGAAAATGATTGTTTGGGGTTCAATTTATCAGGCTTTTTCTTTTTAGCCCTTCCTGTCATGGTTGGGGCAAGGTCCCCGTTGGTAAACGATTGTTTGGGGTTCAGTTTATCAGGCTTTTTCTTTTTAGCCCTTCCTGTCATGGTTGGGGCAAGGTTCCCGTTAGTAAACAATTGTTTGGGGTTCACTTAATCAATGCTTTTTCTTTTAACCCTTCCTGCCACGGTTGGGCAAGTCCCTTTAGCCTATTTGGCCTACCCCCGGGCTGTATCATACACACAAGGTTGGCTTCCTCAACATCACGCCCCTTGAGCTGGGTACAATAAACATGCAATACATGTGCAATACACGGGCTATACACGGGCAAGACACGGGCAACACGGGTAAGACACGGGCAAAGTGTTCTGTTCTGTCCTCGAGTCTCTTCTTGTAGGGAAGGGGGGGGGGAGTGGTGGTGGTGGTGGTGGTGGTGGTGGTGGTGGGCAGTGCTGAATGGTAACCAAGTGAGTAACTTGTTTGAAACTGAACCCTACCACATCTAGATCCACGCACCTACCTGCACCACTACCGCCAGTACCCCTCCCCCCCCCCCACCCCCCCACCCCCCCACCACTTCACATCCTCTGAACCTTCCACTTCTGATGCTCCCCCTCCTACCTCGGCAGGCCACACCCCTCCCTCACTGACACTCCCCTCCCCCCCTTCACTGATGCTCCCTCTCTCCCTCCTGTACCTTGTCAGGCCACACCTGTACAGACACCTGATCGTGGGACATTGCACAGCCTGCTCTTCCAAGGCACCAGTGCCAGCCCTCCCTCCATCAGCCTGATCAGCACTCCGAGAGGGTTCAAAGCAAGCTCTGCTGGGCAGACACAAGAAGCAGACTCATTCACAGGCCCGCTAGCTCTCAGGGACTCCAATCCCCTTGCATCCAATAGAACACATGATCCTCATCCTCACCCCGTCCAGTCTCCACCAACAAGGGAGACTAGCGTTGCCTTAAGTGGGATCAGCATGGATGCAGGCCCTCAAGGGTCCATGGTCATCTCCGAATTTAATGTGACACGTCCCGAAGTTTCTGCAGCCGGCGCCAGTTCAAGTGTTTGTGACATACCCAGGTGAGTGAGAATGTTATGTTCTTAGACGACGGGTCGCCATCCTGTCGTTGCATGGCAACGCATGGGTTTGGCGCTGTCCCCTGGATCCCCTGCGCTCTGCGCTCCACAATGCGATGGCTGCGCAACAATCCTGAAATCAGGCTTGAAAAGCCCAAATAGCTCCTCAACCTGGCCTACAGAATCTGAAATATAAAACATTGCACCCATCGCCCTGTCACACGCATCGCTCTGTTATACTCATCGCCCTGTCTCACCCATCCCTTGTTCAGCTCCAGAGAATCAATTGGCATTTGATTAAAATAAATAGAATAAATAAACAAAATAAATAAATAGTAAACCTTATGACGAGGCGTGAGGTTGAGAAGGCCAGCCCTGGGGCCAACCACCAATGATTTGATTAAAAACCTAATCAGCGCTATGCTTTGACCTGGCCTATACCACTTCTCATCGCCCATCGCCCTGTCACACCCATGGCAGGTGCTCAACCGCCAGACAAGAGGCCTCCAGCCTCCAGTATGGTACTGCTGCCTGTACTGCGGTCCAGTCAGCAGCTCTTGAACCGCCTAAGTCAGTTGCGTGCTCTAGCGCCTCAGCGGCCGGCTCCTCAGCCCACGCCGCGAAAGACAGGGCATCAAAGAAGTTCACTCCTATTCACCAGGCCCACCCCGACCTGTTGGATGGCCTGCCCCCCGGCCAGGCCCCCCACAGCTCCATCACCCCCCACAGCATGGACTCCGCCCCAAGCAAGACTGTTACCAGCGCCCACTCGGAGCACCCCCCTCACCAGCCTCGTGATGATACCAAAGCGTGGTTGGAGAGGCAGCTGCAAGATGTGGCACTGGAGGCTGGAGGCTTCTTGCCTGGCAGAGCCGACTCGGAGCACCCCCCTCACCTGCCCCGCGATGATGCCAAAGCGATTGTGGAGAGGCAGCTGCAGCATGCAACACTGGACGATGTAGAGGCCCAAGGGAAGGCAGAGAGGCAGCTACGAGACAAGAAAGTAGGACCCCCTTCACACAAGGATGTATCTGCTTCCCCAGGAGGTACTGCTGAAGTCAAGGCAGGTACTGCTGAAGTCAAGGCAGGTACTGCTGAAGTCAAGGCATGTACTGCTGAAGTCAAGGCAGGTACTGCTGAAGTCAAGGCAGGTACTGCTGAAGTCAATGCAGGTACTGCTGAAGTCAAGGCAGGGGCAGATGCCAATCACGGGACCGATGTCAATGCATGGACTGCGGAAGTCAATCACGGGACCGATGTCAAGGCAGTGACTGATGTCAAGGCCAGGGCTGATGTCAAGCATGGTAAACCTGGCCAGCATGTCAAGCGTAATGTGATGCAGCAAGAGCAGGAGAAGCAAAGCTTGTCAGACGTCCAGCAGCACGACAAAGGGACAGGGGTACACAAAGCTGGTGTGCAACAACATCCGACAACCAATGTCGACATCGCCAGGCACGTACACACCTTATCAGGGTCACCAGACTCTGCTCTGCCAGGTGGCTACGCGTCCAGGGCTCCTACGCAACAAGGCACTGGGGCTCCTGGGCAGCAAGGTGTTGAGGCTTCTGGTGCCGGTGCCGGTGCTAGTGCTGCTGCTGGTGCTACTACTAGTACTGGTGCCGGTGCTGGTGCTAGTGCTGGTACCGCTGCTGGTGCTGGTGCCGCTGCAACTGCTAGTGCTAGTGCTGGTGCCGCTGGTGGTGCTGGTGCCGCTGCTACTACTAGTACTGGTGCTAGTGCTGGTGCTGGTGCCGCTGCTGGTGCCGCTGCAGGTGCTACTACAACTACTAGTACTGGTGCCGGTGCCGGGGCCGGTGCTGGGGCCTCTGGGCAAGACGTGGATGAGCATACCCTGCAAAAAAGATTTGCCCGATCTCCAGCCAACATACCCCGAGGCCTGGTGGCTGCCCGGCTGAGAGGCTTGGTGGCACTCTCCGAGGCCCAGCCCCCTGCTGAGATTATCGCCACGGCAACCACTAACTACGAAGCTGGCTGGGACAACGAGCGCTCCTCTGACTCTCCTCTCAAGATTCAGGCCCGGGTTTGGAACAGGATGAGCAGAAGTGGTAGCTCGGCATCGTCTGCAAGTCACAGTGGAAGCTCAGCGTCTTCTGCCACTCACAGCTCAAAGTCCCAAAGTCCAGACTACACTCAGTCAACAGCAGGTGATTACTGCCACCTGATGATGTCTGTTTGACGAAACTAGTCGCTGCTTTTTGAAATTAGTTGTTCCTATCTCTCGTCTGCTCTTACTGTTGATTCCTGTTTTCGAAAATTTCTACGTAGATCCCTAATCCTCACTGCCTAGAAAGAAGCTTTTATTTATTGCCCCCCCTCCCCCCCCTCCCCCCCCCCCCCCCCCCCCCCAACAGCAGATGACGAAGCGACATCCGGGGTGAGCGGCCGTAAACACAGAAGCGCAAGTGCTACGTCTGTTAGGGAGCTCAGCAGCCCTGGCCGACAACCCACCCCAGGTGTCACTTCACTCGAGAATGCTTGCCAGGGAGAATGCTTGCCACTCAAGAATGCTTGTCACTTCACTCGAGAATCAAATCGGCGTAGCCAGACACCTTCTCCTGTCCGATGTCTGGACCGCATCATCAGCTCGCAAGGTAGTAGCCCCAGATCTGTAGCCAAGTCCCACAATGCTGCCTCCCCTGCTCCTGCTGCTGCTCCTGCTGCTGCTCCAACCACTGGTCTTCACTCTCCGATCACCCCGGCAGGACGCACCCCACAGGAGGAGGCAGTGGGCGGTGGAAGTGAGACTGTATCCTCTACCAGGGCTGATGAATCAGGTGGCGATGAGGTAGCTGAGCGGAAGCTGGACTCTAGCAGGGCTGATGAATCAGGTGGCGATGAGGTAGCTGAGCGGAAGCTGGACTCTAGCAGGGCTGATACATCAGGTGGCGATGAGGTAGCTGAGCAGAAGCTGGACTCTAGCAGGGCTGATACATCAGGTGGCGATGAGGTAGCTGAGCGGATGCTGGACTCTAGCAGGGCTGATACATCAGGTGGCGATGAGGTAGCTGAGCGGAAGCTGGACTCTAGCTGGGCTGATGAATCGGATGGCGATGAGGTAGCTGAGCAAAAGCTCGCTGCATCTGGACCCACCAACAGGGAGGAAGTGACCACAAAGATGGTTATTGATGCTAGGGAGGGTATACATGCAGGGGGTCAGTTGGGCGTCAGTTGGGGTTCAGGTGGGGTTCGGCTGGCGCCAGTTGGGTCAGTTGGGCGTCACTTGGAGGTTGGGTCAGTTGGGGGTCAGTTGGCACCAGCAAGTCCGCATGAAGGGCTGGTGAGCATGGGCCCGCTTGTGTCGCTGAGTGGAAGCAGTGAGGAGGATTCAGATGCATATGAGGATGCAGCCTCCTCCATCTGGATGACCCCCCTCAGCGTCTCGGGACGTCTTGATTCCCCAATGAAACAGGATTGGGACACTGGGGGGAGTGGCAGATGCATGAGTACAGGAACAATGGCTGTGACTCGAGTGCCTTCACCACCTCCAAATGCAGATTGTGCAGGGAGTGACAGACTCAAGAGCACTGAAACGATGGCTGCCACAGAGGCACCGCCACCAGCTCCAGTAGCCGCCACAGCTGCAGCAGGAGCAGCAGCAGAAGAGCTACCATTACCGCCAGCAGCCACCACAGCAGCGGCAGCAGCAGCAGCACTACCATCAGCTCCAGCAGGCGCCTCAGCAGCGGCAGGAGAGGCAGCAGCAGCAGCAGCAGCAGCAGCTGAGGTCAGAAGGAAATCGCAACTCTCACCACACTCCACTGCTGTCGGTAAATCCAGGACCAGTCACCTTTCAATTGTAGTGCCCCGGTTGGTGATCCCTTCTCCCCAGTCATCTCCATCCACATCCACAGCCACAGCTACCACCAGCTACCTCCATCCACAGCCACAGCCACAACCAGCTACCACCAGCTACCACCAGCTACCTCCATCCACATCCACAGCCACAGCTACCACCAGCCACGGGAACGCTGACAGGGGTCTCACACACCCACCTCCAAAGCTGCCCCCTCCCAGCTTGCACGAATGGGAGCCCGTTCGTCAAGCAGGCTTCCCAGGGTGTGCCTCTCTTCCCCCGAGCCCACACAGCCAGTTCAGTTCCCTCAACCTCGTCTCTCCCCGTGGACTGTCTCTCACCCTCGCCTCAACCCCAACCATGCCCCAACCTCCCCTCAACCTTGTTTCTCCACGTGGGCCAACGCCTAGTTGCACTCCCATTGGAGATGGGGCGGGGGGTGCCAGCCACACCCTGGGGGCCACTAGTGCCAAACGCCCCAGCTTGGGCGCAAACACTCCATTTGGACAGGTCCGCGCTGGAATTGGGCTCACCTTATACTCACCCACGCTACCCTCACACCCCTCCCCAGCAAATGCTGTTGGGGTAGCTACAACCCCAGAGGCAGCTATCCGACGTGGGGGAAAGACCCTGCTTTCTTCAGCTTCAGCTACAGACCGACGTGTGGGAAAGACCCTGCCTTCTTCAGCCTCAGCCACAGACCTGTCCCACGCCCCTTCTCCTGCATCCCCCCTGGCCACCCCCCTGCATAGCTTTAGCTACAAAGCAAGTGGCCTCATGGGCCCGGGTGACCCTGGGGTATACAGCTCTACTTCTGCATCTCCCCTGGACAGCTACCTTCGCCTTATGGACTCCACCTGCAAAGTCGCATTTGGAGTGGGTATAACTGCCTCCCCAAGCCAGTCCTCCCAATCACCGTTTCCACTCAGCAAGCAAGAGAGCCTCCCCACAAGAACGTCAGCTCCACCATCCATGGAGAAGACTCTAGCAGGCGACATCACCAACACCAACACCTACACCACCAGCAGCACCAACAGTAACACCAGCACCAACACCAACAGCTGCACCATCGTTCAAAATCCTCAACGCCCCTCAGATTCTGGCCTCGAGCTTCTCGGGCAACCACGCAACCCACTCAGCCAAAACGAAAGCTCTGTAGGCTCCACCATCCTTCTAGATCCATCCACAAGCCCGGCTGCATCAGCTCTGGTATCCCCCCACCCTACTCTGCATGCAGTAGATGGGGCCAGCAGCCAGCTAGGGCACCAACAGCTGGCGCGTCCCTCCTTCAGTGCCGCTTTCAAGGGCTTGTCAGAGACCTCTGCAAGCAGTCAACAACAGCATAGCTCAGCGGGCCAACAGGTGCGCAATCGCTGGGTGGTGGTGCGTGTTGTGGGGTGTTGTGGGGTGGGGTGGGGTGTGTGTGTGCGCGCAATCACCAGGTGGTGGTGCGTGTTGTGTTGTGGGGTGGGTGAGGTGTGCAATCACCAGGTGATGGTGCGTGTTGTGTTGTGGGGTGGGTGGGGTGCGCAATCACCAGGTGGTGGTGCGTGTTGTCTTGTGGGGTGGGTGGGGTGCGCAATCACCAAGTGGTGGTGTGTGTTGTGGGGTTAGGTGGGTGGGGTGCGCAATCACCAAGTGGTGGTGTGTGTTGAGTTGTGGGGTGGGTGGGGTGCGCAATCACCAGGTGGTGGTGCGTGTTGTATTGTGGGGTGGGTGGGGTGCGCAATCACCAAGTGGTGGTGTGTGTTGTGGGGTGAGATGGGTGGGGTGTGCAATCACCAAGTGGTGTTGTGTGTTGTGGGGTGAGGTGGTGGGGTGCGCAATCACCAGGTGGTGGTGCGTGTTGTGGTTGTGGGGTGGGTGGGGGTGCGCAATCACCAAGTGGTGGTGTGTGTTGTGGGGTGAGGTGGGTGGGGTGCGCATCACCAAGTGGTGGTGTGTGTTGTGGGGTGAGATGGGTTGGGGTGCGCAATCACCAAGTGGTGGTGTGTGTTGTGGGGTGAGGTGGGTGGGGTGCGCAATCACCAAGTGGTGGTGTGTGTTGTGGGGTTTGGGTGAGGTGGGTGGGGTGCGCATCACCAAGTGGTGGTGTGTGTTGTGGGGTGAGGTGGGTGGGGTGGCGCAATCACCAAGTGGTGGTGTGTGTTGTGGGGTGAGGTGGGTGGGGTGCGCAATCACCAAGTGGTGGTGTGTGTTGTGGGGTGAGGTGGGTGGGGTGCGCAATCACCAGGTGGTGGAGCGTGTTGTGTTGTGTTGTGGGATGGGTGGGGTGCGCAATCACCAGGTGGTGGTGCGTGTTGTGTTGTGGGATGGGTGAGTGAGCAATTGCTGGGGGGTGGTGCGTGTTGTAAGGTGGGGTGGGTGGGGTGCGCAATCACCAGGTGGTGGTGCGTGTTGTGGGGTGGGGTGGGTGGGTGAGCAATCGCTGGGTGGTGGTGCGTGTTGTGGGGTGGGGTGGGTGGGTGTGCAATCACCAGGTGGGTTTGCTTGCTTTTACCTGGTTGGAAAATCGATCTCCTCAATGCATGCTCCAAACCGATTGGCTACTTTATGTTACCCGCCTGCAGTGTTTTAATTTTCAGCAACGAGCAGCAGCTTCTATGCAGCTCCTCTGACTGGCCATTGAGCCTAACCTGACGCAAACTACTGCACCTTGAAGCTGACACACCCAGCTGTCCTGAACTGCTGAAAAATGCGGCGGAGCCCAGCGCCTGACAGCTGCCTAGAAGCTGGCAAGAAAAGCCGGAAAAAAAAACCTGCCCGCTTGCCCCTCCCCTCCCCTCCCCTCCCCTCCCCTTCTCTCCCCTCCCCACCCCTCCCCTTCTCTCCCTTTCCCTCCACTCCACTCCACTCCACTCCACTCCCCTTCTCTCCCCTTCTCTCTCCTCCCCTCTCCTCCCCTCCCCTCCCCTCCCCTCCCCTCCCCTCCCCTCCCCCCCATCTCCCAACAAACCAAACCAAACCTTACCAAACTCCCATATCTCTTAACCTAAACTACCGTCCCTGCTTGTCCACAGGCCCCCAGCTCTGCCTCCTTCTCCTTTGCCTTTGGCATCGCCCCTCCTGCCCTAGGTAGCAACGTTAGCAGCCCAAGCTGCAATGGGGCTGCGCCAGCTTCCCAAGCTGCCCTAGAGTCCGCATCCTCCAGCAGGCACCATCCACAAAGCACCACAAGTGCTGATGCTGGTGCTGGGGCCTTGGATTCCGCAACACCCACCAGGCACCATCCAACACAAGAGACTTCTGCTAGGTCCCCTTGCTGCGAGTTAGGCAGCCCTGTGTTGGTCGCAGAGGACAGCGCTAGTGCCAGTGTTTGTGCCAGTGCTAGTGCTGGTGCTAGTGCTCGTACCAATGCAGGTGCCCGTGCCGACCCTCAAGAGCCAGGTCAAATGCCTGGCCCAGCCACGATAGCTGAGGGAAGAGAAAGCACAGGAAATACACCCTCCTCGTGGTCCTTTGGCAGAGGGGCGTACCACTCGCCGCCCTCTGGTGCCGATGCCGGTGCTAGTGCTGGAGCTAGTACCGGTGCCAGTGCTGACACCCAAGAGCCAGGTCAAAAGGGTCCAGGTCCAGGCCCAGGTCAAAAGCATGGGCCAGGCTCCATAGCTGAGGGAAGGGAAAGCACAGGAAATGCGCTCTCCTCGTGGTCCTTTGGAAGAGGGGCGTACCACTCGCCGCCCCATGGACCTGATCAGGCTGACACCCAGGGGATAGGTCAGGGCAGCGGTGAAGATGTGTCGTCACCATCCCTGGGCTGGTTGAATCGGGGAGTCCAGTCTCAGAAGCCCGGATGGGCAGCCAGCTTAGCAGGGCAGCAGCCAGCTCAGCAGCCAGCTCAGCAACCAGCTAAGTCTCAGCAGCCAGCAAGGGCAGCAGCCAGCTCAGCAGGGCAGCAGCCAGCTCAGTCTCAGCAGCCAGCTCAGTCTCAGCAGCCAGCAAGGGCCATGCATGAGGCTGGGAATCATACTCCTGCTGTCCACACCCCCAACGGATGTGAGTCCACAGGTGCCTCTGATTCATACGCCTCTGAATCTTTCGACAACAAAGAGAACGCTGGCGCTGGCCCTACGACCGACGGATCCTTTGTGGGCTGGGGCAAGCAGGCTGAGCCCTCTGTCACAGGGAAGGCCGCAGGAAGCTCACAAATTACCTCTGCCTCCTTCTCTGAGGGCTCATTTGATAACAAGGAAAACAATGTCACCATCTCGCATGCCGGGGTCTCTATGGGCTGGGGCAAGCAGCCCGAGCCCTCTGCTTCCTTCTCTGAAGGCTCATTTGATAACAAGGAAAACAATGTCACCGTCTCGCATGCCGGGGTCTTTATGGGCTGGGACAAGCAGCCCGAGCCCTCCGCTTCCTTCTCTGAAGGCTCGTTTGATAACAAAGAGAACACAGGCGTCGGCACGGCTGCTGGCGTCTCCTCTGTGTGGGGAAAGGCGGTCGAGACCTCAGGAGCTTCCTCTGCTTCTTTCTCAGGGAGCTCCTTTGACAACAAGGGAAATACTGTCACCAGATCGAGTGCCGGGGTCTCTTTCGTGGGCCGGGGCAAGCAGCCCAAGCTCTCTGTTGGAGGAAAGGCTGCAGGAAGCTCACAAGTCACCTCTGCTTCTTTCTCAAGGGGCTCGTTTGACAACAAGGAAAACAGTGTCACCAGCTCGGGCGCTGGTGTCTCCTTCATGGGCTGGGGTAAGCAGCCCGAGCCCTCTGCTTCCTTCTCTGAAGGCTCGTTTGATAACAAAGAGAACACAGGCGTCGGCACGGGTGCTGGTGTCTCCTTCATGGGCTGGGGCAAGCAGCCTGAACCCTCTGCTTCCTTCTCTGAAGGCTCGTTTGATAACAAAGAGAATACAGGCGTCGGCACGGGTGTTGCGGTCTCCTTCATGGGTTGGGGCAAGCAGCCTGCACCCTCTGTCACAGGGAAGGCCACAGTAAGCTCACACGTTACCTCTGCTTCTTTCTCAGAGGGCTCATTTGACGACAAAGAAAATGCTGACCCACCCATGCATGCAAGAGACAGCTTGGCAACGGACAGGTTGGGGGTCAGCGGAGCAGCAGACAGCAAGCTGATGGGCGGCAAGGGCAGAATGGTGGTGTTCAGAGGAGGCAGTGAAGTTGCAGAAGAGAGGAACGACACCACGTTCACATCTCTTCACCTTGGAACATCCCCTTCTGAGGCTCCCCTGGCTGATAAAGAACACATTGACCTAGCTCCACAAGCGCCTGCTCTGTCTGGTGCAGCAGGTGTCTCGAGCTGCGAGATGGCCTCTAGCACGAGGGCTTCCGGCAAGGAGGATTCAGCAGGGTCTGTGTCTGGAGAAAACATAGACCTGGGGGTGGGTGGCAAGGGCAGCATTGCGGTGAACAGAGGGGACAGCAAAGGCGCAGCAGAGGATTCAGCAGGGTCTGTGTCTGTGTCTGTGTCGGCTTGGAAAGCTCACTTTGAGGGAATGGGCACTGAAGAGAACAAGCAAGCATCCCAGCATTCAGTTGCATCAGAAACTCGCAAGCTCCCCCTTACAGTTGTGGCCCGCTATGGAGAGAACGAGCACGCAACCCAACCTTCAGTTGCATCAGAAGCTCGCAAGCTCTCCTCTAAAGTTGTTGCCCGCTGTGGGGAGAACACGCACGCAACCCTAGCTTCAGTTGAATCAGAAGCTCGCAAGCTCTCCTCGACAGTTGTGGCCCGCTATGGGGAGAACGAGCACGCAACCCAACCCTCAGTTGCATCAGAAGCTCGCAAGCTCCCATCTACAGTTGTGGCCCGCTATGGAGAGAGCAAGCAAGCTTCCCAACCTTCAGTTGCATCAGAAGCTCGCAAGCTCTCCTCTAAAGTTGTTGCCCGCTATGGGGAGAACACACACGCAACCCTAGCTTCAGTTGAATCAGAAGCTCGCAAGCTCTCCTCGACAGTTGTTGCCCGCTATGGGGAGAACACGCACGCAACCCAACCTTCAGTTGGATCAGAAGCTCGCAAGCTCCCCTCGGCAATTGTTGCCCGCTACGGAGGAGGGCTCAGTGATAGCATGTCCATAGGCAAGGGAAATATCAACCAGCAAGCTAAGCAGCAGCTGACCCAGCCACATGAAACCCACGTAAAGACCCCCTTGGGTGTTCTGAATGCAACCCAGGCCATTGTGAACGAGGTGCGTGTGTCACACTCAGCCATAGCTCACGTACCTGCAGTGGGTGATGTTATCAAAGTGAGCCCTGGGACTTTGAAAGCTGTTGGCATGGACAAAGACACCAAGACTGCGCATAATAGGCCGTCACTCATGACAGCCCAAGTACCCTCCACACTGAGTGTTCTGACCACTGTTGACAGCGACACAGACACCAAGACTGCGCATAATAGGCCGTCACTCATGACAGCCCAAGTGCCCTCGACACTGAGTGTTCTGACCACTGTTGACAGCGACACAGACACCAAGACTGCGCATAATAGGCCGTCACTCATGACAGCCCAAGTACCCTCCACACTGAGTGTTCTGACCACTGTTGACAGCGACACATACACCAAGACTGCGCATAATAGACCGTCACTCATGGCAGCCCAAGTACCCTCCACACTGCGTGTTCTGACCACTGTTGACAGCGACACAGACACCAAGATTGTGCCCAATGTGCCGCCACCCATAGCAGCGCAAGCACCCCTGGCAGCTGTTGGCACGGATACTGGCACCAAGGCCGTGCATAATATGCCGCCGTCCATGGCAGCCCAAGCACCTTCTTTGCAGCGTGTTCTGGCCACTGCTGAATGTTGGGCTGGGTCACATAGCCAGGCTGCGGCAGGTGCCGGCATGACCACGCCTAACAGTATTTTCTTCCAGCCTAAGAATGCTAAAACTGTTGCCAACCCCACCACTGCTGTTGCGAAGGCCTCGTCTACTGCTGGAGCCAAGTCTATGCCAGACCACAACAACAAGGAAGACAAACCTACCCTCCAGGCTGAGGAAGGTGTTGGTATGACCACACCGAACAGTAATGCCTTCCAGCCTAAGAACCCTAAGACTGTCGTCAACCCCGCGACTGTCGTTGTCCAACAGGCAGCGGAGGGCCCAACAATAGAGGGGGCCTCCCCTGTCGCCTCTGTGTGTGGTAGCTGTGCCACGCCACTGACCACCCCCTTGCAGCTTGCATCCATGCAAGTGCCGCCAGCCACTCCCCCCACACAGCAGCAGCTGGATTCACCCTTCACGGCCAACAGCCCTGTACCCCTGATAGCCCTGGTCCCTGCCTCTGTGGGGGCAGCTGAGGGTCCAACAATAGAGGGGGCCTCCCCTGTCGCCTCTGTGTGTGGTAGCTGTCCCACACCATTGACCACCCCCTTGCAGCTTGCATCCATGCTAGTGCCGCCTGCCACTCCCCCCACACAGCAGCAGCTGAATTCACCTTCCACGATCAACAGCATGGGCCCTGGCTCAGCTTTGTACTCTTCAAGTGGCTGCTGCACCACACCTGCACTGTCCCTCCTGGCACAATCACAGCACGAAGACCTGGAGCCAATTGATAACCCACAGCTCGCCACTCCCCCCACACAGCAGCAGCTGAATTCACCCTCCACGATCAACAGCATGGGCCCTGGCTCAGAGATGTACTCTTCAAGTGGCAGCTGCACCACACCTGCACTGTCCCTCCTGGCACAGTCACAGCATGAAGGCCTGGAGCCAATTGAAAACCCACAGCCTGCCACTCCCCCCACGCAGCAGCAGCTAAATTCACCCTCCACAGCCAACAGCATGGGCCCTGGCTCAGAGATGTACTCTTCAAGTGGCAGCTGCATCACGCCCGCACTGTCCCGCCTGGCACAAGCACAGCATGAAAGCCTGCTGCCAATTGCTAACCCACAGCCTGCCACTCCCCCCACACAGCAGCAGCTGGATGCACCCTCAACGACCAACAGCATGGGCCCTGGCTCAGCTTTGTACTCTTCAAGCGGCAGCTGCATCACGCCCGCACTGTCCCTCCTGGCACAAGCACAGCATGAAAGCCTGCTGCCAATTGATAACCCACAGCCTGCCCCTGCCTCCGCCTCTCCATCCGCTTTCAACTCATCAAATGGCAATTCCGCCATACGAGGGGGAGACAGCTCTGCCCCTGCCTCTGCATCTGCCTTCAACTCTCCAAGTTGCAACTCCGCCACACGAGGGGGAAACAGCTTTGCTCCTGCCCCTGCATCTACCTTTATCTCCCCAGGAGGTATCCCTACCACACGAGGGGGAGACAGATCCTCCCCGTTGATGCAAGATAACAAAGGCTCCCCATCGTGCATCCTTGGTGGCTTGCCTGACATCAGCCACTCCTTGTTGTCTACCTCGGATGCAGACGAAGAGGTGGACAGCGCCATTCGGAGCGAGGCCCTTAGCCTTGAAGCTTCCCTTAGGGGTACTGCTCCTTCACCCTCATCCACCTCCAGTGCTGCTACCTTGAGTGATGGCGACACTAGCTTAATGGACAACACGGCTGTGGGCTGGGGCAAGCAGGCTGAACCCTCTATAGTAGGGAAGGCCGCAGGAAGCTCGCAAGTTACCTCTGCATCTTTCTCGAAGGGCTCGGTTGATAACAAGGAAAACAATGTCACCAGCTCGCCAGCCGGGGTCTCCTTCGTGGGCCGGGGCAAGCAGGCTGAGCCCTCTGACACAGGGAAGGCCGCAGGTAGCTCACAGGTTGCCTCTGCTTCCTTCTCTGAAGGCTTGTTTGATAACAAAGAGAACACAGGCGTCAGCACAGGTGCTGCGGTCTCCTTCATGGGCTGGGGCAAGCAGCCTGAACCCGGACCCTCCGTGCATGGGAAGGCGGATGGAAGCCAAGGAGCCCCTTCTGTCACCAGTAACGGCGTCGGGGTCTCCTTCCAGGGCTGGGGCAAGCAGCCTGAACCCGGACCCTCCGTGCAAGGGAAGGCGACAGGATGCCAAGGAGAGGTTGTACAGCAGCTGGCACTCGCCGACGCCTTCTTGGCCACTCCAGTTAGCCAATATGACTCCCCTTCCTTCATGCTTGGAGGCATGCCCCAATTTGGCGCGCCTGATGAGGCAACCCCTGCTGCAACTCCAATAAGCCAGTATGAATCCCCTTCCTTCATGCTTGGAGGCATGCCCCAATTTGGCGCGCCTGATGAGGCAACCCCTGCTGTAACCCCAATGAGTCAGTATGACTCCCCCTCTTTCATGCTTGGAGGCATGCCAGGATGGGGTAGATCTGTCTTGGCTACACCTGAAGACGGTGAGGAAGTTGAGCAGAAGCTGCAGGCCACCCAGCCTGCTACTACCCCAATGAGTCAGTATGACTCCCCCTCTTTTATGCTCGGAGGCATGCCAGGATGGGGCAGATCTGGCCTGGCTACACCTGAGGACGGTGAAGAAGTTGAGCAGAAGCTGCAGGCCACCCAGCCTGCTACTACCCCAATGAGTCAGTATGACTCCCCCTCTTTTATTCTCGGAGGCATGCCAGGATGGGGCAGATCTGGCCTGGCTACACCTGAGGACGGTGAGGAAGTTGAGCAGAAGCTGAAAAACACCCAGCCTGCCACTACCCCAATGAGTCAGTATGACTCCCCCTCTTTTATGCTTGGAGGCATGCCAGGATGGGGCAGATCTGGCCTGGCTACACCTGAGGACGGTGAGGAAGTTGAACAGAAGCTGAAAAACACCCAGCCTGCTACTACCCCAATGAGTCAGTATGACTCCCCTTCCTTTATGCTTGGAGGCATGCCCCAATTTGGCGCGCCTGATGAGGCAACCCCTGGAGGCGGTGAGGAAGTTGAGCAGAAGCTGACCAGTCATGTGTCCAATGCTGGCACCCTGAGCGATGACGAAGCTAGCTCCATGGACAGCGCCATTCGAAGCGAGGCGCTCAGCTTTGAAGCTGCCCTTAGGGGTACTGCTCCTTCGCCCTCATCCTCCCCTAGTGCTGGCACCCTGAGCGATGGCGATACTGGCTCGATGGACAGCGCCATTCGAAGCGAGGCGCTTAGCCTTGAAGCAGCCCTTAGGGTTACTGCTTCCTCGCCCTTATCCACCTCCAGCGGGGTGGGCCTACGCCACAGCCAGGGCCAGAGTCAGGGTGACAAACCAACCCTCCAAGCAGCGGCTGCTGTTGGTATGACCACTCCTAACAGTATTTTCTTCCAGCCTAAGAATACTAAAACTGTTGCCAACCCCGCGACTGCTGTTGTGAGACGCTTGACTGCTGCAGCCAAGTCTATGCCAGACAAGGAAAGCAAGCAAGACAAATCTGCCCACCCTAGGAACTCCCAGCCCCTCCCAGCTCAACCACCAATTAGCATTTCTAGTAGTCAAGGCCAGAGTCAGGGTGAGGCCTCCCAACCCAGGAACTCCCATCCCCAACCTAGGCACTCCCTTCCCCCAACTCAATCCTCAAGCAGCAATTCCTTAGGTCAGGACCAGAGTCAGGGCGAGGCCTCCCAACCTAGGCACTCCCAGACCACCCCAACCCAGGGGACCACCTCATCTGCGCCTAGCCTTGAGACAATGTTCACACCTGAACAGAGACTACCCCTGCCCAGTGCTGAACAGGGCGCCTTCCCCTCTGCCGGTCTGAGTGAGCCCGAGGGCAGAATGGGCAGGGACACTCAGGGGACCACCTCATCTGGGCCTAGCCTTGATGCAATGTTCACACCTGAACAGAGACTACCCCTGTCCAGTGCTGAACAGAGCCCCCTCCCCTCTGCCGGTAACAGCGAGATGGTGGGCAACTTGGGCAGCAACACGCAGGGGACCTCCTCATCTGGGCCTAGCCTTGATGCAATGTTCACACCTGAACAGGGACTACCCCTGTCTAGTGCTGAACAGGGCCCCCTCCCCTCAGCGGGTAACAGCGAGATGGTGGGCAGCTTGGGCAGCAACACGCAGGGGACCACCTCATCTGGGCCTAGCCTTGATGCAATGTTCACACCTGAACAGAGGCTTCACATTCTAGAGACCTTCTCATCTGCTGGGGGGGGCCCTAGTGGCAGTGCTAGCTGGCGACTCGTATGGGACACGGCTGAGGGCAGCGTGGGCAGTACAGGAGTGTCCGGGCACAGCACAAGCATGGCCCTGTCCCATACCAGCCGCCAGCTAGCACCGCCGCTAGGGGCCCCCAGCTTGCATACCACACGTGTGCAAGCTATCACTGCGGATGCTGCAACCTCACCCACCCAATCCCCATCAGCTCAACGCATCGTCTCAGCCAACGTGAACATGCACTCCTCTGCTGGCACGTCGGCCCAAAGTCAGCTCAACAGGGACCACCAGATAGCTGACGCCAGGCCTCTGTCAGGAGGCTCTAGTGCCAATCATGTTTCTACAAGCACCTCACCTATTGCCAACAGGAGCAGCCTAAGCTCTGAGTCGTTCACATCAGCAGCAGCAGGAGCCCCTCATGCAGCATCTGTAGCATCATCAGCAGCAGCATCAGCACCTCATGCAGCATCAGTAGCAGTAACAGCATTATCAGCAGCAGGAGCCCCACATGCAGCATCAGTAGCATCATCAGCAGCAGCATCAGCACCTCATGCAGCATCAGTAGCAGTAACAGCATTATCAGCAGCAGGAGCCCCTCATGCTAGAGCAGCACCCCATGCAGAAGCATCATCATCAGCAGCAGCACCTCATGCAGCATCTCATGCAGCATCTCATGCAGCACCTCATGCTGCATCATTTGCATCAGTAGCAGCAGCACCCCATACAGCAGCAGCAGCAGCAGCACCTCATGCAGCAACACCTCAACAGCATCCAGCATCAGAGGCCACTCTAAATGTCCCCTTAGCCCCTGTGCCCTCTCACCTAGCTCGTCGTGGCAGCGATGAAATTGAACTGAATGTGGAGGCCACCCAGCCCGCTACAGTTCCCTCAAGTCAGTCTGACTCTCCTTTCTTTATGCGTGGAGGCATGCCCCAATTCAGCGCGCCTGATGAGGCAACCCCTGCTGCAACCCCCATGAGCCAGTATGCCTCCCCTTCCTTCATGCCTGGAGGCTTGCCTCACCCAGCTCATAGTGAGGAAGGGGATGACCTACTGCTACCCGAGGGTGTGGAGCTTGACCAGCTGCTTAGTCTTGGGGAGCACATGGCTGCTCTAACGCACAGGGTCCCAGATGGAGAGCAGAGTCAGGGTGAGGCCTCCCAACCTAGGAACTCTCTACCTACCAGCCCTGAACTTAGACGCCTCGGAAGTGCAAGTGAGGCTGATCGAGAGTCCTCTGTTGGAGAATTGTTTCTAGCAGGGCAGCACAAGTTGACAGAGAATACGGTCAGGCCATGGGCTAGAGCAGCAGCAGCGGCAGGGGTTGCACAAACTGATGGAGGGGGGGGCACCCCGCACACCCCTGTGCTACCTGCTGGAGCAGCAGCAGCTGCGGGGGCTGCACGGGCTGGAGAAGGGAGGGGCACCCCACACACCCCTGTGCTACCTGGACAGTTCCTGCAAGCCCTCCCTCGTACCAGAAGCGGTGAATTGTCACCTCAGGAAATGTCGCCTGGGCGGCTGTACGGGGAGGATAGTGATACAAGTGCTCGACGTGCCTCCATCCCTGGAACCTGCGGCAGCGCCGACACTGGCGCCACCTGGAGTATCAATTGGGGCACCTACTCTGCGCGAGGAGAGTTCGGCAGCGACATTGAGGATGGCTCTGGCTGTGATTCGGATGCCAGCGTCACCTTCCACGGGCCTTTGCTGCGGCGCCCCCCCAACGAGGTGGACCCCCCCTCCTCTGGCTCCCACAGCATGGGTAGGAGGATGAAGACGCCAGTGGGCTCTGACTGTGATTCGGATGCCAGCGGGAGCTTCCACAGGCCTTTGCTGCGGCGCCCCCCCAACGAGGTCGACCCCACCTCCCCTGGCTCCCACAGCATCGGCAGGAGGATGCTGGTGCGATGGGGGGGAGGCAGTGGAGCTAATCCGAGCAGCGTGGGACGCACAGAGAGCAACCACAGCACAAAGCCGCCCGTGGGCTTAGATTCTAGATCACGAGGAAGCTCTTTCACTCAGTCTCCTGTTAGTCACTGTGTGACCCCTGTCACCAAGGGCTCTGCACGCAGCTCACGACTGCGCCACCCACACCAGGACTGGGACACCACACCCACACCAGGACGGGGTCACCCACACCAGGAATGGGACACCAACCCAGGACTGACTCACCCACACCAGGACTGGGACACCACACCCACACCAGGTCTCAGTCACCCACACCACCTGGGTTACCCACGCCAGGACTGCGACACCACACCCACACCAGGGCGGGGTCACCCACACCAGGACTGGGACACCAACTCAGGACTGGAACACCCACACCCAAACCACCTGGGTCATCCACACAGCAGTGGCAGCACACAACAGAGTGGGCCAGGTGCAGTGGCATCCACTCCCTCCCCAGGTAGCAAGTCCCACAGCCAGCTTCTGTCCAGCTACTGGTCCCCGCAGAGCGACAACGGCTCAGCCGCTAGCTTTTCCCTTACACCTCAGCATCCTGCACAGAAGCCAGCTAGGCAGCGCGCGTTTGACTTCGGAGCCCCCCCTGGAGCTGCCACCCCAACAGGGCCTGGTTCAGGTCACTCGCACTCCAGTGGAAGGTCATCTTACAACTCCCTG
>JACBWV010000524.1:4536977-4546684 GCA_013435795.1 Chlamydomonas sp. ICE-L
ATCAGCTATCAGCTATGCTTATTACTTCATCAAGGCAAGCTGTGCTGCAGGTGCCTCATTTGTATGAGCGATTGGCTGCCAAAGTCCACCTCGTATGCCCCCCCCCCCCCCCCCCCCCCCCCCCCCCCAAAAAAAAACATCCCACCCCAACGACCCTGCCCTAACATGCACACAATATCAGCTATCAGCTATGCTTATTACTTCATCAAGGCAAGCTGTGCTGCAGGTGCCTCATTTGTATGAGCGATTGGCTGCCAAAGTCCACCTCGTATGCAACTACCACTCCACCCACCCTGCCCTATGGTGCACACCATAAATAGACAGCCATCTGCAATTGAAATTGAAATTGTTACATCTGTGTAATACAGTCACTCACAGGACGTGAAGTTAAGGACACCACAGCGTAAGCCGGAGCTAGCTATAGTCACCGTACAGCCATCTGCAATGCTCTTGACTAAATCATATTAACTTCATTTTTTTCATATTAAACTTCGTTTTTTATTTTTTTCAAATGAAACCCCGCGTCAAACTGTATTTATTTATTTTGTATATATTGTTATGTTATATTATATTATATTATATTATATTATATTATATTATATTATATTATATTATATTATATTATATTATATTATATTATATTATATTATATTATATTATGTTATATTATATTGTATATTTATTTTATAGCATCATATGTCCAACTGTGCTGCAGGTGGCTCGTGTTCCTCATTGGGATAAGCGATTGGCTGCACTGGTACCACCTAGTATAAAACTACCACCCCACACACCCTACACTCACGTGCACACTCTAACCAGACAGCCATCTGCAATGCCCATGACCAAATCATATCGAACTTTACTTTTATTGTTTTCGTCATATTGAACTCCATGTTTTCTTCATCATATCAAACTTTTTTGTGTACATATTATTATATTATATTATATCATATATTTGTTTTATAGTATATTATGTCCAAGTGTGCTGCAGGTGGCTTAGGATATGGATGAGCCTCGGAAATTTTATTTCCGCTATATATAGCGATCGCTAGAGTTGACCCCGTTTTAGCAAAAATATCGCTATGAAAAAGAAGGGATTTTTTTTTTTTGCCCTCAGTGGCCCTAAAAAGCTACAGAAAGCACTAAAACGCTGTCCCTGGAGGAGGCCTAAAACCATCAAGCTAGAAAAAAACCCACTTTCAGGTTTGAAAACAAAATCACTAGGTGGCTAAGGTCCCGCCATGATAACATGATTTGGATGAGCCTGGTATGACCTAGTATGCAACTACCACCCCTCCCACCCCGGGCACCCACCCTGCCCTCACGTGCACACTTTAACCAGACAGCCATCTGCAATGCTCTTGACCAAATCATATAAAACTTCATTTTTTATTTTTTCATTATATCAAACTTACTTTTTTTCATCATAGCTTTATTTGTGTGTATATTATATTATATTATATTATATTATATTATATTATATTATATTATATTATATTATATTATATGTTTGTTTGTTTGTTTGTTTGTTTGTTTGTTTTATAGTACATTGTCCAACTGTGCTGCAGGTGGCTCAGGTTCCAGATTTGGATGAGCGATTGGCTGCCCTGGTGTACATGCGAAGCTTCGATGATTCCCTTGCACATGTCAAAGACTTGGCAGCTCTTATTGTGCAGCCCACCAAGGTACGCCAACTGATGTGTGTGTGTGTGGGGGGGGGGGGGGGGGGGGGGTATGTGTATGTTTGTTTTGTGTGTATGTTGTGTTTTTGTGTGTGTGTGTTGTGTTTTTGTATGTGTGTGTGTTTTGTATGCGTGTGTTGTGTTTTTGTGTGTGTGTGTGTTGTGCTTTTGTGTGTGTGTGTGTTGTGTTTTTGTGTGTGTGTATGTGTTGTGTGTGTGTGGTGGGGGGTGATGACACGAACACAGGCACCTGTGTGTGTTTGTGTTGTGTGGATATGGGTGTGGTGATGACACAAACACAAAGACATATGTGTGTATGTGGTGTGTGTGTGTGTGGTGGGGGGTGATGACACGAACACAAACACCTGTGTGTGTTTGTGGTGGGGGTGATGACACGAACACCAACACCTGTGTCTGTTTGTGTTCCTCATTTGGAAGAGCGAGTGGCTGCCCTGATGTACATGCGAAGCTTCGATGATTCCCTTGCACATGTCAAAGACTTGGCAGCTCTTATTGTGCAGCCCACCAAGGTGCGCCAAGTGATGTATGTGTTGTGTTTGTGTTTTTGTGTGTGTGTGTGTGTTTTGGTGGAGGGTGGGGGGTGATGACGCGAGCACAACCACCTGTGTGTTTGTGTTAACGTCATCACCCCCCACCACACACACACACACACACCAGGATGTTGATGTGCTTGTTTGGCATGTTGCTATTGCTAAGGATACTGCCAAGGCTAAGCCTATTGCTAAGGCTGATGCTAATGCTAATGCTAATGATGCTATCATTTTTAATGCTAAGGCTTCTGCTAAGGCTACACCTAATGCTAATGCTAATGCTTCTATCATTTTCAATGCTAAGGCTACTGCTAAGGCCACTGCTAGGACTAATGCTAATGCTTCTATCATTTTGAATGCTAAGGCTTCTGCTAAGGCTACGCCTAATGCTAATGCTAATGCTGCTATCATTTTGAATGCTAAGGCTACTGCTAAGGCCACTGCTAGGACTAATGCTAATGATGCTATCATTTTGAATGCTAAGGCTTCTGCTAAGGCTACGCCTAATGCTAATGCTAATGCTTCTATCATTTTGAATGCTAATGCTTCTATCATTTTGAATGCTAAGGCTACTGCTAAGGCCATTGCTAGGACTAATGCTAATGCTTCTATCATTTTGAATGCTAAGGCTTCTGCTAAGACTACGCCTAATGCTAATGCTAATGCTGCTATCATTTTGAATGCTAAGGCTACTGCTAAGGCCACTGCTAGGACTAATGCTAATGCTTCTATCATTTTGAATGCTAAGGCTTCTGCTAAGGCTACGCCTAATGCTAATGCTGCTATCATTTTGAATGCTAAGGCTACTGCTAAGGCCACTGCTAGGACTAATGCTTATGCTGCTATCATTTTGAATGCTAAGGATACTGCCAAGGCTAAGCCTAATGCTAATGCTTCTATCATTTTGAATGCTAAGGCTACTCCTAAGGCTACTCCTAATGCTAATGCTGCTATCATTTTGAATGCTAAGGCTTCTGCTAAGGCCACTGCTAGGACTAATGCTAAGGCTGCTATCATTTTGAATGCTGAGGCTTCAGCTAAGGCTAAGCCTTATGGTCATGCTAATGCTGCTATCACTTGCAATGGATGCGTACAGATCAACAATGCTGCCCCAAAACACTTGCTCACCAACAGCTACATGCATACACACCACCACACACACAAACCACCACCACGACCTCAGTACCAGTTGCAACACCAGCACCTGCACGCATACTCACCACCACCACCACACACACCACCACACACACAAAACACACACCACCACACACCACCACCACAACCACGTCCCCAGTACCACCACCACACACACCACCACCACAAACACCACCACACACACACCACCACCACTACCACGTCCTCAGTACCACCACCACAAACACCACCACACACTAACCACCACCTCCACACCACCACCACACACACCACCACACCACCACCACAAACACCACCACACACACCACCACCACTACCACGTCCTCAGTACCACCACCACAAACACCACCACACACACCACCACACACTAACCACCACCGCACCACCACCTCCACACCACCACCACACACACCACCACACCACCACCACAAACACCACCACACACACCACCACCACTACTACGTCCTCAGTACCACCACCACACACACCACCACACACACCACCACACACTAACCACCACCGCACCACCACCTCCACACCACCACCACACACACCACCACACACACCACCACCACTACCACGTCCTCAGTACCAATTGCAACACTAACAGCTGCACACATACTCACCCCCACCACCACCACCACCACACACACATCCACACACCACACACACCACCACCACCACTACCACGTCCTCAGTACCAATTGCAACACTAACAGCTGCACACATACTCACCCCCACCACCACCACCACCACACACACATCCACACACACCACACACACCACCACCACCACTACCACGTCCTCAGTACCAATTGCAACACTAACAGCTGCACACATACTCACCCCCACCCCCACCACCACCACACACACATCCACACACACCACCACCACCACTACCACGTCCTCAGTACCAATTGCAACACTAACAGCTGCATGCACCCTTCGGAACACAAGTCATCTTTGACTCCCGAGTAGGGAACGCAATATTATGTCATGTCATCATATGATATCATATGATGCCGGCAGTCTGACTAGGCTAAAGTTACAATTTGTATAAATATCATGTGCAGCAATTTGTATGATATCATATGATGCCGGCAGTCTGACTAGGCTAAAGTTACAATTTGTATAAATATCATGTGCAGCAATTTGTATGATATCATATGATGCCGGCAGTCTGACTAGGCTAAAGTTACAATTTGTATAAATATCATGTGCAGCAATTTGTATGATATCATATGATATAATGCTTGCCTTTGGTCAACATCATCTGATATGCCGGTCCTTGCCAGGGATATGTTTTTCAAATCAAAAAGAGGAAATCTTATTCCTCTTTTTTCCCTCCCTTTTTTCCTCCCAAAACAGGATCCTTATTCCGATTTGGGTCATTTTTAGTCAATTCCAGTAAAAAAAAACTTTTTTTAGGTTGTATACTACTGTTGGCAATTTTAGCCAAAACGGGGTCTCGTATTCCGAACGGAATGTACCGTACTGGCAGCAAAAATTAACGTTTATATAATTTGACGTTTTTCTTCGGGGGCAACGCAAAGGAGTCAAATGGTGGGGTGCTGCAGGATCAAAACCGGATCGCACTGTGCGCTAGGGTAGGCAAAACCATTCCACCGATTCGTTAGTCCTGGGTTTGACGAGCGCTACATTCACGTCGCTGCCTAATAAAACCGTCAAATTTAAAAAACGTTAAATTTTGCTGTCAGTACGGTATTCTGGAAAACATATCCCTGGTCCCTACACCCGAGACCCAACACTAACAAACCCGAGACATACCAACCTTTTCCTCACCTACAACCCTATACCCCCCCCAAAACATACCAACCTTTCCCTACAAAACCCTAACAACGCCAAACCTACCAACCTTCCCCACCCGCGAGACACCCAAAACATAACCAACCTGGGTTCCCTACACGCCTAACAACCCAAAACATACCAACCTGGTCCCATACAAAAAACAAACCCACTAGACACCCAAAACATACCAACCTGGTCCCTACACCCGAGACACCCAAAACATACCAACCTGGTCCTACTACAAACTGACACCCCTTATACGACCCACAAGAACATACCAACCTTTTCCCAATACATAATGAGACCCCTATAGCAGTAGACCAAAACTATGAGCCGGCAACCTTGTCCCTACAACCCACGATACCCCAAAAATCCAACCTGGTCCCTACACCCGAGACCCCAAAACATCACAACCTGGTCCCTACCCCGAGACCAAACCCAAAACATACCACATGGTCCCTACAACCCGATGACCCCCAAAAACAATAACCAACCTTGGTCCCTACAACCCGGACCAAGTATATTAGCAGAATCCACAACAACATACATCTGTTTCCCTACACCGCGATACTTCCCAAAACATACCAACTGGTGTCCCGTACAACCCGATACAATCCCCAAACTAACCAGCCTGTCCCTACACCCCTGACATACCCCGACATCCAACCTGTTCCTACACCCTATAGAACCCCACAAAAAAAACCAAACACCCCAAAACATACCAACCCTGGAACTCAGTTTTGCAATGCATTAAATCTCTTCCCAGATATCGGATTTGTATGGCTGAAGATACTCCTGCTGCATCCTAGAGTATGTAATAAATAAATTAGCATGATGGTGATGATGATGATTATGATTATGTATGGTATTGATGGATTATTATATTATTCTGCACTGGGTGTGTTGCTGTGATTATTGCTGGGAATAGAGTCAAGCATGCAAACTGTGAGTTCCAGGCTGGTATGTTTTGGTGGTGGTGATAGTGGTGATGATGATGGGGGTGATGCGTTGCTCCTGGTATGCATCCTTGAGGTATGTAAATAAATAAATTAATATATACCGTAGTGTTCCAAAACAATAACGATTTCGTCTGATTCTGGTACTTAAGAGGATCATTTAGGGACAAAAATAGGGGTTTTATTAAAATTTCAAACGTGACATGTGTAACATGAGCTTATATTCTTCTGGAAACAAACGTGAAATGTGTAACGTAAAATTATGTTTCGGCTTATATTTGTCCCAAAAACGTCGTGAAATCTTTCGGAACGTTACTTGTTTGGAACACTACAGTATTGATGATGGTATTGATGGTTGTGGTGAGGGTGATGATGGTGGTGGTGATAGTGGTGATGATGATGGTGGTGATAGTAGTGATGATGGTGGTGATAGTGTTCTCTCTG
Organism: Chlamydomonas sp. ICE-L; assembly: GCA_013435795.1. Taxonomy (NCBI): domain Eukaryota; kingdom Viridiplantae; phylum Chlorophyta; class Chlorophyceae; order Chlamydomonadales; family Chlamydomonadaceae; genus Chlamydomonas; species Chlamydomonas sp. ICE-L. The sequence continues at coordinate 4,543,575 of JACBWV010000524.1, forward strand.
CTTGTTGGTGATAGTGTGCTTCTGTGGTCATAGTGGTGCTGATGATGTGGTGCTCGTCGTGATGCATTGTGGTGATCGTGTGTTTCTGCTGATGTTGGTGCTTCTTCGTTAGCTCGTGTGGTGATCGTTGTGATGCTGATGTGTGCTAGTCACGCTGCCTGGTTGGTGCTAGTGGTGCTCCTGCTGGTGGTGACTAGTGGTGCTTATGCGTGGTGCAGTGGTGCTCTTGGTGGTATTTCGTGGTGCTTATGGTGGTGGCTCGTGAGTAGCCTTCGATGGTGGTCTCGTCTATGAATGGTGGTATAGTGGTGCTGCTGCTGTGTGTGCTCGTCGTGCCTTGATGTGGTGCTATTGTGATGCTTCTGGTGGTGCGTACGTGCTGCTGGTGGTGCTCGTGTGCTGCTGCCGTGGTGTGTGCGCGTAGTGCAGCCATGGTGGTGCTCTGGTGCTTGCGCTGGTGGTTCTCGTCTTGCATGCTGGGTGTTCTCTGTGGTGCTGACTCTGGTGGTGCTCGGTCGTGCTTCTGGTGGTGCTCTGTGTCGCTGCTGCTGGTGGTGCTCGTCGTGACTGGTGGTGCTCGGGTGAGGCTCTGGTGGTGATCGAGTGCTGGGTGGTGCTCGTGGTGCTTCTTCTGGTGGTGCTGGTCGTCGTGCTGGTGGTGCGAGTGTGCTGCCTGCGGGTGTGCCTCGTGCTCTGGTGTGCTCGTGGTGATGCTGCTGGTGTTTCTCGTCGTGATGCTGCGTGGTTCTAGTGGTGCTGATGCTATGAGTGCGTGATGGTGTGCTGCTGGTGTGCCCGTTGCGCTGGGGCTTCTGGTGTGGTGCTAGTCTGATGTGGTGGGGACTCGTTGGTGCATGCGCTGAGTGGTGCTCGTGTGCGGCTGGTGAGTGATAGTGGTGATGCTGCCTGGTGGTGGCTAGTAGTGGTGATGGTGGTGATCTTGTGATGATTACTGGTGGTGCTAGTGTTGATGATGTTGGTGATAGTGGTGACCTATCATGGTGGTGATATCGGTGATGAATGGTGGTGATAAGTGGTGATGATTATGGATGGTGATCGTATTGTGATGTTGTGCTCGTGTTTATGATTCTTGTGTGATATATTGATGGTGGTGGTGATAATGGTGATGATTGATTGTGGTGACTAGTAGTGTTGACATGGTGGTCAAGTTGTGTCTTCTGGTGGTGATCGTGGTGCTGATGGTGGTGTCTGTGTGTGCTGCGTGATGGTGGTGCTCGATCGTGACATCCTTGGGTTCTCAGTGGGTGATCGATGATGTGGTGGTGTAGTGACTGCATGGTTGGTGCTAGTGGTTCTGCATGCTGGTGGTTCTCTTCTTGATTCTGGTTGTGCTAGTGGTGCTGCTGATGTTGGTGCTAGTCGTGTGCATGGTAGTTGCATAGTGGTTAATTATCTGGTGTTCTAGTGTGATTCGGTGGTGATAGTGGTGCTGAAGATGGTGGTGATTAGTTGTGCTGGTTGTGATCTTGTGAGGCTGAGGGTGGTGCATACGTCTGCTGCTTTGGGGTGCTAGTTAGTGACTGCTGGTGGTGCATAGTGTCTGCTGCTGCTGGTGGTGCTCGTCGTGCATGCTGGTTGTGCTTTGGTGTGCTGATGTGGTTCTTTCTTGATGCTGGTGGTGACCTAGTGGTGATATGATGGTGGGTGTAGTGCTGATGCTTGTGGTTCTCGTGGTGCTGCAGCATGGTGGTGCTCCACATTCGTCTGCTGTTGGTTCTAGTGGGTGCTGGATGGTGGTGCTAGTGGTGGCTAGATGGGTTGGTGCGTCGTGGTGCTGCTTATGGTTTGTTCTAGTAGTGCTGCTGGTGGCTCGTGGTTGATGATGATGGTGGTGCATCGCTCCGTGATGCTGGTGGTGCTCGTGGTGATGCTGCATGTGCTGGGCTTTGTGCTTCTGGTGGTGCTCGTGGTGCTGTCCTGATTGTGGTTCTCGGCGTGCTTGACTGGGGTCTCGTGGTGCTTCTGTCTTGTGTTGCTCTTCGTTCTGCTTGGTGGGTGCTCGTGGTGCTGCTGCTGGTGGTGCCTCCGTGTTGCTTGCTGTGTGTGCCGTGGTGTGACCATGACTGGTTTGGTGATCGTCCGGGCTGCTGGTGGTGCAGTGGGGTGCTCGCCTCCTTGTTGTTCTCGTCGTTCTTCTGGTTTGCTCGTGGTGCGCTGCACTTGGTGGGCTAGCCTTGCTGCTGTTGGTAGCTCGTGGTGTGCTTCTGGGGTGCCTCGTCTGCTGCTGGTGGGTGCTCGTGGGTGATGCATGCTGGTGGTGACGTGTCCTGTCTGTGGGTGCTCTTGGTGCGCTTCTGGTGGGGCTCGTCGTGCTGATGGTGGTGCTCCGTGGGCTGATGAGGTGTTGCGGTCGTGCTCATGTGTGGTCCTCGTGGTTACGTGATTATGTGGTTGATAGTAGTGAATGATTGTGGTGATAGTGGTTGATGATGACTGTTGGTGCTAGGTCGTGGACTGCTGGTGGTGCTATTGGTGCTGAATGCTAGTGGTTATCGTAGTGCTGATGGTGGTGCTGGTGGTGCTGATGCTTTTTTGCTTCGTCTTTCTGATGGTGGTCATAGTGGGGAGCTGAGGGTGGTGGCTCGTGTGATGATGGTGGTGATAGTGGTGATGATGATGGTGGTGATAGTAGTGATGATGGTGGTGATAGTGGTGATGATGAGGTGGGGGACTATTGCGATGCATGCTGTGGTGATCGTTTGTTGTGCTGCTGAGTGGTGCTAGTGGTGATGATGGTTGGTGAAGTGGTGGCTATGGGGTGGTGATCGTAGTGATTATGGTGGTTGTCAGTCGTTGCTGTGATGATGGTGGTGATAGTAGTGCTGATGGTGGTGATAGTGGTGGATTGTGATTTGTTGACTAGTAGTGGATGTGGTTGGTTCTAGTTTTGATGATATGGGGTGATGTAGGGAATCGATGGAGTTGATGGTGTTGATTCCTGGTGTGGTGCTATCGTGCTGCTGGTTGGTAGATCGTTGTTCTGATGAGGTGGTGATAGTAGTGATGATGGTGGTGATAGTGGTGATGATGATGGTGGTGCTCGTCGTGACTGATGTTTTTGCTCGTGGTGCATGATGATGGTGGTGCTG